>OV884028.1:28885000-29302500 GCA_930367265.1 Catocala fraxini | reverse complement strand
AAAAACATCAGGTATACTTATTTGTTTAAGATTTCAGATGCACTTCTCCTACAGACTATGCTATCCGAAACAATCGAGAATTTCTCGATAAATACAGCGATACGGCGAAATACAATTCACCTAAAATGTTCATGTTGGTGATGTATTGGAATGTCCAATCATCCTAGTTGAAATTAATGTAATATCATTTAAAAAAATTATTAATACCGTTTAGGTTCTTTATAAAAAAGTTGTACAGTCCTAAATGAACAGCTAAATGAAATAACAGCCGAAAGATAAAATGTGTTAGGTTATATTATAACAGATTTTTAACTTGGAAAGTATTCAGAACCCTAAGCCGAAACAAAAACTACCAAAAATTTTAATGGCATCTGAACAAATTAAGTGAATCTGAGAAATATATTATATTCCAGATGTGGTATCAAAGCAATTAAACGAGACTATGCTGCAAGCATCACCGTCCCTTTCAGAGATGGGTTTGTATATTGATTTAAATTTTATAGCGTTACTATCTATATCCCAACGAAGAATTAGGCAGACAACACACACACACATTACCTCAGCGATTTTTACAGCACAATGTGCCTACTGCCTGCCATTCTGCTATTGATATCGAACTTTTTAAATATATATCTGTGATGACAGATGAGCCGGCAGCAGCGATAGCTCAGTGGGGAGACCAACAGACTGCAATGCAGAGGGTCTCGGGTTCGAACCCACGTCGCGCACCTCTGAATTTCGGAAGTTATATAACTTTTTGAAATTATGTGCGTATTGATTGACAATTATCGCCTGCTCCGTGCCTCGGAAAGCACGTTAAGCCGTTGGTCCCGGCTGCCATGAACATCTATGGCAGTCGTTATTGGGAATGTCAGTACCCTCTAATATCCTGACAATAGTCTAGCCTTAGGGTATCGTTAGCCTTCGGGTTGCGGAGGTCAGGTGGCAGCCGCTCCGTGTAAAAACTGATATCCAGTCAAAATCCGGTTAGACTAGAAAAGCCGACCTCAAGTGACTTGGGAATAATAAAGGCTAAGAGAGAAGATGACAGATGAGCCGGTGGTCCAACTGACATTAAGTGATCAACGCTGCTCATTGACATGGCTGTATTTTCTAGTTACTGCCTCCGTGGCGCAGTGGTAGTGAATGCGACTGCTGTGCATGAAGTCTCGGGTTCGAATCCCGGGTCGGGCCAACAAAAAGTTATTAGGACTTTCTGTTAAGAAATCTCAATAGCAACCCGGAGTTAGGCAGTCAGCGGTGTTAGACACCCCCGTGCCCCAGGAAGCATGTAAAGCCTTTGGTCCTGCGCCTAATCTCTCTCCGGTCATGTCGTATTACCGGTCCATCAGATCATGAGAGTCAGGGAACAGAGAGTGCACTTGTGTTTGCGCACACACTTGTGCACTATAATATTTCCTGCGCAGATGGCCGGTCTCCGTTAAGACTGGCCGCCGTGACCGAAATTCGGTCAGGACATTATTATTATTTGCTAGCAGGTAGCAATACCAAGGAAACTCAACTCAGCTGAAGCCTGTTAGAGGGGAATTAGGAACGGCTGGTTTGGCCTTCAGTAGGAACGGAAATAATAGCAAAGCCTACAAAACATGTCAGCTTGCTCAAACCCAACATTTATTCCTAAGTTGACATCCGGACGCCGCCGCCCTGACAATGCCTTGTTTAATTGTGTCTAGATAATAATATGATTAATAGACCCAATAAGAGGCAAATCCTATAAAGGATCCTGGAGAGGGGTTTCAGGCTTGGTAATGAATAGGAAGGGTGTGGCAATCAAAGCTATATTTATTACTTTATATAAACATAATGTGACCAATTAAACATTCGTGTTGATAAAATTTGTAAATCTCACCGTGAGAGAGTCACGCTTCAGCACGAATGGGCCGGCTCGACCGGAGTGATACAACGGTCTAACAGAAAGCCGGCGTGAAACAGCGCTTGCGTTCTGTTTCGTCGAGTGAGTGAGGGTACTGAAGGCCTAACCCTTCCTCCCTCCTGGGGGGAGGGAACAAATATTAAAAGGCTGGCAATGCGCTTGTGACTCCTCAGGTGTTACGGGTGTCCGTGGGCGGCGGTAATCGTTTACTATCAGGCGATCCGTATGCTCGTTTGACTGCTACACAAAAAAAAACTTTTACATGTATAGGCACTGAAGCAAGTCGACCATGTCCGCATAGATCAGTGTGCTTGTTCACATCGAGATGTGTCCTGCCAACGTGCAAGGCCTGCAATAATGCTTTGAACGCGGACAAGGAACATGACACATGTAAGTGCTATGTATTTTCTTATTACATGCATAGATTAACTATTATAATACATATATTTGCCGAAATGGCCAGCATAGGTATATTACATTTCTCCATCTTATTTATACTAATATTATAAAGAGAAAACATTAGATTTATTGTTTGTTTGTTTGCAAAGATTTAATCGGAAAACTACACAACCGATTTTCAAAATGCTTTCACCGTTTGAAATCTGTATTATCACCGAGAAACATAGACTATGCTACATTTAAAAAAAAAGTACTTTTACCTAACCTACTTCTACGCGAGCGAAGCCGCGGGCAAAAGCTGGTCTCCCATAAGTAAATGGACGGGGAGGGCGTATAGGACATTTGTCCATCTTATAAAACATAAGGTGGCAATACAAGGGTCTCATGTGGGAGCAAGGCTATTGCCGTCCGGGCTTATTACCAGATTTGCATCGAATCGGATAAAATGCCCGGTAGAATGCAATTTACTAATGATTTTAAACAGAAAATTCTATAGAACTTTATGCGACCCGAACTGGCAAAAAACTCGAAACCTAACATCGTCAGCTAAAATGAGCCCAACTTGATGTTATAGAACCAATTAGAGTAGCTTTGCTATAATGGCACACTAAATTATGCCCGCAGGTTCGGTCGCGTTAACCTAGATTTTATCAATAAATTTCTATCCCTCCCAATTTACATTTTCTTTTTACTTAAGTAATCATGATTTTAAATGTTTCTGAGTATTGTTCACCTACATTTAGGTATCCTAATGAGCATTCCCCTTACATATTACAACTAAGTGGTAACAATTTATATATTAACTACATATTTTTCTCCTCTGTCTAGTAGATTTTGCTAATAATTCAAGCATTAGACGTTACTTAAATAATGAGCTAATAAGTAATGTCTAATAGCAAGTGTACTAAGTATGAAAGTAATTACGCGTGTCTTGATCCGCAATGTTGCTATAGGGTTGATGAAAATACTATCTGTGCCTTGCAGTTTTACTTATAAATCTGGTTTATTCTATTCGGCTACTCTGAGTGATAGTGCGATGTCATAAACAGACTAGTAATTTTCTAAGTGAAATGAGTGAGTTTCCAAATTTTTTGAAAATTGCGCAGATCCTTCCTCAGATTTGCGCGTTGAAACGCACTAACCTAGTCTCTGGGATATACAACCCAAAATAAGCACAATTTCGCTTATTTTGATAGCTATGTAAGTAACGTAACAACACCGCCGAGTTAAGATTGGAATGATTTCCAAATTTCGCTATGTTTGATATTTCGGGCACGCCACGATCGTGGCGGTAAGCCCCGGTTTTGAAGAGTGGCGGGAAAGGCGGCATGGCGCCCTCACTTTTCGGCTGACACAGGTAATGACTGGCCACGATTGTTTTGGCTAGCTCCTGTGTCGCATAGGCCGGCAGGAAATGCCCGGGTGTCATCACTGCGGCGACTGCCGCGATGTTGTTGTGTACACAGCGCTGCACACTTTGGCGGAATGTCCCGCCTGGCCATCGCAGCGCCGTGAGTTGATCGCGGCAGTCGGACTGGTTGCCCTCTCACTCCCGGACGTGGTTCAGTCTATGGTCTGGAGTAGGAGAACGTGGAACGCCGTCGCCTCCTTTTGTGAGGAAGTAATTTGCATCAAGGAGGCGGTGGAGCGGGAGAGGGATCGCTTAAACCCTCCTCAACCGCAGAACCGGGCGCCGGAGGGCGCGAGATGACCTCCAGCCACCCTAAGGTTTGACCAGGGGGTGGTGGGCTACGTGGGCCTCCTCGCCACCCGATCAGCACCAGGTCTGAGAGGTGGCGTGCGTGTTTCCACGTGCGCCTCTATATCGTGTCTTTGTCCCTCCCAGGGGGACGGTGTAGGAAGTATTTTTGTGTAGTGGCCTGCCGTTTTACACGGCGGGCCGAAACCACAGCGGGGTCGCGATTGCATGTGTGTAAGCATCGTATGTAGGCAACATTCTATATCACTAATCATTTATAGTCAGTTAACAACTGGTAATGTTAATTTGTAGATTTGAAGTCTAAAATAATTCACACGCAAATAATTGTCCAATATGATGTATTAATTATATTGTTACGTGCTGGGTTTGACGGATAAGAATGCAAACAATATTACCGACTAAAACACGTTTTATTCAAACACACAATTAAATTTAAACACAACAAACACTATACTTCACTTTTCCACTGTAACTAGCTTTAAACTCCGTAATATTTCCGCTTCCGTTCGCTTCGATGAACACTTCATCGCTTACGATTGTAAACTGACTCGGCGGTGCGCGTGCGCTCTATTTATACGCGGGTAAAGCGTTTCTAGAGTTTTCTAGTAACGCTATATCCGGTATATAAACAGTAAGATGATTCGAGAAAGTGCCAGCGTAATCTCTACCCTTCGCGTACTCACACTACGTAGTTCCGTGAGATGTCAATAGATGGCGGTGTAATAAATTATTAGACGCACCCTGCCGAGTCTTTCCCACAATGCCGAGAGATGTCACTGGGCGTAACAATATGTTAAATAATAGTGTGGGATTAAAACTAATATTACCCGACGCGGTGACGAGGCGATCGCTTTTCCGCTGCATCGCTAGTCAACACAAGTATAATTGGTATTAAAGGAGCAAGTGGCGTATTGTATAGTTCTTTTCATTATATACTAATTTTATATTTGTACTATATACTATATTACGTTAAGATTTCTCCTCTGAGAGGATAAATATTTTAATATACGTTACATAATGTTGGCTGCTTTTCAGCGAGTCACACAGTACCAGAACCTGTAGATGAATCTAAAAAATCTTCAGTGAAATCAATGAGTCAAAAATCCAACATTTTGGGAAGGAATAGTTCAATTGGTTAGTTCTATAATCATAACATGACTTAGCACGAAGACAGCACGTCCTCGAAGAGATAGACGTTTGATGAACTATGCTTAGGTATCACGTTATAGAATCCTAGCCTTCTTTTAAGCTGACCCTGCAAAAAGAAGCAGGCGACCAGATCAAGTGGCAATCAATCATCAGATTCTTTTTGTCGGGTATCTATCACTTTACATATGCACAAATAAGCTTACTCCTATAACCCCAACCGGGATAGAGACGCATGACACCTACATTTCCCAAGTACGGTTCTAGCCTACGTATAGGACGCGAGCCTATTGAGATTTTCCAGGTACAGTTCCAGACTCCGTATAGTCGAAACACAATTCACCTAAAATGTACAGGTGGTGAATTGGAATGTCCAATCATCCTAGTTGAAATTAATGTTATATAATTTAAAAAGTATAACTTACTTTTTATACCGTTTAAGTTCTTTATAAAAAAGTTCTACAGTCCTAAATGAACAGCTAAGTGAAATAACAGCCGAAAATTTACTTATCAAGTTTTAACAGGTATTTAACTTAGAAAAAAAATCAGATTGCTAATAATTTTCTACGGAGCTAAAACTACCAACAATTAAAATCGTAACTTAACAGATTAAGTGAATTGAAACATATTTTAAATTCCAGATGTGATATCAAAGAAATTAAACGAGACTATACTTCAAGCATCACCGTCCCTTTCAGAGATGGGTTTGTATATTGATTTAAATTTTATAGCGTTACTATCTATATCCCAACGAAGAATTAAGCAGACAACACACACACACACACACATTATCTCAGCTATTTTTACAGCACAATGTGCCTACTGCCTGCCATTCTGCTATTGATATCGAACTTTTTAAATATATATCTGTGATGACAGATGAGCCGGTGGTCCAACTGACATTAAGTGATCAACGCTGCTCATGGACATGACTGTATCTGCTAGCAGGTAGCAATACCAAAGAAACACAACTCAGCCAAAATCTATTATATGGGCAATAGGAACGGCTATTTTGGCCTTCAGTTGGATTGGAAAGAATAGCAAAGCCTACAAGCTGACATGCTTGTTCAAACCCAACATTATTTCCTAAGTCGACATCCGGATGCCGCCGCCCAGACACAATGCCTTTTTAATTGTGTCTAGATAATATGATTGATTATAGGATTTGCCTCTTATTGGATTTATATAAGACCCAATAAGAGGCAAATCCTATAAAGGTCCCTGGAGACGGGTAAAAGGCTTAGTAATAAATAGGAACGGTGTGCTTCAGAAGCAGGAATTGTATAGTCAGGTGATCTAGTTTACAATCAAAGCTATATTTATTACTTTATATAAACATAATGTGACCAATGAAACATTAGTGTTCTTAAAATTTGACAATATATTTTCATATTTAGGCACTGCAGCAAGTCGACCATGTCCGCATAGATCAGTGTGCGTGTTTACATCGAGATGTATCCTGCCAACGTGCAAGGCCTGCAATTATGCTATGAACGCGGACAAGAAACATGATACATGTAAGTGCTACGTATTATATAACATTCATAGACGTAATATTGTCTTCTGTTTACGCGAATATTATTCATTGAAATTAAACTACTATATACGGATTTTATCGCGTTATTTATTTGACACTTTATTACATCATTTTGAAAACTGTTACACTACTACTACTATTAAACTTTACTAATTTTTAAGTTAATTGTATTATTGTTAAAACTATTTAGATTTAATTTAATTTTACACTTTTCGGGGAAACAAACCACAGCTAGACTTATTCTTCAAGAAGAAGCAAACCACAGCTAGACTTCATGATACTTTGAGCTCATTCTGCGTAAATAGAAACACCAATGATTAAATTATGTTCGGGTACTTTGAAATAACTACACTGGAACATTGAGACAACTGCCATCTTAGTCTCCCCGTGACCATGGCTGCTGAAAAGCAACCGAAACGTCAGGGAAAGTGTAAAATTAAATTAAATCTAAATAGTTTTAATAATAATTCAATTAGCTTAAAAATTAGTAAAGTTTAATAGTAGTAGTAGTGTAACAGTTTTCAAAATTATGTAATAAAGTGTCAAATAAATAACGCGATAAAATCCGTATATAGTAGGTTAATTTCAATTCATAGACGTACTCTTTATTATATATCTATATTAATATTATAAAGTGGAAACATTCGATTTATTGTTTGTTTGTTGCAAGAAGTTAAGTAAAAAATACTCAACCGATTTTTAAAATCCTTTCACCATTAGAAATCTATATTATCACCGAGAAACATAGACTATGCTATAGCTGGTCTCCCACTATGCTATAGATAGACGGGGATAGCGTATAGGACATTTGTCGATCTTATAAAACATAAGGTGGCGATACAAGGGTCTCATGTGAACCTCAAGGGAACTAAGGCTATTGCCGTCCGTGCTTACTGCCAGATTTGCAGGGAATTTGCTAAAATGCCCGGTAGAATGCAATTTACTACTGGTTTTTAAACAGTAAATTCAATAGAATTTTGACCCACCAGGCAACAAACAAAAAAAAAAAAAAAACTTTCGAAAAACTCTTATACAACAGCTTTTTCCGTCCGTCCGTCCATCTGTCTGTCTGTTATAGAACTTTCAACTCAAGAACCGTAAGAGCTCTCAAGCTCTTACGGTTCTAAAGGATTCGGAGCTAAAGACTCGCGGTCAACGCCATTCGACTCAGCATAGTCGATATACCCCCGAAATGACTATTTCCTTTGACCGCTGACCTCAAGGTCACGTCATACCATTTTTGAACTTCGAAATTTAAGATTTACGGCAATCCACGGCCGTTTCTCACTTGTTACAATATGTGTACGGTTTTATCAGAGAAATTATTTCCTATTTAACTTGTTTGTAATTTTTCTATAGTGCAAGCATGGCAACACTTTGGTGGAGTATGCATTGATGCATACCCCTCCGCGGGGACGGGCGGCGGTGTTATGTCGGACTTACCGGGGTAAAAGAGAAAGATGGAATAAGGATGATAATAATGGACCTACCGGCTTATTCAGAAGCAATATTCAGAAGTGTCCGTGACTTATACTCACTTTTAATTGAATGTGGTCATCCTTAAGCACATATTTATCATATTTTTGTGGCTGTTGGTTCTTAGTCTAATACTGTCTGTCAGCTGAACAATGTCCTTTCTATCCCTCCAAATTAACATTTTCTTTACACTTATAATTATGATTTTAAATGTTTGTGAGTATTGTTTTACTACATTTAGGTATCCTAACGAGCATTTAACTTACATATTTACTTCTTTCTCCATTAGCCTTTATTATTCCCAAGTCACTTGGGGTCGGCTTTTCTAGTCTAACCAGATTTGACTTGATATCAGTTTTTACACGGAGCGGCTGCCACCTGACCTCCGCAACCCGAAGGCTAATGATACCCTAAGGCTAGACCAGTGTCAGGATATTAGAGGGTACTGATTTTCCCAATAACGACTGCCATAGATGTTCATGGCAGCCAGGACCGACGGCTTAACGTGCTCTCCGAGGCACGGAGCAGGCGATAATTGTCAATCAATACGCACATAACTTCGAAAAGTCATATAACTTTCGAAAGTCAGAGGTGCGCGACGTGGGTTCGAATCCCAGACCCTCTGCATTGCAGTCTGTTGGTCTCCCCACTGAAATATCGCTGCTTTTTTTTTTAACTTACTTCTATTCTAATTTATTATAAAGACGAAAGATTTTATATTTTGTTTGTTTGTGTGTAAGGGTTTAACTCAAAATCGATTCAAACGACTTAAAACAAATTTTCACTATTAAAAAGCTTTTATAAACGCTAGCGAAGTCGCGAGCAAAAACTAGTAGTTAATATTCACGTTGAATTACAATTAATAATTGGTTAACAGTTTCTATAATATTTACATATTTCGCTTACCTCAGTCTAGTAGACATTTACTAATAATTCAAGCATTAGACATTGCTTGAATAATTATCAAAAGTTTAATAGCAAGTGTACTAAGTATGATAGCAATTGCGCGTGTCTTGGTTCGCAAAGTCACTATAGGGTTCATGAAAATACTATCGGTGCCTTCCAGTTTTACCTGCGATAAATCTGGCTTATTCTATGCGGCTGCTTTGGGTGATAGTACGATGTCACCCTGTTCATACAGGCTAGTTAGCCTGAGTAGGTTTCAAAAGATTTTGGATATCGCATGGGTCGTTCCTGTTATCAGGGCGTTCAGACGCATTATTTAATCCAGTGTCTGGGATATACAACCCAAAATAATCACAATTTCGCTTAATTTGATATTTAAATAAAATAAATAACACCGCTAAGCTATGATAAAAATGTTTTTCAAATTCCCCTATGCTTGATATTTGACAGACTTAGCATACCTTAGTGGATATTATGAAGAACTCTCAATCATGTAGGTTTCGTTACATTATTGTAATTACTCCTGTATTGGCCGATTTTAAATCTTAAGGAAGAAAATCTGCTCAGTAAACATGACTGTTTCTATAGTAAACATACGCATCCTATACAGGCAGCATCCTTCTTTAATAATCAGTTACGTTAATTTGGCGACTGAAATATAAAATAAAATTTCAGCTTGCATGTTTGTGTTTGGAGAGCCAGTATGTGCAGTACATAGACAGAGCAACAACGACGAAGTGCAGACTGCAGAATTAGTACGTGATTGTGTGAATATTGGTAAGTGTCGACAATTTGTTTGACTACCTTCAAATTATAAAAAGAAAGCTTAACATTTTACTTGTAAGGCTACCTGAGAAGTTAATAGCCTTATACTATTCTGACGGTTAATAAAGTTGTTAAAAAAAATAAGAAACCCTTAAGCGTCGCGGGGACTCCAGCACCAAGTTTTTATTTTATACTATTAAAGTGGCAAACAAACGTACGGCCTACCTGATGGTAAGTGGTCACCATAGCCTATGGACGCCTGCAACACCAGAGGCATCACTTGTGCGTTGCCGACCTTGTCAAAACCTTTATCAATAAATCCAAAAAACTACCATCACATAAAGACCCAAATTCTACATCGTTGCTACCAAACCGGTGCTGTTTACCAATACCTAAAGGCAATAAAAGACTGGAACTAAGGCAACAACATAAATCACTCATTTGGATTTCAATTTGCTAATGTACGATCTGCGCTAGACATGGAAATAACGTGATTCAATTTCAGGAGTAAACGACGAGAGAGTGGAGATCGTCGAGCGAAACGATGTGGGGGTCATAACACCTTTCTTTGGCATGATACCGGAACAGTTCCGTAAAAACAGCTCCAGTGTCATATTATCGCCGAAAGGTAAAACATTTCTAAGCTTATTTGTCATATATACTTGCTACTGGTGACATATAAATTACCAAGCCCACGATATCAAGGTATAACTCAGTTACAAGTACGCAGCATGAACGTAATGCGGTGTATGGGACGAGCTATCTTTCGCTACGAAGTTTAGCGTTAACTCTATTTCTGCAGACATATGGAATTAATCAAGCGTCTAAATCAAAGGTCAGATTTGGTCATTTTACTCTCCTCGTTCCACTCGTCTATATTTTGAATGACGATGTTCAAAGTTACTGGGACTGTAATTCATAAACAAACTGTCGAAACTAGATGTCGAGATTGAAATAATCAATCAATATGAAAGTGTATTTGTTCTTTTGTCATATAGTCATGCTATGGAAAATGTGGTATTGCCATTTCGGTATCAGAATCATTACTAATATTATAAATGCGAATGTGAGTTTTTCTGCTTCCACACTCTAACTATGGTGCCCTATTTATTCGCATAAAATTATATGTCATAATTTGACATGGCATACTTTTACTTATGCTAAATTAATATTGTGCGTAACTATTAATTAGATAACTGTTTAGGTACAATTGTTTCCTTTGTTCCCGTTGGGTAACACCAGTTTGTGTCACACTGTTACTCAATTGGAAAAATATTCCCGAAAAGTAACACTGTCAATAATTGCAACGTTTTTTTTTCTCAATAATTTACATTATAATTTTTGTATGTAACAGGGTTACATATCCGGACGAAATATCCCAAAAAGTTCCAGAACTTTATTGTTTAGGTAAAAATTAAATAAAATCATTCTAATCCAAAATCAACATCTTTTAATAAAATTGTTTATGGGTTAGGCGAATTCTACACTATTCCTCAGTTCTATGGTAGAACTAATGGGATTTGGACGGAGCCCCGCGAAGCGGGGCTCCTATTTCTGGGTGGGTGTACAAAAGTGAACCTAACACAACCTACCGCTTCCGAGTCGGAATCGTACGGATGGACAAAAGCTTTTAATAAAGAATATTTTATTTTGCATAATTTATTTCATTGTCGTTGTGCAAAATAACTAATATCGTAATTATCTGGCTAATCACAATATTAGTTAATCGTTACATTTTGTTGAAGGCGTATTTCATCAATGATTTTATTACAAAGAGGTGTTACTTAACGAGAATACAAGATTCTGTTATGTTACAGTGTTACCTATAGGGAAAAAAAACCTTGCAATAAATTACAGTGTTACTTTTCGTTAATATTTTTCCAATTGAGTAACAGTATGACACAAACTGGTGTTACGCAACGGGAACATGCGAATTTTTTGAAGCATAATTACTATAAGCATAGTAATTGTTAAACATACTATTCTAAAGCATAAATTTATTTATGCATAACTTATGATATTTAAGAATAATATTTATAGGCGTAATAATTATTAATAAAATACTTTTCGTATATAAAATGAACATGTTGGCGGTTTAAGGGTGGCCCAAGGGCCATCTCCGCCGCACCATAACCTATTGTTATACTATGGAACCCAAGTTATATTGGATATCCCTTTGAACTTTATGCCTAATAACTATTAGTCGAATAAACAATATGCCTTATAACTGTATGCCAGTCAAAATTAGGGCAGAAAGCATTAGACCAAATGATATTTATGCCTACTGAAATAGTATGCCAAAAAACAAAAAACAGTATTATTATGACAAGAAAAAACCTAACTCGGCATGACAAATTAAATTAGGATAAAAAAAATTTGTTGAAACAAAGGGTTCCTTCTAACTACTCGACCAATCATTATGAGATTTCGCATACACGTTTTCTGAGGAAAAGACCTTTTCTGTTCCCCATATAGGGTACCTACCTTACATCCAGCACAAAGCACTGTTACTTACATAACCTGACCTACATTTTGCACAAGCGAAGCCGCGGGCAAATCTAGTATTTAAATAAAAGTTATTTAAAGTAAGGAGCAGTATAGCAGTTACATCTTCCTATTATAATTTTGTAATATCAGCCCTGTATTAACCTGTCCCACTGCTGGGCACGGGCCTCTTCTCAGTGTGAGAAGGGTTATGCCATAGTCCACCATGCTGGCCCAGTGGAAGTTGACAGACTTTACATGTCTTCGAAAACATCATGAAGAACTCTCAGACATGTAGGTTTCCTCACGATGTTTCCCCTAACCGTTAAAACAAGCGATAATTAACTATTTTATACGCACATAACTTCGAAAAGTCAGAGATGCGCGCCTTGGGATCAAACTCGAGACCTCTGCGTGGCAGTCCAACGGTTTCCCACTGGGATATCGCTGCTGTTATCCCATCATCCTACGCCTTTACATCTTTCTATGCCTTTCTAAACATCGGTACGTTTCCACCTTACTTTGTTACAAACAAGTGACAAAATATTACTAACGTTGAAAGCTGCAGTAAAACAGTATGTTATTTGCCCTTTATCATCCGGTAGAGTCACCAAAGATACGCCCTCTCATATTCAGGCGTTGATTTATGAAAGAGATTTGGAAGAAAGCCGCTTCATTGGCAACGAATCAACGACTTTGCTGCTCGCACGGCCAGAATAAATGTTTTTGCGTGTATAGACATGTTTGGTATATTTTATGAAAGCGTAATATTTTATTTCGCATGAGGGAACAGTTGATATTTTACTCACTTTGAATAATTTTCCTAAGAAACAGATGCGTTAAATTATCGTTCTTGCATAATGATTTTGATTTTTAGAATATTTTATTTTGCAACAACTTATTGAAAGATACAGTATTATTTAACCTATTCTTTTTAAGCAGCAGTTTTCTTCAGCTAACTAAGAATTAAACGAGCCCAAGCTACGTTCATTTATCACAATAACAAATACCACATATTCACAGGATAATATGTTAACTAAGATAGCCAATCCCAATACACGTTTTTAATTTATTATTATTATATATTTATATTATTTACTTTTCTTCTTCAGTATACAAAGCGCTGTACGAGACAACAAAGTTTATAGTGAACGAAGACACGAGCCAGCCTCCTGTTAAAGACGTCAGTTCACGTACCATTGTCAAACACATCAAACCTGTCGTTGCTGATGACGTCACACCTGTCATTGTTAATGAAGTCACACCTATCCCTGTTAGTGACGTCACACCCATCCCTGTTAGTGACTTCATGCCTACCGCTGTTGAAGATGTCAAACCACCTAGCGCTGTCCAATACGATACGCCTACCAACGTTAACGATGCCAAGTCTCCTCTAAACGTATTGAGAAATCTTGACACCCAAGAAGTACCAGATAAGGATCCGCCTAAACCTCCTATTACATATACCGATGCAGGTTAGTCAAACCTACTAGCAATATTATATTAGAAAGAAAGAATCTATAAACATAAATAAAGAACCTATTAGAATAAGACAAAACAATGCAACATGAATCGTGATGAAAATTAAGTACCTAGTCATCAGTGATGTAACTACATCTGGCAATGATAAAACAATATTAGTTATTGTCACTCGTAAAAAAGACGCGACATTTTGCATTGGTTTACATCTAATGAAATTAAACGACTGTACTACTTATACGAATGTAAAGATTATTTTAAAGTTTGAAAATGGCTTTCATCTTTTTCTTTTCAATAAATAAGCAATTATAATCTATATAGAATTTTATGTTCATACATACATAAAATTCATATACAGAAATATCCTTAATATTTATAAATATCAGGTACCTACCATTAAAACGAGAAAGATATTTTACTGTCTCGCATGATTAAGCAACTGTCTGAATAGCCCTACTGCTAGTTTTAATCTGAGCTGATAGCTTTTAGTCAAATCAGATTTACTACCTCATCACAGAGACAGCTCGAGACAAAACGTTTTTGTTCACTCTATCTGAAATTCTGACCTAAAGGTTAAACAATCTTAGAATCGAATTAATCATAATACACAGTATTTCCTACGAAATTTATCAATGCGCTACAACCAGTCTAAATGTCAGTTTTGTCAATAAAGATAGCTGGGACTGACGTCGGTGTAACTTCCATTTCTTTTTAAACATAACACTTACCAAGGCATTGGCCACCATTAGCATCACTGACCGAATACAGTTACTCTTTACTTATATTATAAAGCTGACGAGATTTTTGATCAGCGGTAATCTGTGAAACTACCAGTCCAATGACAAATATTCTTTTTGCATTAGGTAATCCATTTATTGTGAAGGTAAATGGGATATATAACTTTATGCTAGAAGCCGCAAGGCACGGCTATTTATAATTAAGACACAGCATTACAGTCGGTTCCAGCTATCTGCTTCTATCACAGTGTACATCATAATATTATATTTGTATTTGTTTTGCCCTCAGAAGTTGAAGTTTTGAAGTCACACATTATAGATATTAAATCGGCGGGCATGGTGACATCAGAAGAGTGTCGTAGGTGTGATCCGGAGCGGTGCTTCTGCAAAGGGAATGAGACGACTCCTGCCAACGGTCCGAACAACCGCTATAATGTGCAGGGTGGGAATCACACCCACATACCACCAGCTATTTATTATCTTTATCAGCTATAATCGCTTAACAAGCGCAAGCCTATTGACCCTTACAAGGCCCAGATCCGATCTCCGGCTGCTTCTGAGAATTTTCTGCCAGGCAAAGTAAATAACTCTTGTCCCGAGAATCCGAGAAGTATTAAAGACATATAAAATATATATATATTTGGGTTTAGGCGTTGGTAAATAATATATATTTGAAAACGTCCTAGTTTAGTCATTGTAATCAGCAGTTAAATGTAAGCAACACAACAATAAATGATGCAGAAGCTCTTTTGAAGGAAAACTATGTACACGAACAGAATAATTTGTTATTATAACTTATTCACATAGCACCCAGAATTAACAAATGGGTTGCTGTAGGTTTGAATGCAACTGAATAGTGGATATAGCAGAGAGTATTCTTCTTTGACACCTCAGTGTAATTTTAAACCCTTAAAGCACCTCGCTACTACCCTCACATCACCAATATACGTTGTTTAGGATTTGATACAAGCTTGCTGCTTTGAAATTGTTGTGATAAAAATGGTTGTCGTTTTTCGTTTCCAGATTGCACTCTATTGCACGCGCAGGCTGTCGTAGACACTAAGCAGTCTTCTTCCAAGCTGTTCCATGCAAAAGTGCTGTACATGCCACACGAAAACGGTGAAACGAAAGTTGAAGAAGACAGCGTGGATAAAGAAGGTATTGAACCTTATAAATACAAGATGTTCTGAAATCGAATTTAATATTTCATATATATATATTTCTTTATAGACAACTTCCGCACTAGGAACTGAGCCTTGTGTGGTGAGAGACAATACAAACAAACAATTAACAGACGCAGTACACCCACACTCAGAACAATTCTTTAGGGATCACATGAGCAGTTGCCCGCTACGTCATCCTTTTAGTCAAATTTGTATTCGAAGCTTTTGCTAGATCCAAGAACGGAAGCTTTAGGAGCTCGTTAGGATACGTCAGAATTATAATGATCCAATATAGTTTTTTTTCTATATCGGATAACGTAAGCGTGTATTTATGCTTTTAAAAGATTTAGGTCTAAATTGTAGATCATAAATGCGATGTATTAAATAGACAATAGGTACGCTGAGCTCCAGTGTCAATCTCAACACGGAACAAATTTGCGCAATGGCAAATAGACCAAGAGTTCTTTCTGTCCGTTATTTAAAGGTTTTATATATTTGCCGGTACCACAGTGCGCATAGACCTCAGCGTAGATTGTCTTTGCTTGTAAGTACGTCGTAACTGCGATCAAATAATCTTGTAGATGTAAGAAACTAATACTAACTTGTTAGTTGTAAACATTGTGTAAACTTTGAACAGTGACATTGGAGGAATGTATGAAAACGAATCTAGTGACATCATGCCGCTACTACAGCAGTTTGCTCACGAAGCGGTTGGGCAAAGTCAAAGATAATTGTAAGTATTTCACTTTAAAGGCATTTGGCGTTGTTTGAGAAAAAGTTAGGCAATGTTTTATTACTTACTAGTAGTTTTCCCGCGGTTTCAGCCGCGTAAGTCCCGTTCCCGTGTGAATATCGGGTTTCACCCCTTTCACCCCCTTCGGAGTGGAACTTCCAAAAATCCTCTCTTAGTGCTCCCCTACACTCTCCAAGGAACATACATGCCAAATTTCAGCTTCTTGCGTTTAGTAGTTTCGGCTGTGCGTTGTCTGTCAGTCACTCAGTAACGGAAGAGTTTTATATATATAGATTAAAAACCAAGAAAAATGTTTCAGTTTTAGGCTACATTGTCCAGCGCATCTTATATTTAATGAATATATTGATATTCTCGCTAGATGGCGATGTAAAAAATATAATAATTTAAAACCGATTTCCCAACAGACAGCGCCTCGAAGGACACTTTTGCCGGACGAATTGGAGGGAGCTGAAAATGTCACGCATATCTTTAAAACATCAAACAACGTCTTATACGGCTATTATTTGTTTTGTTACTTATAACAAAATTCTGCTCTAATATACCTTTATAGTACTTATTAATATTCGTCACCATAATATAAAGACTTGGTGCTTCATAGTTTTCGTAAAATGGAAGTGAGCGTTGCCATCTAGCAGTTAGTGTGTAACTTTATGCTGCTACTAAAATTTTTGTTGCTGCCCAAAAATACTGCGAGTCTCGAGAATTTAATCCAAAATTTCATGATCTACTGGACATAGGAGGGCAAATCAATAACCATAATCCCATTTGGTTCAAATGCAAAATACACTCATTTATAGAGTTAAAGTAAAGACTGAAGTTTCTGTTTAAAAGAGTTTTATATAATAATATCAACCCTGTATTAAACTGTTCCACTGCTGGGCACGGGCCTTTTCTCAGTGTGAGAAGGCTTAGACCATAGTCCACCACGCTGGCCCAGTGCGGGTTCGCAGACTTCACATATCTTCGAGAACATTATGGAGATCTTTCAGACATGCAGGTTTCCTCACGATGTTTTCCTTCACCGTTAAAGAAAGCGATAATTAACTATTTAATACGCACATAACTTTGAAAAGTCAGAGATGCGCGCCTTGGGATTGAACTCGACTTCTGCGCGGCAGTCCCAACGGTTTTCCACTAGGCTTTCGCTGCTTCATTTTCAATCAGAGTTTTATTCTTAAATAATATATAATATGTTCATATTAATACAGAAAACCAGTTAATTTACAGGGGCGAAACAACTGAAGTCACCTGACGAAGAACTGTTAAGGGAGTGCTCGTTCTCTCACAACCTTGGGACTATGAAGCCGAGCGGACGCCTGGATTTGGGATGCCAAACTACAAACATAACCACCTTTGTCCTAAAACAACATAACCTAAGAAAACCCATCTCCTGTATATTGTCTCCGACTGCAAGTGAGACAGATATTTGTCAACATGATAAAGTGCATCTTAATTCCATGTATAACGTCATGTCTGCCGTCGATGGAAGGTTGCGTCGACTTAAAATTGCTCCAAATTGATTTTAAGTTTAGACAATAGATGGCGTTGTTTTTAATCAGCATAAATATCTGGCTTGTTCTCATTTGAAATGTGTGTCCTCTATATGTGAAGTATACGTAAAATTTGTGCAGCCATACCCTTCAAATTTAAATTTGTTTAGTAACAGGTAAAATATTACCATTCACGCCGTTCATAAATGTAACAACAGATGTCGCATTACTTAAGATTTTCTTTTTTTTTATTTATTTATAGACCAGCGAATTTTTACTTTTTGTGTATTATTTTGTTAACCAGTTTCTAATTTTAAAATAATGTGTTATCTACTTTTGACGTATAACAAGCATGCTTTGAACTTTAAGTAAATAAGGAAAAATTAAAAAGAGTATTGTTAATTCTTATCGTTTTATTTGATAGGATAAAAACTTTGTAGCAAAAGGGTGTTAACATAGTTATAGCGAGCTGGCTATACAAACCATTTTACAACATCACACTTTCTTAAAAACACGGCATAAAGCAAGGTTTTCAAATTTGAGTACCTACATGTATACTTGCATATGCAATACAGGGATTATCTGCTAGAAGTAATTCCTGTATCTCGGAAGATCACTAGCCCGCTATAAATTATATTAACAATATTCCTACGGGTTTTCTTTTTACATAAATTTTATAATGAATGTTTGATTGATGAGGACTCTTATGCATTACACCCAAGACAAACCAAATTACAAAAAACAACAGTTTGAAATTCTCTTGCTTCGCACGACAAAGTGAATTTTTTGCCTGGATATTCATCTGGATATAGGTTCAGGCAAAAGGCTTATACTAAGATTATTATAGGCCTTTTGGCTGAACCTAACAACTAACGTTCACTTTCAAAAGTGTTACTCTGTGACCTAAATTAATAAATAATTATTTACTTTGACTGTTATTACAGTAACTAAGACTAATGAAAATATATGAATCTTCGCCATATATTGAAATATTACTAAAGCTTAAACCAGTATACTAACTAATGTTTGTTTGTTTGTTATCCTTTCACGCCTTAACTTCTCGACTAATCAACATGCAATTTCGTTTGCACGTTATCAGGCGTACAGAAAAGGACATGAGATACCTTTTAGCCAGAACAAAATGTGTTCCCGAGCGAAGCAAAAGCAAAAACTAGTTCAAAAATATTGAACAAAGGCTAAAAAAGCCAATTAAAAAATTTGTTTATAAGTTGTGTTTTAGCAGCAAGACTGTGATCTAAACCCTTCAGAAACTAGGTGTAACTACGTCAAATTGAATCATATCAAGCGACATGATTGGTTGTTGCCAATGTATTTGGCCAATAACAGTGGTTGTACAAGAATATGCCTTTGATTGTCTATTTAATTTTTGTGTTGATCTACCTTTCAAAAAACAAAAAGGTAAATGTTTGTTTTAACATTATAGATTATTTAATTTTTTAGGATTCTGTCCATATACTATAATAACATATATTTTTTTAAGTTGCAATGCAGCTTGTGTTTTAAATATTTTTTGTCATGGTGCAGAGTGCAGAGTCATCATCAAAATAATTGTGATTTCTATACAATATCGATTAACAAGCTAGCTACAATATACAAAGGCTGTACACCCTGTGGCATATAAAAATTTAAATATACAAGTATACAAACGGTATTATACAAAAAGAAATATTTACAACAAGATACAGTAACATAATATTGAATTAATCATCAAAGCAGTTGCATATATTATTACTATTTATGTATTTACTGGCCACCATTAAAAACATAGACAATTTGACGCCATTAAATAATAGAAAACATATTTGATTTAAAAATAACGTCTGTCGCATTGGATAGAATACTAGTGTTGTGACAGTAATCAGTCGATAATCGTCATTGTCGAACCTGCTATTAATAGATCATAACAGTTTAGAGTGAGGCGCTTACGGCTGTTCCCAATAACCGATCTACCTAGTCTGCTGTGCTAAAATTGTTTTTACATAAGGTCCATATAAGTTATGTCAAATTTCTATTGCTATAATAGCTTTTTATGTTCCCATTGCATGATATATGTAACAAACAGTTTTAAGTTGTATGTTACCTAAAAGTTAAGTTACATAATTATGTATATGTAGAAACTTGTAATTGGCCATATTTAGCTATAAAATAAAATAAAATACAGCAATATGTAGGTACCTAGCATGATTGCCTTAGATCTAAAGAAACTAAAGGCAACAAAAAAAGATATCTGTTTGATCGGTTATTAGGACCCGAAGGTAAGCCATACCAATACTGCAAACTAATAGTAATAAAAATATGAATTTAAATACCCTTAAAATAGTAACATTGATTTTAAAATAAGAGTACAGGCTTGTTTTCTCGTCGGCGTTACACTTTTGAGCTACGTAATACTGTTTTCGTTTGATCGATATATTATTTAAACCTCAATATAACTATTTGTTCTATTATTTATCTATGATTAAATATTGAAATTTGATGCTCAAAGGTTGAGCCCCATTTAGCTGAAGCTGAGCTGGGAGCTGTTCAGTATCGGAGAAAGTGTATCTCATTTATAAATTGTGCGTATTAATTAAGAAAAATACTTTTATTTAATATAAACTAGCGACCCGCCCCGACATCGCACGGGTAGTACAAAACCTTAACAAATTAAAATAAATATAATTTCTATTGGTGAAAACCGCATGAAAATCCGTTCAGTAAGTTTTTGAGTTTATTAAAACGCGGCGGGGGACTCTGCTGTATAATATGTAGTGATTGTTGAAACATGCTTTTTTTACTGACCTATTAAACAAAAAATGGCCCGATGATAGGCTCGCCCACTATTACGTCGGACCTAAAGCTGTAGCTGGCCAAATGTGGATGCATTGTACCTCTGCCTGCCCCTTCCAACATATTATATATAGCCTTTTTATATATGTAGATTTCTGCCTAAGCCCTAATTATGATCAAAATCATTAAGCAAGAGGTTTTAGACGACTTATAGTTACTTCTAAAGCCATCAGCTCTCATCTCGCTCTAGCGTAATCTATGTACCTATATAAAAATCTCGTATGACGGTGTTTGTGGTCGCACTCTTTAGAAACAGTTCGACTGTTTTTTATGAAAGTTTGAACCCTTACCTACCTACCTGGAGTCTCTCAGACTCCATGTAAGGTATTTTTGTTTAAAGCTTTACGCGTGTACGTCTATCCTTCGCGTGTCCGTGTACCTTTGCCCCGCTACCCGCCATACCGCGCCTACGCTCGTCGAGATCACGCGCGCACGCATTTTGCTGAGCAAAACCTTTTTTGTAGTCTGAGAGACTCTAGGTAGGTAGTAACGTGATTTTTTCAGGAAATATCTTTTTTTGTTTTAGTTGAAAATTACATCAAATGATGAAATTATTGTGCGTTGGTTAGAGGATGAGCATTCTTCAAATGAAGAAACAGCGTTTAACGAGGATTGTGAAAAAATGATCACCAATATCTGCTTCCACATCACTTGTGGAAGCAGACATTGGTGATAATTTTTTACTGCCTTGTGACTCCGCATCTGACACCAAAATTGAATGTGATGAAGAGGCGAATATAACGGAGGAAAATGCCGAATCTCAACCCCAGAGCACACTTTCTGATTCTTCGTCAGACGATGACGATTTATTGCGATCAAGACCGAGGAAAAAGATGGCCACTTGCTATATTTTATAGGTTACTGGACATTTCAGCATCCAATCCATATATGGTACACTTATCTACCCAATCAGAAAAGCCTGAAAGCCGTTTTGAATTCATGAAAAAGCTGGCTGGACAGCTTTCGAGACCACACATGTAGCGTTGAGAAAAAATTACGTCGTTTCAGCGCAACATAAAACTTGTCTTCGTCGAATGCTGAAATACGACCAAGACGCACTTCTTGGCTCTGCAGGATATCGTACTGAAGCACCAGAAAAGTTAGCAATACGCAAGTACTGCTGTTTGTGTAATACAAAATAGAAACATAAGACTCAGTACTTATGTTTCATGTGAAAGAAGCCCATTTGCCTGGAGTGCTTCCACATCACGTGTTCATTCTGCCGTGGAAAATTGTGAACTTTGATTATTGCAATTTTATAAAAATACGTCCATCATGATAAAAGTTTGATTTAGTATATGTTTGTTGATTAATTAACTTTTAAAATTATTGAAAAAGGTTTCTAATATTTGTTAATTTTTGTTACTGGTCTCATTTTATAAGAATGTTATAATTTATTTATTTTTTTACTCTGTGAAACAGAAATTTAAGCTTTTTTAATGATTGACGCTTATTTTAAAGATTTTCTGATTTCAATGTAAATAAAAGATTATACGAAAAACGTTTTTTGTTTAAATTTGTTACACCCGTTCTTTTTCTATGATTTCAAAGTATCAGAGTCTGAGAGACTCCAGGTACCTGGAGTCTCTCAGACTCTGATACTTAACATAATAACTACCTAGTTATGTTTCTGAAATAAGGGGTTAGAGGTAGTCAAGCGTTAACAAAACTTTATATTTGATAGATATGTGAATAGGCCGTAAACTATATTTCATATCCCTAAGAAATAATTTATATGGCAGAACAATGTTTGGCGGGTCAGCTAGTACTTTATAAGCGATAATGTGATACAAATATATATACCGATTCGTTCAGTCGTATGGAGCCCAACCTAGTGTCTGTATACTAAAGCTAACAATGTGCTTCGTATATTAATATTATAATACACTTCTCACTAATAGTCTATATTGCTCCAATTCATTGTTAATTCGTTAATTAAATTATATAATCAATATAAAAGTATAAACTTAACAAATAATTAACACAGAAGGAATGCAAGTCAGTTCGTAAGTACAAACAATAATATACTTTAATATAAATACAATATAGTTTACATTTAAATCTAGAAGCTCATTTATACGAACTTCATTTAAACGAGCTTCTAATCTATTTAAATAAATAAATCAGTCAATAACATGTCATGAAAAATAAATATGCCGATCTGTTGATTGGATAAAATATGACAAGCATTTATTTTTTATAAAACACATTTACATCTTATAGGTTGAGGTATATCATATTAAAAGAAATCACTAGCATTTTCCAAAATGCAAAATATGTTTATCTTCACACATCCAATTTATATTATCATTCAAAGAATGCTTTTTTCTTACATCGCAGACAGATATCTAATACTCGTCTGATCGCTTGCAATTTAAAGTATCTGCCGACACTAGGAAAAGGAATTATAGATATTAGACCTATAATTCCTTGGGAAAGATTCAAGACACTCACGCAATGGGTCTGAAATTCTAATCTAGGATTAGAAGTTTATAAGTAAACTTTCTTTTCGTTGAATACATTTTCACACGTCTAAACTGCTGTACAGATTTTAATAATAATTAGTCCTGAGATAATTGAACCCTGAGGACGAATATAGCACAAGAGCTATATAAAAAAAAAAATTTACTATAGTATACCTCAACCGACCAGACATACTATACCTATGATTACATATTAACATAGCGATACGCGATCGTTATTAAAAAATATCAAATAAATTTTCATTGTTAAATCCTACATTCGAATAACGATTTAGTCGTTGTTATAATAATCGAATAACTATCGAATAATCGATTGCTAAAGGTCTAGGCTACAAGTTGGCGCACAGTATAACAATCGATAATATCATGGATTATTATTCGATTGTTGTCGAATAATTCAATAGATTTAGTAGCAATCGCGCATCGCTAATATAACATAACAGTGATAGATAGTAATTTACATTCACCAAGTTCCCTGTTAACACCATTACCTTGCACCGACGCGCTCCAAGCGATTATGACCCTGATGCCTTTGCAATAAACACTAGTGTGGTTTGGCACGATACTTCCACTCTCATAGTTAGACTTAAATCACAGACGATTCCGAGAAGCCTGGAAGCAAAACATTGAATATTAATTTATATGTCGATATCACCATTGGAATAATTTGTGTATTGGGGGATTTTACAAACAGTAAAATAACTGACATAATAATCACTCTAATTCGAACAACTATGTATTTATGGAACACATTATTTTTAATCCACAATCCTGCCCATTTGTTTAGACGAGACGACCGCTTCAATCACTACTATATGCAAATTCAAATCATTTTTTGCGATATATGGGTATCACAATAATAACCGTGACAGTTTAAGTAGTGAGTATCACCATATTTCAACCATGTTGGCATGCAAAATGTTACATAAAACAAGATTTCAATTTCAATAGGCACAAAAAGTAAATAATAATAATTACAGTCAACATTATACAATTATGTCAGTTTATAAATCTTTATAATTACGTCAATATTGTCAATAAATATTTCATAAGAAAACACATTACTAATAACCAAATAAAAATAAAATTATGTATAATTGTGTCAATTTACTAGAAATATCAAACTAGAATGTCTATATTGTTTATGTATTCATACTGCCGTCTATAGACTATATTGCCGTTAACCCACATCAGGTCAATTTTTAGGTTTTAAACTCACCTGAATAAGAAAAACAAGCTCTATCGATCTGTATTTAAAGTTTATTTTTATCTGTTGTAGTTCTCGAGATAAATATGGTTAATATGCCGTTAAAAAACTTTTATTCATATGTTTACAACTCTAAACCGTAGTTAAGCATACTTTGTAACCTAAAAAGTGGCTAGACCCCTTAGTTTTTCCTTTTTACTATATTTTATTGCAAGTTGCGTAACTAAATTGTCGTTAACTGATTTTTGTACTCAACAGTGCCGTTAAAACACTTTTATATTTTTGTAGATTAGCATTCTGTAATTTAGAATATAGGTACTCAAACATTATAAAGCCGTTAAATAAAAATACTACGTATGATTGTGGTTAAAATCACTTAACTGCATTTTAGCATTTTATTCAGCATATGTTTTTTGAGACTTTACATAATGTACACGACGATAACGGCGTTTTCAAAATAATGACTAAAATATTTAAGCTGGTGTGCAATACTAAATTGCGGCTATCTCACATTACTAAACTAAAATGCCGATAAGTTGCTCTCGCGCCGCTAAAGAGTGTCGTCGGTCGACCAACGAATTAGTGCCCCGAGTGACATCAGCGAAGTCTCGCGTTCCCCGCCAATATTTTTACGATGGCGGATAAGATTTCCAGGTAAGTGTTTGTAATATTGTATCAAGCGAGTTTTGTACAATTGTATTATAATTATATTTTAAATAAACAATGAACTCATTATTATAATACATAGTTAATTGATGATGTTTCGTTACCTGCTCGAATATTTAGGTTGTTATTCACTCTTTAATAGGCTACTTCTATTAAATATGGCTATAAATATGAAAGATGTACTAGATAATACCTAACATAAGACATATAATGGGAACACAGGTACCTGTGTGCTTGTTATCTGTACTATCTATATATATATAAAGCTCTTCCGTTACTTAGTGAACAATACAATACATATATAATGTATTTTATTACAGACGGTCTGCAAACGCTCAACGCGCACGTATAATTTTAAAAATGGTATCAGAAGAATCGTGTTCTGATCTGGAAGAAACGACAACTATTTCACCCAGGAAAAAGGTCACATATCGGCCTGATCTAGGGTTAGACTACATAAACAAGCTATATACAAGACCCTATTCCCTGATGTTGCCTGTGTTTCAAACATTTTGCGAAACACAAGTGACGTACAACACATACCAGGCACATAATTTACACGAAACAGTTATCACATTTAGAAGAACATTTTCCGAGCTAGATTCTCCAATTGATTTTGATTCTGACGAATTTCAGTACGAGATAAAAATTATTGCCCATCTGCGTCAAGCGACGACTCTCGAGAAGATAATATTCATGTTATTACCAAACGCAATCAACAGCCCAAAGTTATACAGAAAAAAGCAAATTCAAAGAAAAACAGTTCAGATATTGTTACGTCAACTCAAGTTACCACTAAAAATATACCAAATTTTACTAGCACTGTTCCTTGTGTATTTCGAAGAAACTCATTTAATAGTACGCAGTCTCAGAAAGTAATATCTTTGTCTTTATTCTCCCGTCGACGAAGAAATACCATTGACACAATCTCTATTACTATTAGTACCAATCACCTTATAGAACATGAACCAGAAACAAATATAATGCAGCCTGTATCATCGCAATCATCATCAAAACGTAAAAAATATGCCACTCCTTTACGCCAGCCAAAAATTGATGCTAAAAATAAAGAAGATTGGAACACACTGTTAAAATGGAAAATTAAATGTTCTAAATTTTTTATCAGAGAGACGTATTCAAAATTCAAATCCAAAGCCATATCTTAAAAATATGTCTCATGTATGTTTTAAGCGCACGAGTTATGACCTTTTCTATAAAAATAGTTTTGACGGTGAATATATTAGTTTGCGATTTATGAACGACAAATATCTGAAAAACCTAAACATTCTGACTATAATATTGCATTCCGTAGTTCTTCCAAAGGTATAGACCCAGAAAGAAAAGCTAATCTTATAGCCAAGCTACCTGATATAATTCCCTCACATATATTACTTACTATTAGCTTATATTCTGGCATAGCTTGCCTGTTATGAACAGTTAAATTAATCTGACGAAAAATTACATACGACTGTAAAGTGTAAAGTGCCATTTTCCTACGTTAATTAGACATATTAAATTTAAGAATACCATGTTTTTATTCTTGTTTTTTTGTAAATTTATTTTATTTTTTATGATTGAAGACTGTGTTTAAATAATAATATAATAATGTAACATGTTAGACTATGTTTAATTTAACGAATTATATAAGACTGATTAAAGTGCCATTTAAAAATATTAAGTTAATTAAAGATGAGTAACATTAACATTAAGAATTTCATGTTGATTTTTTATTTTGTATTAATGTTCTTATAAGGTCGGTAGGCTGTTTCATATAGGTAACTCAAAAGATACCGACTAAAACCTACCTCAATTATGTGATTAGTTGCAAGAAGATTGTGTTGAAATGTGATAATGATAATAATCATAACTTTAGATTTAAATTGTGCCTAATGATTGTCATACTTACGCCTAATAATTATAGTACTGTGTAGTCAAAATAGTTGTATAAGTTCATGTGATCTCATTTTTCTTAAATATATTGTAGTACTTATTTATTATTTTTTATTTGTAGCAAATAAGTGCTACAATACTTATTTTACTAAGCATTTCACATTGTTACAGTGATAACTTACTTTTAATTTTTAAAATAAATGTCAATTTTTATAGTATTTACTTTATTTTAATTTACCTGTGAACATCCTATTATTAGTATCACCTAAAACTATGGGCCGCAAATACTTCACTATAACGCAGTTACCCGTGAAGGTTTTGTATATAACTGCATTTTAGATATGTATTGTAAATCTTATTTCAATCAAAAAAACAACATTCATTTAAAATACTTAAAATAATAGCCTAAAATGTGGCAAACGCAGCATAACCCTTTTTTAATCATGACTTAATTGCAATAATATTGCAATAATTCCAAACTATAACGCCATTATGTGCTATAACGGCATTTCAGTTATGTAATAATCTATAAATTTATAATGAAAAATAAAGAATGTAATAGTTATGAAGACATACAAGTCAAAAACGCCGCTAAACCACACATAACGGCGTTTTAGTGTATTACTCAATAGCATTAAATTACAATATAACTTAACTATAACGCAAAAATCGAATTTCAACATTATTACATAATGTCAATTAATTCGACTAAAATACCATGTGATAGAGTTTTAAAATATCTATCTTTCCATATCAAAATATCTCTTCTAAGTGAAATAGACATAAAGTGGCATGCATTTCAATTTTTTTTTTATTTTTTGGCTCATATCTCAAAATTTGCATTTTTCAGATAACGGCATTATAGCTTATGCACGGCAGCATAATATTATTTTCCAAGTGATTGGTGCTAGGCCGTCATAGTACCTTTATACAAGGGAAAAGGTTCACAGCAAGATTGCAAAAGCTATAGAGGCATTAGCTTGCTCAGCGTCGTCAGTAAATTATATGCGAAAGTGTTAATTGAAAGGATTGTGAAAGTAACCGACGAGAAAATATGGGATGCACAAACGGGATTTCGAAGGGATATGGGATGTACGGATCAGGTCTTTTCCTTACGGAGCATAGCCGAGAGAGTTTTGGCCAAAGGTCAAAAAGTCTATTGCGCATTCGTGGATCTGGAAAAGGCTTATGATAAAGTGGTGAGGAATGAACTTTGGTCGGTATTGACCATGTATGAAATGAATAGCACCCTCACGCGAGCTCTAAAATCTCTTTATGATGATTCCAGAGCTTGTGTTAGGATAAATGGGACCTACACAGAATGGTTTAGCATTGAAAAAGCTGTTAGACAAGGATGTGTAGCGTCACCTTGGCTGTTTAACCTATACATGGACAATTGTTTAAAAGATTTAAAAGATTGTGAATGGGGCTTAAGAATGAATGAGTTACTTGTCAAATGTCTTATTTATGCCGATGACCAAGTAATACTTGCGTCATCAGCAGAAGAGTTGCAGGCGATGGTAACTATTATGCATGGTGCTTTTGAGAGTAAAGGAATGAAAATAAATGTACGCAAGACGAAAGTAATGGTATTTTAAAAGGAAGAGTGCATGAAGATGTGTAATATTATGATTGATGGAGAAAAAGTGGAGCAAGTGAAAGAGAGTAAACAAAGTACCCAAATATACAAATATATTTGGGTACTTTGTTTACAAGAGATGGTAAACATGAGGGAGATATTGAAAGGAGAACGATTGCGGGCAACAAAGTGAATGGCGCTCTACGCGCTTTTATTAACAGTCGAAATGTTTCCGAAAAGGCACGTTTCGCTGTTCATAGAGGACTATTAGTGCCCACACTTATGTATGGAAGTGAAAGTTGGGTATGGCAAAAGAAGCATGAGAGCAGAATAAATGCTGTAGAAATGAGAGCGCTGAGAAATATATGTGGTGTGACTCTGAAAGATAGAATAAGGAATAGTGTGATTAGAGAGAGATGCGGCATGAAAGTGGATATAGTGACAAGAATAGAAAAGGGTATGTTAAGCTGGTTTGGGCATGTAGAAAGAATGGACGAGGAAAGACTGACTAAGAAAGTTTATAAGGCTAGTGTGAATGGAACAGTCGCAAGAGGAAGACCTAGGCGAACGTTTCTTGATCAGATCGGAGGCGTTCTGGACAAAGGCCAGGTTAAGAGCACCTTGAACCGACGGGCGTGTATGAGGACTGTGATGAAAGTGAATGAAGCCAGAGAAGTGTGTCAGGATCGTAGCAAATGGAAATCCGTAGTCTCTGCCTACCCCTCTGGGAAACAGGCGTGAATCTATGTATGTATTCATAATATTTTGTCCTTCAAATATTCATTTACCGACTTTACCTTGTACATTAGTTTATTTTCTTTTTGACAGCTCACGCCTATGAATTACCGTTTTTTTTTTTCGGAATAATGTTCTACAGTAATGTCGTACTTTATTGACAGGTAACGGCCACTTAGTGAATTGCCCTGTGCATAACAAACAACCACAGACTATAAAACAGGTCTTGAAATAAGATAAATCGATCATATGAAAAAAATAATTTGCCTATGTAAGTATTGTTTCCGGAAATTTAATAAAACAAGAAAATAAAAATAGTAACTATGAGTCCATGATTAATTATTTGCAAGGAATCGTCGAAAACTTAAAATTTATGTTTTGGAATTTAATGCGCGTATATGGTATATTATTTATAAGTACAAATATTTTTATTTTAACGATTAATATTTATTTATTTCATACCAATATAATTTTAAAAATAAAAATAAACGAATACTTAATATTTATACTAAAAATATGTCGATGCATTAAATCGATTGAAAGTTCTTAAATAAAATCGATTATTATTTCAAATCGAATCGGTAACGTGTGAGGGCGTCACTAATTTCAAACTGTCTTGAATTGTCAAAAAGAAAATAAACGGATGGACAAGGTATAGTAACATTTTTGTAATAATATTAATTTTAAACTTAAACATATTAAATTCAGAAAACTATAATATTAATTTGGGTAACTTATTGTTACTTGCTGGGTCCGAGGGATAAGAATGTAAACAATATTACAGACTAAAACACGTTTTATTCTAACACACAATTAAATTTAAAACACAACAAACACTATACTACACTTTTCCACTGTAATTGCTTCAAACTCTGTGGTATTTTTGCTTCCGTTCGCTTCGATGAATACTTGACCGCTTACGATTGTAAACTGACTCGGTGAGCGCTGGCCTTGCCTTTTATACACGGGTAACGCGTTTCTGGAGATTTCTAGAAAAGCCATACCCGGTATGTAACAGTACGAAGATTCGAGAAAGTTCCAGCGCTGTCTCTACTCTTCTCGTACCAACGAACTACGTAGTTCCGTAAGACGTCAATAGTTGGCGCTGTAATAAATTATTAGACGGAACTGCCGAGTTTTCCCCACAGTGGCGAGAGATGGCACTGGGTGTAACATTATTTTAAATCGTGATGCTATATACAGAATACTTTTATTTAACAAAGCTGTTTTATTTGATGTCATACATATAGCCAGTTTGTGCCCTTCTACTACTCAGTTTTGTGAATAGCTGGATGTTTTATCTTACGAATAACAGTACTTCTAATATGTATAAACATGGTTTTGTTAATAAGTTCAGCTGTACAAAATAAGACTTACAGCTTTCTGTAGGTTTTATACGACACACCTTTTTTGCGCGACAAAAACAGCTTTTTATTAGTTTAGTTGCCCCAAAACATGATGCCATATCTTAAAAGAAGCACAACATATCCATGATGAAGTTTGTTTGACAAGCTGATTTTCTTAACATGTACACGCATATGAAAACGTACTGAGTCTATTGCAGAGCAACTCAATATGATTTTTTCCAATTTAAACAGTTATGAATATGTGTTAGTCCCAAAAATGTTGTTGTATCTATCTCCATTATCTTTTTATTTATTTAAGTTATTTTGATGTCTGAAATTCAGTTTACTTTATTTCTGAATGTCATAAAATTTGCTTTTTCGATGTTCATATTTAAATTATTCAATGTCAACCAAGTTATAATATTATCTAATGTTATATTTATTTCCCACTCTAACTGCGGTTTGCTATCCCCAGTAAACAAAATTGTGCTATCATCGGCGAATAGAACAGTCTTAAATAGTGTTACTTTCGGCATATTATTAAAGTAAATTAAGAATAATAGCGGACCCCAGAACACTGCCTTGCGGAACACCAAAAGACACATTCCTGTTCTCTGAAATATAATCAGTATGACTTTTACTAGTTGTGCATATTCTTGATAATTGCGTTACTTGTATTCTTTGGCTTAAGTATGATTTAATTAAGTCGTGAACATTCCCACTAACTCCATAGGCGTAGGACTTGTTCAACAATATTCTGTGATCGCCATAATCAAAAGCGTTTGTTATGTCCAAGAAAAACGCACATACTTGGTATAAGATTGCTATTATGTTGTTGCTGATCGTTAGGTCTGAGTATCCGTTCTTGGATTGGGTTGTGCTAAAGTTGTGGATAGCGGACGCATCGTTCTGCGAGGACGTTACCGCGCTTGAAATTATAGGTGACTATATGTAATGCCGTGCCAGTCTCAGCCGCAGTCGGCGAGGAGGTGCGTCCAGTCGAGCCCGTACGTGATGAGTAAGTACTGACCGAGTGTAATGGCGGGCGCGGGGCTCACGCTAGCGAGCGCGGCGTGAACACGTGCACGAGCGAGTCCCAGCCGCAGTCAGCGAGGAGGTGCGGGCGCAGTGCACTCCAGTCCAGGCCGTACGTGAACTCCGAGTGGTGCCGGATCGTCTCCAGCGGCTCACAGCCGCGCTTCAAGTCCCAGATCCTATAACACCCACATGCATTTACTATCTTCTGCCAAAAATTACACAATACACACGCATGTTAAAAATTTTAGATAAATATAATGTCCTTGTCGACCAGCAAAATGGCTTCAGACAAAATAAATCAACGACCCTGGCAATCTTTACGTTAGTACAGGCCCAGCAATTATGAACAATATTAATGATAAAATGCCCTCTGCATTATTTTTACACCTAAGCAAAGCTTTTAAACTTGTTAACCATGAGAAACTCACGGGAAAACTAGAAAGGTATGGTGTCAGAGGTCCAGCTAAAGTGGTTTCAGTCATTTAAGCAACAAGAAACAGTTTACAAGAATAACAACATTCAGCCATTTAGGAAACACTTTAGAACAATATGATTCCGAACCGAGAATAATTGTGGTGTACCGCAAGGTAGCATTTTGGGACCATGAAGGTCCAGGCCCAGCATTTATGAAGAAACAATCTTCTTTATATCAACGATCTACCACAGTCAATAAAGCATCATTGTGTTCTATTTGCCGATTACACTACGATACTAATTAAATGTGAAAATCGACAAAACTATGACGACGATATTAACCAAACGCTTAATGATGTTATAAAATGGCTAGACATTAATAAATTAAAATCATTAATTTTAAAACTTGGAATAGTAAAACTGTACATCTTAAAGTTGGATATAATAATATAGATATAAATCACGTACATAATGCAAGGTTTCTATATATACCTAGCACGTGTTGAACATCTTACTTGGAAAAACCATGTTGAAATGATTTGTAAGAAAATTAAGATTATATATATAAATTAAGATGTCACGACTAGGCATACCTCTTTGATTCCATGCCTATAATTCTATAATTTATGCTCGATAATTCGGTAAAGCATAAATGATTTTTTTATTTTCATAAATGTGCATTTGAAGTTCTCTCATCTGGTGGTATAGACTTCATGAACTCCACGTTGTTGAAGGAGCATTTCTTCAGTGGAAAACTACCCTTTCTCATCATCTCTTTCAACTGCTAGCTGGCCTTAATGGCATCTTCTAATGTGTCTTTTCCAGACAAAAGGTCATCGACGGAAAAATCAAACCATTGACGCAGCGACAGGATAGTTGTGTCAAGTTTCGACAAGCCAAAAAGGATGCTGGAGCGGTACCGAAGGTTACAGTAAGTAAACGATAGTCTTTAACATCGTCAGACGGATCTTTTCTCCACAGAATACGTTGAACCGCCATCCGATACATCTTCTCGATGTCAGCTACGAAGCAAATATTGGCATTCGCCATCTCATGAGGATGCTGCGGAGGTCGTCTTGTATTAAAGACCCAACCAATAGTTCGTCGTTAAGTGATATTCCGTTGGTGCATTTACAGGAAGCGTCGTAAACAACTCGTACCTTTGTAGACTATTTGTCACTACGGACAACGGCATGGTGTGGTAAGTACACAGCCCTTTTTGTATTTATTTCTTCTATAGGTACCTCTTCCATGTGATTTAGCGTTTCATATTCTTCCATTACTTTCTTGTAGTCTTTCGTTAAATCTAGTTGTTTTGTGATTTTTTTAAATTGTATATTTCACTTGTGTGTCCGTCTGGTGATTTAGGGTATTTTGTTTTAAAAGATAATTAACTCTGTATCTTCCTTCCTCATTTCTTGAATATGTAGTTATGAATATATCTTCGCATAATTGTTCTTCTTGTGTGTATCTTTTTTGTTTTCTGTGTCTATTTCCCAAAATCTTTTTAACATATCTTCTACATCGATGTGATGGTGCATAAGAAGAAAATAGTTGTCATTGTTTTTGTTCTGTATCTCTCCGAATAGAATCCAACCGAGGCTGGTTCGTTGTGCACATGGTGTACCTGGTGGACCCTTGATTAACTCTTGTTGTATAATTATTCCATATTCTTTCAGACCCAGCAGAATATCTATAGACCCAGGTGTATTGTAACTTGGATCGGCTAGGTCTAACTTTTGAAGGTGTTGAAAGTTATTGTTTACAGTGATAGTGTTGTGGTATTTTAGCAGTCAGCTGTTTACTCGTCACATAGGCTTGTATTTTAAGACAGAAGTTGTCTTCTCTTCTAGATAATACCTGTAGCTGAACCACTTGCTTGACATGTATTTTTGTAGACGCTACACCAATCACGGTGCCTCTCACTGTTCGTCTTTTAAGTCTCAAGAGTTGAGCCGCTTTCTCGCTTATGAAGCACGCTTCTGAGCCTTGATCTATCAGCGCTCTTTAAACAATGGTGTGTCCTTCTTCGCTCCTAGCTGTCACCACTGCGGTCGCTAATAGTGCCGTCACTTGTGTGTTGTTATAATGTGCTGTCAATGTCAATGTTGTCTCCTTGTTTTCGATAGTATGATCGACAGACACATCCGAAGTTGTAGCTTCTTCTCGTTGTGTTTTCAATGTGGTTTCTTTCTTTTGTTCGTGGAGCAAAGAATGATGTCGCTTGTTACAAATTCGGCAGTTAATCGGTACTCGACATTTGATTACCGAATATCTAATCGTTTCTGTCTTTCACATTCATTTCTGTAAACTGTCAACAATGGCACAGTGTATAATTTCCTTCGCACTTGACACACGCTTTCTCAGTAGAAGTAGTAGCAATAGCAGCGAATGATTTCTCTTTAGGTTTCTCTCTTACAGGTGTAGCAGTAGTACCAGGTGATACGAGCTCGAGTGTGCGGAACTTCGATTCAAGAAACTTGTTTAGGCTGTCCCAGGTAGGTAGCTCCTCAGAATCCTCTTTGTATGAATATTCCTCCCAGTCTTTGTGAGTATCTTGGTCCAATTTCTGCACAGATAGAAATATCAATAAAGGATCCCAAGACTCGGTAGTCACTGACATATTATTTAAGTTGCTAAGACACTCATTAAGTGTCTAACAATGATTTAATCTGACAGGCATGTATGTTTACTTTATAAAATTAAAATTTTAAATTAAACTTTTAAGAACAACGTTCACTATCAATCGTTTATTTTCATATCTTTGTTTCAGTACTGACCAGGCTTGAGAGTAATTACTTTCGGTAATTTGAATGTGTCGCAGTAAGGATTGTGTTTCGCCACCGACGCAAAATTTTAAATAATGTAATTTTTGGACGTCACTTACTGAAGTATTTTTGTGAATTAAAGAGGTAAACAAGTCGTGAAAGGTAGCCCATTCTTAATATCTTCCCTTAAATTTTGGCAGTTCGTTTTTTGGTAGTCTAAGACGTAAAGTAAACATCTCATTGTTGCTCAGATTACAATCCGATGACGCCGCTGGACTACATGATGACGTTTGCAATAAGTCCTTGAGGTCCGCTTGCAACGATAAATAAAGATCCTCACATATAAAATAATCTTCGTTCACAAAATAATTTATATCTTGTCTACTTTCGCGTGTTGTACATTTAATTAACTCTTGGTGCGTGTTTGTGAAGTTCTTCCAATAATCTTCTATACATTTTGCTCGTGTTTCTATATATCCGCGTCTTAACCGTTGTTTCGGAGATTTTTTCAAATTTATATGTGTTTTTTTCAGCAGTTTTGCAATTTCTTCTAACGTGCCGAGCAATCGTTCCGGTGTAGACATTTTATACGGTTGTATATAGTTACTTCACAAACTCAGATTTCTTCCTATATAAAGATTTTACAACGTTTTTTAGTTATAATATTGTAAACAATTTGCTAATTACATATAAAAATATATTAATTGACGATCGGCTCACTCCTTATCTAAGTAATGCGGCTGTCTATTGTTCTCGACGCTCGGGTCCAGTCGCTTCGATGCACTGATGTGTCCGGCTCGATGTAGGCCATATGGTGTTTTGTTATGGTTGACTTTTGCTTGACTCGAGATTCGATGAATGAAAAGACGTGCGTGCTCTGCTATATGAAAAGACGTGCGTGCTCTGCTAATGTTTATTTGCGACTAAATGTGTATTAGATTTTAACATACATCATTCAACAACGACAATTTTAACAATAGGCTATTTGGCAGTATGACAATAACATATTCATTGCCATCTGCGTAGATTATGGATTTTAAAAGTAATTTGCAATTTTGATATATAAAAAATATTAATTATTTTATCAAAAAGACCAAAAGAAACTTAATTTATTTTGGATGAAATCACATGCGTTCATGAAATATTTTGACTGGCTACACTTATTTTCATATCATACGTATGTAAACGTCATATTATGTCATCGGTTGCTGTCCAGTGTTTACAAACGTGTTACGTCACTTACGGGCTCGACCCTATATTATCGGTACAAGCGTATTGACAGTTTAAATAATCAGTGTATTTCTGACCATTTTTTAAAGAATTAATAATATTAATCAATTTCGATTTAGTTAAATATTCGCATGATTCGAATGTTTTATCAATAATCGCACATTACTAGTTTAAATTGTGATTTCAACTTACCTGGTAGTGAAGTCGTATGAGCCGGCAGCTATGATAGAAGGCGCGTGTGGAGAGAACTGCACTCTTCTCACTGCACATTCACACCCTGCACACACACACACACACACACATTTTATATTAGCATTGCATTTATAACAGCATAGCAGTAATAGCCTAGTGGGCAACCGTTGGACTGCCGCGCAGAGGTCTCGAGTTCGATCCCAAAGCGAGCATCTCTGACTTTTCAAAGTATGTGTGTATAAAATAGTTAATTATCGCTTGCTTTAACGGTGAAGGAAAACATCGTGCAGAAACCTACATGTCTGAGAGTTCTCCATGATGTTTTCGAAGACATGTAAAGTCTGTCAACCTGCACTGGGCCAGCGTGGTGGACTATGGCTTAATCCTTCTCACACTGAGAAGATACCCGTGCCCAGCAGTGGGACAGGTTAGTACAGAGCTGATATTATTATTATGTTTCTCTTATCACTAATATTTTTCTAACATATAAGAAAAATATCCGGCCCTTACACGGAGACATGGGTCCAACATGAAGTGGCCCTTCGATAGTTTTAGTCTAAAGTGGGATACAACACCTACGGTGGCACTAGCCACAGCAGGCATAGGACTATTGCTACATATGTATGTACTCTAATACGTCTAGGCTGTGGGGATGGATAATTAATGAACTAGTATATTAATAACTATGGACGAAAAACGGCGTCTGCCCTGAATACTCTTATAGCATCAATCGGATGGGTAGACGGTGACTCGCCAACTTACTTATTATTATTTAACAATTATACACTCCTGCCTACCCCGGGGGTTAAGACTACATACCTTTAAGCGTGAACATAGGTGATGTAAGTCTCCTCAAGTCCCACCCTCTGACGAGCCCGTCGGAGCCGGCCGTGGCCAGCGCGTGGGTTTCTGTTCGACTCCAGTCACATGACAATACCTGGAACAAATGTATTTTGTTAAGTATTGGATGTAAGTCACAATCATTAATGCCCGTTTTCACCAACAGGCCCCTAAGCTCCACCTAAGTAGGTGTCTTTTAAGTTAGGGGCATCCCTTAATCAAATACTTACCTAAATCCAATTTCACATCACCTACGAAGAAATTCTCTAAGTAAATGACAGTTAACTTTGTTTTAAATATACGATTTTTTTTTGGAGATTAATTAAGGGAATTATAAATTTTATATAATCAAATCTGCTTTTGCTTTTCCTTGATATTTCAAATTTCACTAAGGTTGTATTTGTGTTTTTTGACACACAAGAGCAGTAGACCTTACCTCAGCGTCATGTGCCTTAACGACGGCGGCAGGCCTGGCGGGCTCGGCGCTGGACCACAGCTTGAGGTGGCCGTCACCCGACACGGACGCGAACGTGCCGCCCGAGTGCGGGGAGAACGCCGCCGTGTACACCAGCTGCGAGTGACCCGCGAACGTGCTGAGACATGTTTCTGACTCTGGGTCCCACTGTAATAGGGAAGATAAGCGTTTATAATATAGTTTAATGCTGAGCTTGTAGGGTAAACACTATGCCTTTTGCTAAAATATAAAACTTAATAATTAAATTATAAACAAGTGAGAAACGGCCATGAATTGCCGTAAATCTTAGAGTTCGAAAAAATGGTATCACGTGACCTTGAGTTCAGAGGTCAAAGGTCATAGTCATTTCGGGGGTATATCGACTATGCTGAGTCGAATGGCGTTGACCGCGAGTCTCTAGCTCTTACGGTTCTTGAGTTGAAAGTTGTATAACAGACAGACGGACGGACGCACGGATGGACAAAGCTGTTGTATAAGAGTTTTTCGAACTCTAAAAAACTATATCTAAAACAAATCAACATTCGTTTCAAATAAATAAGTTTTAACAATTAAAAATGTGGTGGCATGGTACCTTCAGTACACTGTACCACATATACTCATTTACTTCGCTGGCTCAGCGACCCAAAGTGGACCTTGGCCGCAGACGTTAAAGTACGAAATTCCTTCCTACTTTGTACCAAGTCAGTACAATCGGGCCCATTCATCTCTTGCAGGTATTTAGCTATTTCGTTTTTTCACACATATATTCCACTATTATTGGCTATTTTACAACCAATTTGTATGCTACTAGAACAAAGAGTTATCTTTTACATTTAAAACTATTTGCTATGCCTATAAACTAGAATCGAAGAAACAACTACTGAAAACCAACACAATGAATCGATCAAGGCTATGGCGAGTTATCTATATAAATTACTTTTATGGTGAACACTAACAATTTGACCTCCAAGACTACTGAGATATTATTTGTATAAAATTACAACCACTTACAGCTGACCCCATAATACTAACACAAATAGTATAGACTCGAGACCCGTAAAACTGGACGTTACAACCAGTAACATGAAACCGCTACATATTCATAATATACACCATATTGTAGCTCTCAACAAACTGGTCAAAATCAAGTTACAATGAATTATTTTCTGAAATGTAATACATTGAAGTTTCATGTTACTTCAATCAGGTTAAGCTTTAGTAATTAGGTTAATGTATCGTGTAATGGTTAACGTGACATTGTGTTCCTACCGTTCAACTTTCTCTATTAAATGGATTACAGATGCTTACAAAATGACAAGGTAGAGGAAATGTTCACGCTTGATCAGCTGGTTTGTATTTTACCCCAAAATCTGAACCAGTTTTCGACTTTTTGTATGGGACTTAGGTGGCCGAAATATTTTGTGAGTAGGTATACGGTGTATGACACTGAAACTAATTTGTCTCGAATATTTTTGTGGTATCAGTGGACGTATATTTGCGGTACGGCGTGAGGTTCGGGGGATCAACTATCTAGTCTGGGATTTGCTATTAGAAAATAAAGCCTAGTATAATCTCATCTTGAATTGAGACAGGTGGAGAGTAAAATCAAAACAAATTTGTTTATTTAGGTCACAATTTTATATTTATTAAAGCTACAACTAACTACGCCATACTGTGCATGTCTATTTTATTTTTATTGCCATTGCAATTTCTTAAAGCAAATCCAAAACCGAGAACCTATAAGGAAAATTGTCAAAGAACTCCTTTTTTACAAATAATGTCTACAAGCAACGACATCCATTACACCGTTTCAAAACTACTCGACACCCATAATAATGTCCTCCAGACCGAATTTCGGTCATGGCGGCCAATCTTAACGAAGATTGGCCAACTGCGCAGGAGATATTATAGTGCACAAGTATATGCGCAGACACAAGTGCACTCTCTGTTCCCTAACTCTCATGATCCGATGGGACGGATAATCCGACACGACCAGAGAGAGATCAGGCAGAAAACGACACAACTCACAACAACATCGACACCCATAAAATATATTTGAACATATATAGGTACATGAATGTTAGCCTCTAAAAGCAGATATGGACCAAACACTTACATGTACACAAAATAATTAAGACTAAGCGCCACCATAAGAGCCGCACGTTAGTACAAGGGGCATAAAACATATTTATGAAATATGGATGTATCTATTACCAGCAATTCAACAAAGTCATGATAAGCTAAGGCCTACTGTTACTGAGTATTTTCTTAGATACTTCTCAATAACATTTGCCCAACCCAAAAATTGTGAAAGATTACAACTAAATATGTTTATAATTATGACTGCACGAATGGCTCGGTGGTTTAAGCGGTCGCTTCGCGGCTGCCACTGCGCCGAGTTTCGGGTTCAAATACCACACGGGACAAACATTTGTGTGAGTCACAAATATTTGTTCAGAGTCACTGTTTCTTTGTGTCCGTTCTTTAAAAGTCCCCCGCGACACAGAAATTATTCCTAGAGCGGGAGTTGTATTTTTAGAAAAGAAAAATAAAATAATATTAATTATACTAACCAATTTAACAGTAGTATCCCAGCTGGCGCTGAGCAGATGTGTTCTAGGCCAGTCCACGGAGCACACCTCGCTGGTGTGAGCCCTCAGTACTCTGAGAGGCGCCGCACACCCGACCCTCCACACGATGACGGCCCCGTCCCCAGCGCCACACGCCGCCGCACTCTCTGTTGTACCCGACCATGTCTGTCGAACAAGTTGTCAATTGGCTTATTGCTTTGACAAAATTGTATGTGACGTCAGTTGATTGGCTATTTCTTATTGACAAAACTGTAGGTAGCGTCCAAGGCTGTGGAAACCGGATGTTGATGAGTTATGTCTATTGTCCTGATAAAGACTCCCTAATGCACAATAACAAATATATGATAAATAAATATTGTAGTGTATAATTATATTATAGTAACTCCAATTTCTGGATTCTTATTCTGCAGGGTTTTCTTAGGAAGCAGTATTAGTGTATTAACATTTGATGCCTGTATCACAATATAACTATGGACTGGGACAAGAAGTGGGTTAGGGATTTGACAGCTTTATTATGTCTTATTTACTTAAATTTATTTTTATATATATCTTTGGTTGAAATAAAGACAACTACCGGACTAGGATTAATTCCGAAGTGACTGTTAAAACCAATATGCCCTCTGTGGAGTCTATATGTGAGACTAACATTAACAAAACATGTAATACAACAGCATCTATACTGGTACTTTAAATTGATATTATGTGTGAGGATAGTACTACCCCACGTGTACAGATTAGCATAAGCTAGCCTATGGTATTCTGTTTTTGTATAAGCATATCTCACTCTAGGGACAATCCCTATTTTGTGGAGCACTTCACAAATGATGGAACAATTAACTCAAAGTACACATATATGCTCAAAATCACATAAAATATACTATAATTTATCACAGTTTTAATCCATTAGTCAATATTTAGATTCCGGATCCAAGAAACATGCTTTCTTCATGTGGTCTGGAGTTTGGCAAATAGTTCCATTAAATAAAATAATATCTCTACAATACATAGTTAGAGATCATACCATATACCAACATTGGCCAAACAGCACCGGCTGAGGATGACAATTGTAATAGTGTTGCCCAGATAAAATTACATTGCCATATAAAACTGTATGAAGTGCTACTAAAATATAAACAAATAAAATTACAGAGCAACATCATCATTATCTATTGATTATTTTGTTGAGACATTTTCTCCAGAAAAGAGTATTACTACAAAAATGCTTAGAGTTTAATCAATTCCTCTAATGCCATACATAATAGAAAAAGCAATTGAGTCTGCCCACAGTAAGTCAATGCAGCTCTACTAATTAATATGAATGAAATTCAATACTTATTTAGTTAGGGTATTAAACTTCATCACAATTATTATCTTAAAACTGTCATAAGTAACAATTTCAATAATAATGGCCAAAAGATACTACTACTAATGACAAAAACATACTTACACAATATTCCAATGGCACTCTACTAAACATACCATATACTTCAATACTATGGTATACTTTCACTACAATACACTAACTACCAAAAGCTACTATCAAACCGTACATAACATAACTATGTTCAACATAACAAATCCGTTAAATCAAGTTGAACAATTAACTAACATATAAGTCAATTGTCTATAAATACAGTGACGCTAACCATAATGGGTAATCCAATTATCTGATGATGCAAATTCATGCCTACCATATACCGCATATACAAATATACATGGTATACATGTCTTGTAGGGCTTCAGTGAGTAAATATGAAGACGTCATTATATCATGAGCTATTAGCATATATTGTATACTACTTATTCCCCATGAATTTATACATGTTTTATGTACCCCATGATGCTTTACAAAGTTTAAGGTTGCATCAATATTGGGTTAGAAAATGGTAGCTTTAAAAAAGTATAATGAACCAACATAGAGGTTTATGTTACATTTAAAACATTTGTGAGAATGCATTTGTTGATTACAGGTCCCAATTATGCATTTATTTACTTAAGGTCATAAGAATTAAAAATAAGAATGTATATACAATTATGTAATTATTTATTTAGTAAACTTAGTGTAGTGTATTTTGATAGAGCTACTTTATACACAGATATATCTACAATCTGGTTCTTGAAACCTGGTGCTCAGATAACAACTGAAATAATGTAAACAGAATAGTGTTAAACTAGGTAGTCCCACTTTAGTGCACAGGAAACAGATAAAAGTAATTGTTATTTAGAATAAGAAAATGCATTTTCTGTGCACTAAAGTAAAGACTACTAATTATGTAATGGGCTTTTGCCTTTTCTTCTCAAAATAAAATCTAAGTACAATCTATCATAATGGCCAGATACAAATTGATAGAGTTTACATGACTTCAAGAAGTTGTAGAGTTGGGACTCCAGTTAAACCCTTGAATATTAAGACAAGTAAAAATATATATTTACCATGTCATGAAATAGTCATGTATGCCGAAGATCAAACCTAAACTATTAGTTTTAATCACTTACAATGTTTGTACTTCTTGAATGATAAAAGAATGATGAAAGTAAGTAGTCTTACCACATCAAACAGTCCATCGCTCCACTCAAGCTTCTGTACTTCCAATAATGTACTGCCATCTGGGGCCAGCTCCAAGAAGAACAATGTTCCACCACCAGCAAGACCATAGTACTGACTGGTAGCTACTGCCAGAGTATCAGGCCTAGTTCTTGAAAACCGGACACTGTAGCCGTGCCGGCCTGGCGTTAAGAATGTAGGCATGCTGATCGTGTAACTACAACAATAAGAATATTATAAGAACCACCTATGAAAACGTCCCCTAAAACAACTCGTAAACTACTTACATTGTTCGAACTATGTCACATTTCCTCACTTAAATATATAACCATACTAATCTATTGTGAGTATATATATGTTTTTATTAGAATCCTATTAGTTTTCTCTGAGTAAATAATAGTAACATCATCAAATAACCCTTTTTTATTGAGATAACCTTCTCAAATTGTCAAAACAAACGTCAACTCTGACGTTCGGATAAATGCAATGATTTCTTACCTAAACTTAGTTTTAGTGAAGGGACATAAAATCGATTCAAGTGATTATGCGTCACACAAGTAAATCTTATTAGTACGCCTACGAACGAAATCCTATTAGGTTGTTAACGTATTCTACAGGAAACCTCACATGTTACTCTTATATATAGGCTCTTATTTCTAGGCAGTAATCATTTCTGGTGGATACCTCAACCAAACCTTTATACTCCGTTTATCAACAAACCTACTAAATATTGTCTCAATTCAATTTTCTTAAAACCTTCTCGTTAACTGCAACAAGATGTTGGATTACTTTTCTTTGGCTTTTGTCGTTGCTGTGAAAGTATTCAAGAAAACTACTCCAAATGGGAAAGTCACGGTTTACCTTGGCAAACGCGACTTCATTGATCATGTGGATTATTGCGATCCCGTCGATGGAGTGGTGGTTGTTGATACTGAGTACCTGAAAGGAAGAAAAGTTTACAGCCAGGTAAAAAGTGAAGTGTTCAGTGAAGTTAAATGAAGTGAAGTGATGATCATCCTTAAATTGTGTGGATTTATTAGATAATTTACGTGTTTTTCTTCTTGTTTAGCTCGTGACTACTTACCGCTATGGTAGGGAGGAAGATGAAGTGATGGGATTGAAGTTTTCTAAGGAAATGGTGATTGGCCAGGATCAAGTCGTGCCTATGAACAACTCTAAGATGGAACTGACACCTGTTCAGGAGAAATTGTTGAAGAAACTTGGTCCAAATGCCTATCCTTTTACCTTCAACTTCCCTGAAATGGCACCCAGCTCGGTAACCATAAAACATTTCATCTACTTAAATAATTTAAATATAATAACCAATTAGTATCTATAAACATAATGTTCAATACAGGTGACTCTGCAACCTGCGGAAGAAGATCAGGGCAAGCCTATGGGAGTAGAATATTGCGTAAGAACTTATGTCGCTGAGCAAGAAGACCAAAAAAGCCACAAGAGGAGCTCAGTTACCCTTGCCATTAAGAAGGTATGTAAACGCTTACATTCCAATGGGAAATGTTGTTTGTTTACTACGTCACCATGTACTTATTTACAAATTAAATGTTTATTTTCTGTAGTTGCAACACGCACCGGCCTCTCGTGGACGTCGCCTCCCGAGCTCTCTCGTTAGCAAAGGATTCACCTTCAGCAATGGAAAGATCACCCTTGAAGTGACTTTGGACAGAGAAATTTACTATCATGGAGAAAAACTTGCCGCCAATATTATCGTTTCCAATAACTCTAGGAAATCTGTCCGCAACATCCGCTGCATGGTCGTGCAACACGTCGAAATTACCATGATCAACTCTCAGTTCAGCCGCCACGTGGCTTCTCTGGAGAGTCGTGAGGGATGTCCTATCACTCCTGGTGCTAGCTTGTCCAAGACCTTCTACTTGGTACCTTTGGCTCGCAGCAATAAGGACATCCGTGGTAATTATTGACGTTATAATTTATCACAGCTAGTATATTAATAAGACAACTTCTACTAATATACTTCTACTACAGTAGCCTATCTAGGAGAACAGTACTCCACCCACCATTATTGTAGTTAATGTATACTGTCATCGTGTATAGCAATAAGGCTGTGTGTGTATAACTATAATGTGATTTAATTTTTAAATAAATTATTATTACTATATAATATATATATGTACGCTAATTATTAATAAAAACCAATATCAATTAAATTGTAGGTGTTGCACTGGACGGACACCTAAAGGAAGATGACGTGAACTTGGCTAGTTCTACTATGGTTGGTGAGGGCAAGTGCCCAGCTGATGCTATTGGTATTGTGGTCTCATACTCTGTCCGAGTGAAGCTTAACTGTGGTACCCTCGGTGGAGAGCTCGTCACTGACGTACCTTTCAAACTGCTGCACCCAGCTGAAGGTAAGTTACATTCAAAAACTTATCACATAAGTAAAGTACTAGTATGATGTTGTTTTTAATTCAATGTTGGTTTTCAGGTACTATTGAACGTCAACGCTTCAATGCGATGAAGAAGATGCAATCTATCGAACGTCACCGTTACGAAAATTCTCTCTACACTAACGAAGAAGAGGATAACATCGTGTTCGAAGACTTCGCTCGCCTTAGGATGAACGAGCCAGAGTAAAGCATCGTTAAATACAAATATAATCCATGGTAAAAAAAAGAGTAAAATAAATTCTAAAATCTAAAAAAAAATCTTAATCAAGCAAGTGTATGAATAAATTATTATGTTTCATCGTATTATTGTTGTAACGTCATTAACATGAAACAGCAAAAATATAGAACAAGACCGAAACAGCACATGATTTCCAATTATGTTAAGTAGCATCATTTACATCAGATGTGTATTCAAAATCATTAATATTATATAAAAATATTATCTCGGCATAGATAATTATTAAGTAGAAATCATTGTAATCTTGTGTCTAAAGTGTTAATTACTATAAATTATTTAATGTACGTACCTGTCTGTATCCTCGATATTACGAAATAAACTTCACCAGAAAGAACGTTCAAATTTTATTTCACCGGAAACTTCGTTTGTACCAATTGTGTATTAGTTGGAAGTATCCACTAGCACGTCTTGTACACCACTGACATCGCACTAAGGATTTTTTCATGTCCAAGTTACGTGCTCTTTTGCATATTCTATTGTCACTCAATTAAAAGGATTTTGATTTCCCCGCCCTATTTGCATGCGCCCTATACATATCATTACGTCACGATTATGCAAAGGCGTTAAAGTTCTACAGCTATTGTCCGGTCGAAGTACCATAATAAAAAAAAAAGGTTATATTATAAAAATATATAAAACTTTTAATTTGTTCTATACCTATTACATTATCAACAGTCATTTTAGGTAGGTATCGTAGCACAGCTGTAAAAGTCCCCAAAACTAAAGATTGGACGGTTAGTAAGGGAAGACCTAAACGCTCTGCCCAGATTGAAGACATTCTGGTTAAAAGTATCTGAAACAAATCAGAGTAAATGAAAATGCTTGAGCGTCCGAAAAATCTACCTATGTTTGTAGGTATGCTTATTTACATACCAATGATCTATTCCCCGTAGGTACTATTCTTAAGTCTTTTACAAATACTTGAAACTCGTAAAATAATAAAGTAATAATATTAATTTATAAATAATATTGTCTTCTGTTTACGCGAATATTATTCATTGAAATTAAACTACTATATACGGATTTTATCGCGTTGTTTATTTGACACTTTATTACATAATTTTGAAAATTGTGTAATAAAGTAATTTGTAACATAAGTAATTAATTATATTATAATTATAGACCCAAAGAATAAACCTTAAGTAGGTGTAAGTATATAAGATAAGAACACTCAGCTTTCGCCAGCTGTATTTTGGTCCCACCGACCATAGCCACCGCACTGTATTAAAACTAAAAAAATCTCATACAGAAACCTAACTTAGTCTAATAGATTGGATATTTTAATTTAAAGAACTCTATTGAATTATTGAACTCGTTGGTTCTACATAAAGTTGCGCTTATGCGAGGTTCCACCCAACCGTAATGCATTGGGTTCAATTTGGATCAGACAGAGTGTGCTGTGAATGCATTTTCCTCTTAAAGCGTTTATAGACGGACATAAGCCAGCTAAACAAACCTACATAGACTTACATCTGGATATTCCCGATAAAGAAGGCATTAGGTACCTACAGCCTCATTTCGCCAGTTATGATTTAAGGCTTTGCGTCATAGGAGCTATATTTAATTAACGTCTATTGGACAGATTTATCGACTCCATACTTCTACTGAGAACTTCCTAACAACATAATGGATATCACCGCTGTGCTATAAGTTGGTGCTAGATATTTTCTGATAACACTTGTGGCGCCTCTAGCGGGTGAAAGTTGAAAATGACCCAAAAAGCAAGAAGTAGGCATTTCTAAAATGTAGTAACTGATATCTTTTACCTAGCTATCCTGGAAAAATGCTTACATGCTTATATATAATATATCGTGTGAACGATACTTTCGTGCCTAATAATAAATACCAGGTAAGTCTTAGTATAAGAATTTAAGAAAATATGTCACTGATCGATAAATAGCGAATGCAGCAATATAATGCGACCGTTACACGAAACCACAATAATGTTAGCCGAGTATAAAAACCGCGCGGTTAATTGTAATTATGATTTATTTACAACCTTGCAACATATTCGCGTTGATTACCTAGGTACTTAGTAATTAGTTAAACATGGGCATTTTAGGGTACCGTATTATTTTTCCATCTATTTAGATGGAAAAAGAAGGGTACGATACTAATATTATGATGAGAAAATATATAATAATAATAATAATAATAATAATAATATTTTATTGTCACAAAAAGATACATACAAAGGAATAACCCATGTGGTTATAAACATTTAAACATGTACAATAATTTTGTTGACCACTGGTACCCAAAGTAAGATTTAACTTGTGGTATGAGTACTAGGGCTCTCACAATTAATTGCAACAGGTAGATATGTGAAAGTGTAGTGTATCGTAGATGCATATGCATGTGCTGAATTGCTAAGGTAAGAATAATATATAATTATATAAATAATCAATTTTCAGTTTTCGATTTAAATCCTTATGTATGTAAAGATTTAAATCGAAAACTGCTCAACCGGTTTCAAAATTCATTGACCATTAGAAAGCTATACTTATTATCACCGAGTAACATGGAATATATTTTATTTAAAAGATAAGTACCTACTGTTAACATTATAACATAACCTAACCAACTTTTATTCGAACGAAACCGCGGGCAAAAGCTAGTATTTAATAATGATAACATTACATAAGGGATAATTTATGTATATCTCTGTGTATGTGTGTGTGTGGCATTACAAACATTGAAAGCACAAACACATATAAACGCTCATATCCAAAGCAAATATTTTACGGCTTAAAATATTTTACCCCGTGTGAGACGGTGCGATTGTTGTGCATAAGGTCTTAGGTCCGATTCCTCCATTGTAAAAAAAGACAAAGAACAACCAGACTCGGAATAACCACGTTATATCACACAAAGTTTTGTCCCGTGTGGGATTCGAACCCACAACATTTGGCGCAGTGGCAGTGTCGAGGCGACCACTTAAACCACTACGACATCCATGCAGTCAAAGGCATTCCCGGAGCGAGCGCAGTACTGAGTCTGGAACTGTGCCCGTTAAGCGCCGTAATAAGCGCCCCCGAATAACTTAGGAACTAAAATCATAGCTAGCGAAATGTGGTGATAACACCTGAGCCTACTCTTTCAAAGTCAAAGTCAAAAATCATTTATTCATTTAGGTCACAAAGTAACACTTATGAACGTCAAAATATATAGGTTAGTGAGTTTACTAAGTTACTGAAGCTACATTTAAGTTAGTTGCTAGGTTTAGGCAAATGGTTGCGCCTATGAGAAGAAACCTGCAAGAAACTCCCGGCCACTCTCTTAAATCGCCAAATAAATAATTTTAGTATTTTACAACTCAGATTAACAAGGTGTTGCAGCCATTATGCCATAGTACTGACTATAAAAACTAAAGATAATAATAATAATAACTTAATAATATTATAGAGAAATGATGAAATAATTTGGGCTAAGGTATATTTTTCAATATAAATCTAAAATAGACAGGATGGCATGATGGCGCATACACTTACTCTTTGTGACCATGTAAAGGCAGTCCGTTACTAAATGCGGTTCTGGATTTATATTCTTCAATAATAATCAAATTTAAGAAACAAGATATGTACTTGTTAACATCACAAATAATCACGAGGTACCTCTACATTACTACATTGACTTATACCTAAGTAATACTTACAGATCTTTGAATCCTGTATGCAACAAGCAACTAGTTCCATCAGTTTTCGTCATTTAAGTAGTCGTTGACTGAATAATAACCCTTTCGGGAATATATGCGTGAAACTATAGTATAAATGTTAAATAAAGAAAGAAACTTCTGCACTTTGGTTTTTCTTGTGTAGCCGGAGAGTTTATAATCTATAAAACAACATGCACAAAGGTCACCCAGAATTGGTACAAATATTTGTGAATTAGACACATTTTTGTCCCGTGTTGTAATAGAACCCATAACAATGCCGCGCAAGGGGTCCGCTTGAACCACTGTACTTTGCGTGCAGTATAGTGCAATAGTCCAACTCACACTTGCCGGGATATTTATTAAAATTCTTTTACTTATCCTCCGGAAGCTAGTTTAGATTGGTACTATTATTTGGAGGTCAGATTACATTAGGTTCTTGTAGGTTGATGTACTATTGCCAATACAAGTATTGGCAATAGTACATCAACCTACAAGAATCTATCAAAATATCCGGTATTAACTGTATCTATTGTTAGTGTAGTGACTATTATAGGTATAGATCGCTGGTGCAAATCCTGAGTCATGCCAGCAAGACCTCATAGAATTAGATATAATAATTTTTTTAAAGCATTCTACCCGTCTGTATTCAATAATCCGTGATTCGAAAACCATGTATAGCTGTCTACGCCTGATCTCATATGGACGTGTTGGAATGCCGTCCCATCAGACTAAAAGAATGAATGGAATAGAGATTGCACTTATATTTTTATGTGCACAGGTGCACACCCGTACATAGGTACATCTTGCGCTTCTCCGACTGAGAAAATATAGTTTGTTTATGACTGCTGAATTGCAGGGATGGTAACGCATGACACCTCTTCTCTACCTCTAATGTTGCAATCGTGTGAAGACTTGCCAACGGACACGCCATCCATGTGCTTATTCCTCGTTTTAGCGATGTATATTACATACATAAGTATTTATTACAGATAAGTAGTTCCTCAGATTTTTGATATCTTGGATGTATGGATCATATATACATACTTACAAACTTACCTAATCATAAACTTAAAATTGTGCCACGAAACCGGCCTTAGTCAAAAACAGCAATACTTTGTCTTATTTAAGAGTCACAGTTTAGGAGTAATCTTTATCTATATCTATCTTTATATATATAATTATACTGTACGTGTGTATGTCACTGAACTCCTCATAAACGGCTGGACCGATGTTGATAATTTTTTTGTGTGTGTTCATGTGGATTCGAGGATGGTTTAGATTTGGGTGTTTTTTTTCGTGTACAGGACAACGTCTGTCGGGACAGCTAGTATATATATATGTATATTTATATAAATCTCGTGTAACAGTGTTTGTGGTCGTACTCCTCGGAAACGGCACGACCGATTTTTATGAAATTTTTGATGTATATTTGGTAGGTATGAGAATAGGTCGTAAAGTATATTTCATACCGCTAGGTGATTAGGATGTCCCTATCGAATGAATTTATATAGCAGAACAACGTTTGTCGGGTCAGCTAGTAATATTATACTAAAATAGATCACTCAAATATAAACGGCAATTACAATCATAGACACAAAGATAAGATCGTTAATATTTTTACCCACACTAAATAAAAATAATTACCGAAGATCACTTTCAATTCTCATCACGCAAAAGTTGTCCAACTCGTTTTGGACAATGGACTAGGAAGACACCAGTGTCCTTGCGTCTTTGATTGCGAAAAGGGTTCGGCCAAAAACCAGTTTGACCACTTCCCAGTCAAGTTCGCAGTGTGGGAAAGGACAGTTTGGAATGACCCTTTATTTGCAAGTTACGATCCTTGTGTGCGACCAGTGCGACCTATGCGACACACGGTCGTGCATTTTGTGAAGCGTTTTGCGATTATTTTATTATTAATTTTAACTACAGATGTAAGTGTAGGAAAGTTTATGTGATCGAGTCCTTTAAGTGTTAACTTTTCATATTTCTTGAATTTTAGCTTTGTGATTTAGTTAAACCTAAATATTCCTGTCCTCGGAGTTACGTAGCGCACTATATATGTCAATTAATACTTTTTACGCACCTAATATTTTAAGAAGTTTGTCGAGGTAAAATGAGCTCTTGTTATTAAATGGCTGTGTTAAATAACGCTCATCTAAGATATATAAATTTGTGCGGCTAATCTGGCTAACTGTCAATAGCACTTAACATAGAATACTGTTTAGAACTAATTAATTAGTTCCTAGTCTTGCATCTGTTAAAAATTAAAACTGTAAAATGTATATTAATTTTTTTAACCAGCTTCTATAAACAAATTTATTGAAGGATTAGTTAATTGTATGCATTTTCTTAGCATATCAATAATTAAGATAATCAAACATTTATCAGTTATTTGCATAAAAAGTTACTTAAACATTATAAGACTGACTCATACATATATTTAAGATAACAAAATCACTTTTAAACCAATTTATCTAACTATCCATCAGCATTTTAACCACTCATTGCATCAACAAAGAACGGGACATTCCTTTGTGCTTCACCCTTCGTGTAACAAGTGTAAGGGACAGCCGAGACAATAACACTTTTTATCCTCACCTCGTCCTTGCATTCATATACTCATCGTAACATTTGCATAGAAGTGGACAATGGTTCCCACGTTGTAACTGGTCAAACTGGTTTGGCTTGCCCTGAAGGGTGGACACCCTTTGACCGTCTTGAGAAAGCAATGCCTATATTTAATTGTAAGTTCGTGACAACGAGTGCGTTGCAAGGCTTTGCTGTGGGAATGTTCGGGGTCCGTTGCTTCCGTCTGTCATGTTAAAAAATTATAGGTTTTGTCAATAATCTTGAACTGTTTTTTTTTATATTATATAACTGCAAGATTGAATGTGGAACTAAACATAAAATTTTATTGTTTACTTTAACGAGTGGCAAGATAGTAGGATGTATGGTGTCTATCTTGGAAAATTAAGAACAATTCTAGTTTAAAATTATAATAAAGGTTAAGTAATAGAAATTAATCACGTCTATACCCGATTGTAGGCTATTTAGTATAGGCTCTCTTTAAACACCTGACATCATAGACAATTCTATCATGTGAGACGAAAGGACGTTTTTCCAAATAGGTACAAGTTAAAAGTCTTCAAAATAGACACATAGCGCCTTTACAAACTGTTGCGGCTGCATACTGTTGTATTTTGACTTTAAATGTTCGTTTTATAAGCTATTTTATGTGTCTATTGCAACAGCCAAGATAGGTAATTGCGGAAGGTAGTGGATGGTGAGATGTAAAGATAAAGTTATGAAAAAGGTTAGGTTTCATTTTCTACGCATTAGTCTTCCTAAGCTACTACTTTTATCGATCTGTTTGATTAATTACATAATTAATCATTAGATGACCCAATAACTTATCTACATGTTATTAATCATGTCCTTTTGTCTAAATTATCACATTGCTGGATTCAGCTACAACTGTTACAAGACTATATTGCATAACAAATCTTATCACTATGACTTAAAAGGTATCAATCACGTCCTTTAATAAGAATTGTATTGATATCATAACATCCAAATATCGATGACATAATAGAAGTATTGACTCACTTACATAATGGTCCACTATACTCCAAACTGTTCATCTGGAGGTGATGAAATATGAAATTTTATCCTAACATCACACGGAGGTACAATACGGACCACTGGGGTCCAAGAAAGAAGGGGTAACACAGCAGCCCTTTGTGTTCTACAGGATTTTTTATCCGACGCGTGCCCACTTAGCATTTGTATAGAGAAAGATCAAGGAATACAATGGCGTGGTCCATAGCTCCCGGTCTATGGGCATAAAAAAATACCTGCTTTATTTATTTATGGTATAATTATTGTTGTTTGTGGAGAATATTTGAATATCAATATTTGGAGTAATTTTAGCTTAGCTCCTAGGTTTTGTAGTAAATTTATTATGATTGGTTTTGGGAGTGACTACTCACTCACAAATTAATGTCTTTTATTAGTTTTGTTTAGTCTGTGTTATTTTTTTATTTTCTTCTATCAAGGTCTGAGCTTAGGCAGTTATGTTCTAGAAGATTGCCCAGATTTCCACTCATAGCAGGAGTCATGTGCCTTCTTGACGTTTTCCTTACCCAAGGCGAGAATACTGATTTAGAATCGTATCGGCCGCCCCATATTACGTATGCTTATAAACATAGTTTATAATATTAAATTGTTGTATGATGCCGATAATTTCTTTAGAGACTAGAGATCTTTGGTCGAAGTGTAGGCAGAAGTGCCTATGCCTAGCCTATTCTACGCACAAATCTTATCAGCTATCTTGTCGTCATATCGTTGCTATTTATTATTTATTTATCATATTAAGCATATAGGTATTCCTTAAAACGCATACAAAATATTTTGTAGAGACATTTTATTCATCTTATTGAGTAAGTCATAAGTCATAAGTCATTTATTTCAGAACAAATTACATTTGTGTTGAAAATAATTTCGCATTTAGTAAAATAAAACCAAAACAAGCACATTAATATTATGACAAAGTTAAATACAATTGAATACAATATAATAAGGTCAACAATAATTCGGGCACGCCACGATCGTGGCGGTAAGTCCCGTGTTTGAGGAGTGGCTGGAGAGGCGCCATGGCGCCCTCACCTTCCGGCTGACACAGGTAATGACTGGCCACGGTTGTTTTGGCCAGTTCCTGTGTCGTATACGCCGGCAAGACGCCCGGTTGTCACCACTGCGGCGACTGCCGCGACGTTGTTGAGGACACGGCGCTGCACACTTTGGCGGTTTGCCCCGCCTGGGCATCGCAGCGCCGTGAGTTGATCGCGGCAGTCGGATTGGTTGCCCTCTCGCTCCCGGCCGTAGTTCAGTCTATGGTCCGGAGTGAGAGGTCGTGGAACGCCGTCGCCTCCTTTTGTGAGAAAGTCATTTCCATCAAGGAGGCGGCGGAGCGGGAGAGGGAGCGTTTGAACCCTCTCCCCAACCGCAGAGCCGGGCGCCGGAGGGCGCGAGACGACCTCCAGCCACCCTGAGGATTGACCTGGGGGTGGCGGGCTTTGTGGGCCGGCCCGCCATCCGTTCAGCACCAGGTCCGAGAGGCGGCGTGCGTGTTCCCACGCGCGCCTCTGTGTCGAGTCCGTCTCCCCTCTAGGGGGGACAGTAGGGAGTTTTTAGATGTGCCTATAGGGTAGGTCTTTCGTGTAGTGGCCTGCCGTTTCATACGGCGGGCCGTAACCTCGGCGGGGTCGCGACCGCATGCGAAAGTGATTCGCGCGGCCCCGTCGATAGTGGTTTTGTTGAGGAACACCGTGGTAGGTTTAGTCGGTATTCCGGGAGGTACTTTAACATCTTTACCATCTTTCTTTTACCCCGGCGAGTCCGACATAACCCCTCCGCCCGCCCCCGCGGAGGGGTATGCGTCATGCATTCCCCCACGTAAAAAAAAAAAAAAAAAAAAAAAAAAGGTCAACAATAATTAAAAAAACAATCCCATTCATTTCATGTCAAAAATAAAATAATATAATATAAAAACCAGTCAGAACAATGTAAAAAAAATAAAAATAATAATAAATAAATAAACGTGCAGTAAGATTAAGATGAAAGTGAATTATACATATATAATACTGCACTATCACAATAATATCCATTCGTCCTCGCACAGACATTCTAAAACAATACAATCGCCCGCATCCATGGCACCGGTAACAGTTACCACGAACAACCGTTAGGAACAGAAACAATATCGATATTATCTCATAAAACCTGTTATTACTATGACATGGGAACCGTGTTCCTTGGCCCCCACCGTAGGGGTCCTGCGTTGACCGAAAGGAATGAATAAGGGACTATTATTAAAAGGTGAACACATTTTGACTGTACAGATGGCGTAGTGGTTTAAGCGGTCGCGTGGCCGAGTGTTGTGGGTTCGATCCACACATGGGACAAAAATCTGTGTGATCTACAAATAGCTGTTCCGTGTCTGGCCGTTCTTTGTGGCCGTTATTTGGCATCAAACTATGCAGTAAGAAGAAAAGAAAATTGCTTTGGAAATATAGGCTGCAACCTACTAAAATTAATAAATTGAATTATAAAAAATATACATCAAAGTATAAAAATATTATTAGGTTAACTCAACGCGCCCAAAACATTCACAGTATAAAAACATCAAAGAATATTGCCAAAACTACATGGAAGATTATAAATAAATCAAATCAGAACCAAATAAAAGACGAGATTACAAAAATTAGAACTAATGATGACACAATTCTTACAAGCCCACAAGCCATATCGAATGCTTTTAATGATTATTTTATAAATAAGATTGTACCTGTTCCTAACTGTGGTAAAAAAGTTACACAATTTATAGACAGACAAAGTAGGTCTGTATTTATGCAGCCATGTATACCATCCGACATAAAAACCATAATAAGCTCATTAAAATATACTAGAAGTGTAGGTTATGACGGTATTTCAACTAAAGTTATAAAATTTGTGGGTGAAGAGATATCAAAACATATTAGCCACATTATAAACCTAAGCATCTGTACAGGCATATACCCTAATGGGCTAAAAACATCTGTCGTCAAACCACTATTTAAAAAACAAGATAGGGAAAGAATGGAATTCTATAGACCCATTACGCTCATACCAGTATTCTCAAAAGTTTTTGAGAAATACATATACAAACAATTATATAGTTTTATAGAAAAAGAGAATATTCTAGCGTCTGAACAAAAAGGATTTCGACAAAATAAGAGCATAAACAGGGCAATATACGATTTCTTAAATGTCATAACAACAAATGTCGACAGTAAAATACCAGTCTGCGCCATATTCTGCGACATGACGCTGGCATTTGATTATGTGGATCATAATATATTAATAAAAAAGCTAGATATGTATGGCATAAGAGGCAATATATTAAACTTAATAAAATCCTACCTAGACAATAGGAAACAATATACAGAGCTTAAAAATATAAATTACAGGAACAAGAACCTGGAATCTTACATTTCTCACATCCAAACTGTAAGTTATGGCGTAGGACAAGGCAGCGTTTTAGCTCCATTGCTATTTAATTTATATATAAACGATTTGCCTAGAATCACCCCCAACCCAGTAACATTATTTGCGGACGACAGCACCGTTGCTATTTATTGCAAAAATATGAATACATATGAAAATGACATTAATGATACATTATTAAAAATTATACAATGGATGGACAATAATAATTTAAAGATAAATATTTCTAAAACTAATTTAATACAATTCTCCCAAAGACCCTCTGTAATAAATCTTGACATAAGCTATAATTCTATTAAAATTAATGAAGTTGACACTGCAAAATTTTTAGGAGTTAATATTGATAACAAAATTAATTGGAAATGTCATACAGAGGATTTATGTAAAAAAATCAGTAATACTGCATATGCTCTATTTAATCTCGCACATATTCTAAGCGATGACGCATTACTCATGGCATATCATCGTACAGCTGCCTCAAAACTAAGATATGCCATAATATTCTGGGGCAATTCAACAAACAAAGACATCGTATTCAAAGCACAAAAACGATGCATCAGAGCAATGTTTAAACTAAAATGCATAGATAGCTGTAAACCATATTTTATAAAATACAAAATCTTAACACTGCCCTGCTTGTACATATACGAAACAGCTGTCTTTGTAAGGTCTAATCCAGATCTATTCGAAAAGCTAGGGGATAAAGTTATACGAAACAGGCGAAACAATACATGTTATAGGCTTCGTATACGAAAAGCCAGAACGGCACTAATGCACAAAAGTATATTTTGCATGGCGCCTATAATATATAATAAACTACCAAACAGCATTACAAGTCTGAATACAAATATGTTCAAAAACCATCTTAATAATTTCCTGATACATAAATGTTATTATACCATTACTGATTTTTTATCAGAAAATAATTTATGATAATCCTTAGATAATGATTATTGACGACATGACATATAAAAAATACTATTATGACTTTTTTATTATGATTTTTACTTTTTATATTATTTCTTGACTTTATTAAATAAAATTATCCAGTATGACTTGTTATAATGATGACATTGTTACTATAATTATTATTATTAAGATTTGTAGATGACCACTATCACTATTGATGCTGTCTTAAGAAAGCTTGTTAAATTAACTATACCTACCTTATTAATTATGATTGTAAAGTAAATAGTCTGCATATTCTTTATTAATGTTTGCATGTCTATAAGGCAGAACAAAGAGTTCTAATTTGAATAAATTGTAAGACCATTGTACTAACCTTTGTTCAGCAAATAAAGTGATTATTATTATTATTATTATTTATGTGTGATAATGATAATGATGTCGGCGTAACAGCTATATTATGCATATCTTTCTTAATTGTCAAGTTTTCCTGTGTATCCACAAAATTCCACTATTTAACCTACAAATCAGATATATAAAGAAACTAAGCTAATATAAAATTTGCATATTGGTTAGAAAAATCCTGTCAACAGATACACACTCGCACATAACTTTCACAAAACGAATACACTACCACAAACGAATGACTAGACAAGCAAACGACATCTACCTAAGTATAGCATGGACCAATTACGGTAAAAAGTATACTATATAAAGGAGTCCAAATGTATAATAAACTACCTAAGAATATAAAGGAGGCAAAATCGCATCGCATTTTTAAAAAGTTGTTAAAATGCCTCATTCTGTAGGATTTTTCTTAACTAACCTACAGTACTTTGATTATTTTTCTAACTCTCACTAAAACAAAATAACACAATAATATAAATAACTACATATAATTATGTAACATGCTTAATACACATCATACATATATCAGGTACATAATACTATACTCAGTATGTAGTACCTAAGTATAGTATTGTTATACCAGTAAATTTTACACATTAACTGCTATGTTATAATTATACACTACACCTATATACACGTAACTTGATTGCGAAAACTATATACCAAATTTGTTTCGTAATATAAAGCCATAATGATGACTAGATTACCAGTAAAAACAAAAAAACATCGTTAATAATTCATGCTAAGTACATTACATACAGTATTTGTCACTGTGTCATAACTCATAGGCCTTAATAAACATGTGTTGCATTGTACTAATAAACGTCTACCTGAGTCCCGATGTGCGGTCGCGCTAAAATTAACACCTTTTCTAATATATAGAATACCTACATATTATCATTTTTATTACTAACAATGCGATGATCGGCTTGTAATTTTTTGTAATTACATTTGTAATTCTTTATTCTATTTTCTCTGTAAGTGATTGCAAATCTTTTAAGCAAATAAATGTCTTTAACCGTAACCAATATTTACTCTCTATCGGACACATTTCCACACACCGTTCTATCACTGAAAATTTCTTATCCTAGTAACATTTTGTCCAAACCTGTAAACGTTTTGACAGCTAAGGTGACAAATAAGCGTATAATCAGCATGGTAAGCGATTGTCGTAGATGATAATGATCGCTTTAAATACTGAATAGAACATCTCAACCCTGCAACTTGCAACCTCGGAGAAAATAATTAGAGATGTGACGAACGACAGGAATAGGAAATGTTATGTGAGCCTTCAGTATTCTTGAACCCAAAAGCCTCTGATCGCTCACATACAAAAGTGCAAACACTTCAAGACCAACAAAGTAGTATGTAAGAAAATGTATTAAAAAGACTTCTACCGCTCTTGAAATTATTCATATGAGCAGGCGGTACTATAATAATAATATCAGCCCTACATTGAACTGTCGCATTGCTTGGCACGGGCCTCTTGTCAGTGTGAGAAGGGTTAAGCCATAGTCTACAACGCTGCCTAGTGCGGGTTGGCAGACTTCGCATATCTTCGAGAACATTATGGAGAACTCGCAGCCACGCAGGTTTACTCACGATGTTGATGTATATTATATATATACATAATTAAGTACATAAGTGCAAACACTGAACCTACTATGTAGATAGTATTATAAATTCCTTATATAACTAAATCTAGTGTATTTGTTAGGTAACTCAGTTGTGATAATATCCAATGGCTACACGCACCGCAGCCCCGACGGAGTCTAAAAGTAAAAGTGAGAGAGCACAGCTGCACTGTAATGAGGGCTAAGTATATACGCGCCTGCTTCGTGTGTTCAGATTCGAATCACGAACACTACACTATTAAAATGTAATAAACATACACTTTTTGATGTAATGATTATAGCTACACATTAATTCACAGTATGGAACAAACCAGGCATAATTTATACGTATCTATAGTTCGTTCCGGCACAGCTCGTCTAAGGATATTTCCTAGAGAAGATTGCAGACTTAATTATTAGCCTTGTATTGTGTTTCCACGGCTAGCTAGTCGTCTTCTGAGAACATATCTAAAGCTCACGGTACTGCACTAAAGATACGTAGATCATTTTATGAACCTTGAAATAAAAAAGACACACAGGCTCGATATAACTATTTGTGGATAACACAATTTTTCGTTCTCTGTAGGGATAGAACCCATAGCACTCGGCGCATTAGCGGAGGCGAACACTGATCCATCTAGATAATCAAAACCATATCTGTCATTAGCGCAACTGGCATGATGTGATAGTTATCAGAGAAATACGCTCCGCTAATGACGTGCTTATAAAATATCATTTTACGTATACAATAGTAAACTTGAGTCCAGCGCGGTTGTGTGGAATCCGTATTAAAAGCAGTATGACCTTATGTTGGAAAAAGTCCAGAAAGCTTTTCTAAGAATTATTTATAAGAAATTGTATGGTTACAACCTCTATCCATATACTACAAAATTTTTGTTGGATTGTTCAGGTTTTTACTCATTAGAGACGAGGCGATCATACGATCAGATAGTTGGAACCTGCAAAATTTTAAAGGGTATAATCTAGGCACTGATTCTTCACGACAAATGTTGCAGATTATTTGTGCCTAATAACTAATTGTCGTGATAGAAAGCACCGATTGCTGGCGGTTCCAGCGTGCCGTACTGTGACACGCTATAACTTACCCATACCTCGGCCACTAAAGCAGCTTATCGCTCTCTTGGACTTTAACCCAGAAGTTGATATTTTTGCGGATTAATGGAAAGTATTATTATAAGAATGTATGAGGTACTGTAAGCAGAATGTGTGAATGCTAAATTTTAAATTTATATTATATTATTAAATAAATAATGATTAAATAGTGTAATTGGCGCAAGTCGTTCTATTTGATGTAAATAACATACATACATAGATTCACGCCTGTTTCCCAGAGGGGTAGGCAGAGACTACGGATTTCCATTTGTTACGATCCTGACACACTTCTTTGGCTTCATTCACTTTCATAATTAAATAAATAAATAATAGTAAGTATTAAGTTCCTGGTTTAAATTGTATAAAGGCAGTGGTAATGCTTTCAAGATTATTTCTTAATCAACTTCAGGGTAATGGAGAGAGAGAATGAGCGAGAAAATTATAAGGGACTTAAAACACAATAATATACAAATAGAAACAAGTAAAAAAAGTACTCTTCTTGCTTATATTTTAACAAATGATAACTCCCGCGCTAAGAGGTAGGTATTCCTGTATTGCGGGGGTCATTATAAACATTCAAACAAAGTACACAAAGTACACCCAGACTGGCAACAAGTATTTGTCGATCACACAAATGTTTGTCCTGTGTGGGATTCAAACCCACGACACTCGACACAATACACGTGGCGAAGCGAGCACGTAAACCATTACGCTATCCGAGCAGTATTTTAAATCTGTTTACGTTGCATTTTATACGCCCACTGGTTTGAAGCCGAAAAAGGCCTTATTTCGAGATACCACACATTACATACAGATTTTATCATTATTATATTCTCAATCATATTATTCTTCTTGTTAAGCTTGTTTTAACGAAGCGAATACGCTTTGTCCTGTTTAAAAACAAGCCTTTGGCGGCCTCGATGGCCTAGTGGTTAGTGTAACCGACTGCCACGCCTGAGGTCGCGGGTTCGATTCCCGCACAAGTCAAACATTTTGTGTGCATGGATATTTGTCTTGATTTCTACGTATAATATGTAAGTATTCCCAATTTTTTTTTATATATGTATGTTTATCCATTGTCTAGTACCCATAGAACAAGCTCTGCTTAGTTTGAGGTAGATAGTGTGGTGTGTATGTGATAGAATATTATTATTATTTGTACCACCATGTTCAATGCAACTATGGCGCTATTAAAAACTATGAACCGAATAAAATGCTGGCATGAAAATGGAGCTATTTAAGTACTTTAAAAGCGATGAACTGATCGGTAGTTTTTGCAATAGAAGCACGTTGTGATTCGTTTTCTAGCGTTTATGGAGTTTTGCTCGATTTGCACATCAAAACGAAATAAAACCATCTTGAACGGCTATAAGAAAGTTACAAAAAAAAACTATATCTAGAGATCACGCAACGGCATTAGAAGAGTTTTTCTATACGATTTCATAGTTTGGCTTCCACCTGTGCCTTTGGCAGCGTGATACGGAAGTAGAATTTAGCAACGTTACATCAATAATACTGGCGTAAATAAATATGTAAAAGGCCAACTACCACACTAGGAAAAGCTCCTGTATCGTGGGGACTTAACAGACATTCAAGCAACGGACATAAAGAACATCAAGACTCAGAACAACTATTTGAGGATCACACACATTTTGTTCCGTGTGCGGTACGAACCTACGACACTCGCCGCGGTTGCAATGGCGAGGCATTCACTTTTAGTCAGTATTTTTTTTTAGCCACGATAGACCGGTCAATACTCATACAACCAAGGTGGCAAACAAGTGTGAAGCCTGCCTGATGGTACGTGGTGACCGTAGTCTGGAATTGCTCGACCCTAAGGACAAGGAATTAAGGATGGGATGTAAGGAATGATAAAGGTACCTATGCGAGTCTCTGGAATACTCACTTACAGAGTGAAACGCAGTAATGATGGTACCTACTCTTATGCTGGTTTCTTATAAGAGAGTGTTGCTTCTTCAAACGAGCTGCTAAATAAAATTGTTACTGGCGAGTTTTATCACACTGTAACACCGAAGTTAGTAAGTATTAGCTGTCCCGCGCGGTTTCACCCATGTTTATGACTACTGCTTCGCTCCAGTGGCTCATGGCGAGATGTATATTGTCTGTATTAAACTTCATAAAAAAATATCTATTTATTATTGTGTTTTTTGGGTTTCATTAGAAACAAAAATACTTTCCTTTTTATAATGTTAGTATTGGTATAGATCATGATATATGAACGGTTTGCAAGGTGCATGCAACTATTTAACGATAATAAAGCTACGGTAAACAACGTTTTCTCTGAGTGTTATTAGCTGGAAAGTAAGTCTGGTTCCCTTTCCTGTCTGCAGTGTATAACAGGTTCGAAGCTAACTTTCCACTAATAAAGATATTAATATGCAAGTTGTGTTAAATTTGTGAAACTTGGTGTGTAAAATGCACTAACTGCTGTCAACACCTTATCGTAAATTCACACTGACATAAACTACTACTTACTAGTTTTTAATGAACTGAGGGATTGGAACTAATTATGGAAGAAAATCTGTAAACCAAGAAACATTTTTTTAATTCGATCTGCAATGAGAATAAAAATTCGGCATCTAATGTGTAAAGTTAATTAACTGAGCCATGCGCAGCGATGGCCTGGTAAGGAGACCGTTGGACTGCTGCACAGAGGTCTCGAGATCATCACTAAATTTATTTTCTTAATTATAGATAGCTTTAGCTGCGAAGCAAAACATTGTATAGAAACACACACGTTTCCTCAGCAGTTTAAAATGCGGCTGATATTTTTATGGTCATCCAGATGCACTTACTGTAGAAGCAATTACACAACTCTCAACACTGTTGGTTCATCCTCATATAGTCTTATATTATAAATGTATAATACTTATGTCGCGCATATGTAACAATTTAGACAGAACCGGTTCAACACACATATGCACCAAGGTTCGTTTACAAAACGGGACTTATATGTGAGCTGAACAGCTCATATATAAGTATACGTCCAATTTTGTATGTACGAGAACAAATACTTGTGAATAAAAGTATTTGTTCCCGTATACACAAAATTTGTAAAGATCCTCCTTTACAATCTCTGCTCCTACTCCAAGCATCTGTCTCAGGGTACCTTAGAGTAAATATTACTCTAATAGAGATCGAACTTTAAAAAAAACACAAAGTAACCAAAACTAATCTATAATTATAAAAATAAATAACTATTATCAAAGTACTTCACTACACTATCGAACTTTCTAATTGTATCTCTTAGGTGCTGCTATTGGTTGTAGAACGTATGCTTGGCCGGTCGCCCTATCGACCACGTGCCCTGTTGAAGGCTCCAAGAACAACCTTGGAACGGTCGTCGCTGCACTCACTTCAGGCTGATGTTGCCTAACGCCAGCTCCACCTTCATAAGGAACGTATTGAGGCAGCTCCGGCTTTTGAAGGTATTGAGCAAACTCTGGTTGTTTCTTAGGAAGATACTGTGGCAGTTCTGGTTGCCTCGGAGCATATTGGGGCTGATACTCTGATTTCTGTTTCTCTGAATCATCTTTGTGGCTTACAACTAAAACGAATTGGTTTTTCTCCTTTGGTTGTTGGTGGTTTGGTTGCTGTTTTGGTGGCTGTTCATTTTCTTCCTGCTTTTTATAATGATGATTGTCTTCTTGTTTTTTGTGCTTTTGACGCTTTGGCTTTGGTTTCTCATAAGGCTCATCGTCTCCGTCATCCGCAAATTCTTCATCTTGGTGGGTCGCATCTGCTTCTAATTCTTCCTTATTTTTACGTTTCTGCTTGTGAGCTTCAGCTTCTTCTTCGGGCGTGTCAGATTGTTGATGATGTCTTTTCTCTATCTTGACCTTTGGATGAGCTCGTTTTGCTCGTCCACTTTCTTCATAGCTTGATTTTTCCGGATCATATTCTTCAGTTCCATAGGTCGGAGAATGGTCCCTGGGTTCATCGTAAGGATCATTGTGGCTTGACTCGTGGTAAGAACCGTCATCACTATCATAACCGTCATTGAGATTGCCGGTGTGACCAGCATGGTTTAAGTCCCAGTAATGTTCACCGTATCCACCCTTTTTATCACCCCATCGTACCTGCATTAAAAATTACGTTATTATTGTAATTTAGAAGATACTTTCAAATCATAATATTATTTTTTTCTTAACAAATGTATTAAGAATAAAAAGCTTGATGAATTGATGCATAGTTACTTTATAGACGCTTCATAGGGCTCATGAACATAATATTTATTCATGTTATTAACACGAGTTAATACAAAAAAGAAAACAAAGTAAGCTTAAAGATGAGAGCTTGTTAATGGTAAATGAAAAGTTAAAAACAGACAATTGGAATATAAAATGCATACCTACATAAATAAAATTTGCAACGCGGGAAGTTTCTTCTTCCTGACACGAATAACTAATTTTAATTTGAAAGAGGAGGCCCAATATGACGGAGAATGAAAAATTAAACTGCTATATATTACAACAGTTTAATTTCAATGAATAATATTGGCGTAATTAGAAGACAATACAATGAAAAAATACTCATATAAAACAGTCTAGTTAGAATTCTTTTCTATTTCTAAACAGAAATTTCCCGCGTCAACGTTAAAATAAAGCATAGAAAGCGTACTTTAGCAGAGAACAGTCCTTCCGAGGGCCTGGCCCTCTCGTGTCTCTCAGTGAAGTGACGTTCGCTGCCCAATCGGTGTCCCTGATTAAACTCGTCCGTCGTAGGTAAGTGTCTATACCTTCAGCCAAGCGAAGCGAAGCGGAAAAGAGAACAGAAATAGAAAAAGGTTAGAGACAGAGCCAGATAAAATAAGTGTTTTACTTTTCCCATGTCCCTGTGGTTCTTAAAGTCTTTCTTCTCGTATCGCTGTTCCCACGTGTTGGGGTCCTCGCACACGTGACCGAACTCTATCTTGTATGGACTCAACTGTACTGAGAAAAAATCCCTATAAAGCAAAGTATGCCAGAACTTACTTATACTATAGTAGTACATTATTACTTGTATAAGGCAATATAATGATATCACTATCTTTAAACACCATTAAATACTTGAACGGTAAAGGAAAACATCATGCAGAGTGGCAAAGTGGTCTATAACTTTTAATCAGGTTCAAGTACATTAAGGTTGGATTTTCTTTTTGATTTAGAAAGGTAACTTTCGCACTTTGTATTGTCCGTATGTCGCGATGGCCTCAACATCAAATGGTTACAAAAGTTCAGAACAACTATTTATGGATTAAATACACTTTTGTACCGTGCGGGGATCGAACCCAATGCCTACCAATGGTCAGGTGGCCACTTATATCGGTACCACATCCGAGGCATTCCTCTACCTAGATCTATGTATATTATGTAGATTACAATGCCAAAACCGCAGAAACATTAATATATTTTTTATATCTACAATAATGATCACGTACTTTGTAATCTATTAATGTTTTCAGTTCCATTTTTCATTTCTTTAAAAAGACAACTCCCGTGAAGGCCCTCGTGATACAGGAATTATTCCTAAATAATTTCGGTATCGCGGGGGACTTTACAAACAGTCAAAGAACGGCATAAAAGAACACCCAGCCTCGGAACAACTATATGTGGATCACACAAATTTTTGACCCTATAACACTCGGCGCGGTGGCGGCGGTGGCGAGGCGACCGCTTAAACCACTAAGGCATCCGTGTTTTGGGTAGCACTATAACTATCCAACAGTAAAATAATTTATCAATTCGGACCAGTAGTTCCTGAGATTAGCGCGTTCAAACAAACAAACAAACAAACAAACTCTTCAGCTTTATAATATTAGTATAGATAAGTATTATTCTAAATTGCTCAGGCTTCTTGCAAAAATAGGTTTTAAAATTGATTCGATTTTTGTGCCTAGAACAAGATGCTGAAATTCGCTCTCCTAATGAGCGCAGTTAAAATCTGAAATATGTTACGTATAAGACAGTGTGGTCGTCAAACCCCTTTCTCTAATTGCTATATACTAAACTGTGTCAATGTTCGGTTATGTTGTAACGTATTTGCATGCTGACAACAATAGATTCCAACTTGCTAGAAGGCTGAGAGCAAAATTAAAATTTTAAACTAACTTGTTTTACAAAGTAGTTATGCAAAGTTATTGCAGTTGAAAACCTTCAGTAGGCTTTTTCAGTGTCGTTGAAAGTCTGATTACAATAGTGCTAAGATTGCTAATTGGTAATTAGTCGTGGGTGAACTAATTTAGTCTTGAAATCGACCTATTGTTTTTTTCTGTGTAAAACACAGCGGTTTTTGTTTTAATCACAATTAAATGTCTAGGTGAATAGTCAAAGAAAGCTTTAGGATAAATTTAACATTAAGTTTCAATTACTTTATTAATTTAGATGAGGCTTTAGTTGATAAGGCTTCAGGAGATAGCATTATAAGAAGAACATCGCCACTAAATTATGTTTTTTTATCGACAGAAAATTACAATTATATTCCGCTTTGCTAATCCTGTTTGTAAGTAAGTGGTCTTTATACCATATCAGGGCTAAACATATAACTATAATACACTGACAAAAATATAATTTGAGTGGTTTGTCTTCTTGCAATGGTGCGGAGAAATTAATTCACGTACACTTATATGAAAGGGGAATGCCAACGAACGATCTGATTGTAGAAGTGAAAATTAACCATTACAATACAAGTGATCATGATTCTTATTAATTAAATAATTTACCTTAGTCTTTGAAGTTAAAGTTTACTTTTTATCATAGTAACTCAGGCTAATCAGAGAACTCAAATCTTATTTGTAGCAAATAATACATAGTGTAAGAATAATTAAAGATTTTTTCCTATAAGAACGACAATGAGAATGAATGCCAACATTCAGCCATGCCAGGCGTCCAATTAGTACGTAGTTCATACTTACTGGAAAAACTTTGCTTGCGCCTCAATAGTGGATGGATTGCTTGGAGGAGTTCGTACAGTGACCGATCGCGCTTGACCCCAGAAAGAGCCAGCGTGTATAGCGAGCAGGCAACACAGCCATTTCTGAAAATGAAAATATTGGTCATAAAAGCTTTACCTATAATTATACTTTCAGCATCAGTGGTAAATAGAGAATAATAGAAATTAGCCATTTTGAAAAAGCGTTCCATCATGTCAACGAACTGGCAGTTATAACAATAGACTTTAGATTCATTCAAACTGCAGAAAAAGTTAACGTTCCAATTTTAAAAGAAAATAATACAATTGAAAATCGAACGTTATCCACTGACACAGACACTTTCACTTGCTAAACACATTTTAACTGTGTTTCCGATAGATTTGAATGTTTTTGTTTTAAACTATAATTACGTTCGGGTAAATACCGTATTGTATAGCAGACGTTGTGACATCTTGGCTGTTTGATAGAGGGTCTGTGCGCTACAACGCCGGTAGTACATTTATAGACAACATTGATACAATTCACTTTGTACAGAGGTTGTCAATCATTGGCAAACAGTTTGTTTCTCCATCAAAATTTATACGCACCTATTTTCTTTTATGTAAATATATGTCAATGAAATAATGAAATAAATATTGTAATGTTATCATAACCACTCAGTAATATTGCAATGGCTTATTTTGATATTATGCGTATACGAACCAGAACAATACATTGTATTATATCGTCATTACGTGTGTTTTGCTCGTTAAGTGAGATGTGACAGATAAATATTATATATAGTGGTGGTGATGTAAATGAATGTCACCGTGAAATATATATACACATATAAAATATGTGTATCTAAGTTTGGGAAATTAATAAATTGTAGATAGAAAAAGTCTAAACGTTGCGATAAGCAAGGACGGACCGATATAGCTCTGAGCTAATTGTAATCATTTGTACAATTACCAATCGAAAAGACCTTTGCATTTTATTATATTGATTCAAGTACTGCGTTGCAATTTAAAAGACTGGGCTGTCGCTCAATAAAGTTCATATTATAAAGGATTACAAATTCGTTGTTTCTAAAATTATATATAATTACTTTCTACGGCTGTGTTCGTTTTTCGCTTACGTCTGTAAGTGAAGTAAATGATGTAGAATATCAACAATCATTTTCATAGTTATTATTTCATTGTCAAAACAATAAAAAGGCTTGACACAAATAATTGAGAGCATGAGATTATAAATTACAATCGTTTCTGTTTCACAGCTTAATGACCGGTGCGATTACGAAACAGTTACCACTTCAATTAATACACACTGCAAAATGCTTGTCATTGATATTTGTTATTGTTTTGACATATTTTTATAATTATATGACTTGTATAATATACCTAGTATTAAAACGAAGGTGACATTTATGCGACTATTAAAATTGAAATTCCCTGTCTTTTTTATAAATCTTCTCTCTTAGCCTTTATTATTCCCAAGTCACTTGGGGTCGGCTTTTCTGGTCTAACTGGATTTGACTGGATATCAGTTTTTACACGGAGCGGCTGCCACCTGACCCCCGCAACCCGAAGGCTAACGATACCCTAAGGCTAGACCAGTGTCAGGATATTAGACGGTACTGAATTTCCCAATAACGACTGCCATAGATGTTCATGGCAGCCGGGACCGACGGCTTAACGTGCTCTCCGAGGCACGGAGCAGGCGACAATTGTCAATCAATACGCACATAATTTCGAAAAGTCCATATAACTTCCGAAAGTCATAGGTACGCGACGTGGGTTCGAACCCGAGACCCTCTGCATTGCAGTCTATTGGTCTCCCCACTGAGCTATCGCTATATATCGCATATATTTTTTATAAATGCTATTGGTTATTTATAATTGGTGACAAAATTAATAATTGTGTATACTACAAATTTAATACATAAACTAAATTACTGTACTTATATTCGTAGCACTAAGACGTAATGTTGATCTAAAACAAACTTATTATCATAATACAGTCTAGTTAAAAACTATTGTTAAAAATACGAAGTCCAATGTATAAATTGTAAGATATTTTTATTTCCACTGATTACCCGAATAGAAATCAATACGCCGTAAACCCTAGACCGGTTTGTGTGGAAAACCTTGAGGGAGGCCTATATCCTATGCCCGGCAGATGATGAAACACACTTAAATACTATTTAAGCTATTTAAATTAAACTATTTAAGTTTACACTTTCCCCGAAATTACAGTTGCTTTTCAGCAGCCATAGTCACGGCGGAATGTAATACCAAGTTAGGTAAGGCTGGTCGTAGAAAGCTCGATTATTTTTCTAATATACAGGTTGTCCCAGAAGTCGACGTCAAGCTGGAATCAGGTAACAGACTAAGTTATAATAGCTATCAGAAAAATAAGATGCTTCTTTCAGCTCTCGATTTTTTTCGATTATTCGAGACTACATAACAGAAAAAAATATTCAAAATGTAAATATATGTAGCAACAGGAGTGAAAAGACCGTTACAAAGTGTAAATTTACGTATTTTGTTTAAATGTCTATAATTTTTAAAATACGTAACTAAGATTTATTTTTATTTTTCTGATGTCTATTTTAACTTTGCCTGTTACCTGATTCCGGCTTGACGTCGACTTCTGGGATATCTTGTATACAAGGTGGTGCAAATGTTATCACATTAAATGATATACTACCTTAAGCTGATTGATATAAGACGTCAACATAATCAAAAACCAATTTTCGCAGAAATTAAGAAATGGTTTTTTATAACAAAATAAATAAAATAAAATTAGACACAAATTGGAACACCATCGTGCGCTGTTCCCAGCTCGCTAACGGTCATAGGTTCCGAGAAATCGTTTTTGTCAACTCGCTAAGACCGGAAATTCGCGGACCCGAATACAATACGACGGTCTTTTTTATATCGCTTTAAGGTCTTTGTCATCTAAGTACTTTATCTCTGCATTACATGATGTTCTAAAATTTATAAATTATGAGATCACATTAATGTCCTGTGGCTAAACTACTGAATAGATTTGGTTCATAATTTGTAAATCCTCAAAGAATACCATGTAGTATATGTGGTATCAATTAATGTGATAACATTTGCACCACTTTGTATATGTAAGTAAATGGTACAAAATGTTGTTTATCCGCAATAATGTCAGATGAACCCATTACGGATCGTGCCGCGTCATTGACTGAGTAGTTTGTTTTGCTGCCTTCCGCGGACAATAGTGAAAACGTGCACCATTCATTTACTTTGTCATAATGTACCTCAACCACAATGTGAAAAGCAAGATGTCGCCCAAAAACTAAAATAAACGATGAATTTTTAAGCACACTGTGATTCGGACTTCGTTAGATCTCATTCATACACACTCACGCACTCAAGACATATCAATAATAATTTGCATTCCATATTGCTGCTGCAAATAATAATATTCTATCACATACACATAACACCATCTAGCCCAAACTAAGCAGAGCGTGTACTATGGGTACTAGACAATGGATAAACATACATATGTACTTGTTATTATATATACATACATATTATACATAGAAAGACCAAGACAACAATTTTCTTTTTATTTACAAAAAGAAAAGGTCAGCTTAGTAATAGTATTATACTACTTACATCCTTTTCTGTCCTGACAACGTGTATGCGAAATTTCACGATGATCGGTCGAATAGTTGAGGCGTGAAAGCGTAACAAACAAACTGACATTCGCATTTAATTTTATAATATTAGCTAAGATGACTTCATTACTGCAACTGTTCGAAACAACTCACCAAAACATCTGAAGTTATTAGTGCCGTCCTTGCAATTCTTTTGTCATTTAAATCACGAATAGAAACGCATTTGTTCCGTGTAATTCAGCTCGCAGTATGCAGACCACGAATTCTACAAATACTCTCAATTTAACGGTACATTGTGCAATTGTTTTTGATTACAAACAAACCTTATCTGGTGTAATGATATAAATGAACCGCAAGCTCCATAAGATCATCCTCGAGTCTAATAAACACGTCTTGGATCTTAATTATGGATAATAGGGATATAATAAGGACTTCATTTTTAGTGGTGAATTAAAATGTTAGATATATATAGGTATGTATCCTAACACAGGTTTCATTTTACGAATTTTCGAGTAATAAGATCATGTTTACTCCAAATTTTTGAATAGTGTGGCGTAATAACGAGTGCATCGGCGCTGGTGCCGCACTGAGTGCAGTAGGTTCAAGTCTCATAATTACTTGACTGTAGTCTGAGTCCATTAATTCATTGTTTATAGTCCCCCGTCGTCACAGAGCAAGTAACATTTAAATAGTATATCTCTTAAAAAAGATAAATGGCGTGGTCAAGTGTGTATATAGCCAATAATAATTACGTAACTGTTACAAATATAAGAAGCAAAAAGGATGTAATGAGACTGAGTGAAAAGACGTTGTAGAAAGAGGCAAGGAGTATCCAATGTTTACGACTTCAAGAAACAGGGAAACATCCTAAACACAGAATACACATTAGTTCAACACACTTTTTATGCTAAGAAGGCATACAAGCACACGGTCCGCCAGATATCCACCGAATCGTCGACTGCCAGGATCAAATCGGCAAGACCCTTTGCCGCTGCATAGAGATGTGGCCTCGTTATGCATCTTCTATCGCTTTTACTATGGGGAGCGCTCCCAGGAATTGGACTGATCCCTGCCTTCTCTTTTCGTCATCGTCCTACGCAACAACATTTTCATTCCCATCATTTAGATGGCTGGCACAGTCCACAACTGTGCGTTATCCCAGAAATTTTCTGCCTCGCACAACAAAACTGTAGAATAAACTGTCGCCTGCGGTATTTCTGGACCAATACGTCCTCCAAACCTTCATGAAGAGAGCGTACTCACTTTTAAAAGGCCGGCAACGCTTTTGTGACTCCTCTGGTGTTGCGGGTGTTCATGGGCGGCGGTAATCAGACGATACATATGATCGTTTGCATACATTCCCTTAAAAAAAATGTCAGGGTTGTAACCGGGATATAGCATCGTCATTACTTTTCCGCAAAGGAGTCGTGTTTCTGCCAGTGCAGGTGAACAAGGAGGCCTCTAAATACTGCACAGCATCCTTGTGAGGCGAAGAGTAAGACAAGTCACATAAGCATATACATAAGCATACAAAGGTCTACAATGCGTAAATAGTTATATTATAATCTTTATTTTTTATTACCATTCGAGACTACTACTTTCTTTTCTTCTTTCTTTGCTTTATGAATTTTTAGTCTACGAACAAAAACTACAATATACATATGTGTCACAAGATACAAATTATTTAAAATGTGCATAAGACCCTTCGCTTTCACGTATTCTTTTTTCCCGTCGCCTTAAGTAGCCATTACGCCTTATTCGCGGAAGGCACTTATAACGCTGCCAAGGAAACGCAAGGTTTCGATTATCCGTGAAATTCAAACGAAATCCTAGATTAAGCGAGCACCCCACTGTGCTTAGCTCTCTTAAAAATAATGATTGAACCAATTGAAATAGAAATTGCTGCAACAAATTAAATTTCCACCAGACTTCAGCTTCGAATATAACTTATTATTTATCGACAAATTGAGTAAGAATTAATTAAATACACAATAAAGCAGTTTATAGACTTTTTGGTGTTGCCAACATGATGACTTAATCGTTGCTTATCCGTCTATTCCGCTCTATTTAATAATTATCTTGTCATAAAGCTAAATTTAATCATACTACTTTTGGCTCTATCATTTAGAGAAAACCTGAATAATAATAATATCAGCTCCGTTTATATACTTACTGCTGGATCATGTATCCCTTTTTGGTGAGGGTTTGACTACCTAGTGTGGTGGATAGTGACTTGTCCTTTCTGATTGACAAGACCCAGAGCTGGTTGGCAGTTGGCTCTCCTTCATCTCTCAAGCAAGCGATAGTACTGCCCCAATCTGGCTGCACTATATTTGGGCGAGAATGCCGCTGTGCTCTACCTATAATAATTGGCTGAGATGATTTATTATCTACACCTTAAAACATATAAATAAAAGTACATATATATATTACCCTAGGTGGAGGACTAACCGAACCAATTGTGTCGATATATTGTTACTCACTCAATACATGGCTATGCGAAAGAGCCTAGAAACTTAACGAAAAATAACACTAGTCAACAATTCTTATACTTTTTTGTCTGAAACCAAATTATATATCGGAAATTTTTACCATAAAATCTAATGACTTTTTGTCGGCTCAACTCGGGTTTGGAATCCGAGTCCTCAAGCACAGTTGTCACATTAACTACCGCGGCGCCACTTAAACAATCTTATATACAATAAGTCCATTTCTAAGAGGCAGAAAATTGCAATTCACCGCATTATTTACCAGTTAATTTTACGATTCAGATATAATAATACCGGTTTTATGCAAAACTATTACGTTTATAGTTGATAGTCTTAGTAAACGTTTCTGTACAAAAAATAAACAGTTCGGACAAAGAGAGCCGGAGCGAGCGCCGTGTAATGAGCCTGCTGCTCATCGTTACGTCACCGGTAAGTGGTAACACAGCTGGTAAGGGGCCATCCATAAACTACGTCACACGAATACAATGTCTTTTTGAGTTCCTTGTCACAGCTGGTCACATTTGTGAGACTCCCCCTCCCTAGTGTGCCATTATGCAATTTTACATTAAAATTATTAAATTAAAACAGCAGTTCCGACATTAGTTTTATGCCATTTAGGAATACCTACTTTTTCTGTCCATCTTGATAAAAGAATGGTGCATCCCCTCAGAGTAGGACTTTTCGTCTTTGTAAATTTCCTCTTTTTTTCGTTCGTATGTACTGTACTTAGATATATTAGGAAATTCAGGACCCTTCCCACCCCTGGTCACACAATGTCACACTTTGTCGACCCCTTCCCTGCCTCTTAACGTGTGACGTAATTTATAGATGGATCCTAAGTTAAAACGGTCATGAGTTAGAGTACTACCTATCTGTTTTAGGTTGACTGCACAACCAGGGTCCATTACTATAAAACTCATTTTGATATAAGTCCTACCTAACTGGCTCGTCCGTCCAAGAATTGGTGGCTTAAAAATGTACACTTATTAATGGTAATGGTTTTGATTCTAGAGACATGCAAAATAATGTCTTAGCAATTTTCAGTCGTTCAGTGACGTTAATCTTTTTCTCGTTATCCCGCGCAAGGAACCCTTTGTGGCTTAGAACAATCATTTATGGATTAGATAATTGTCCTATGTGGGATTTAAACCTACCTAACCTGCCGGCAGCAGCGAGTGGATCGCTTGTCCTCTGCGTTATCTGTGTAGTCTGCTGGAACACCGGGCGCCTGACAAATATTGAAACTGACAGTAAAACCCGGACTTGTAACAATTACCTGTAGATTATAATTTTTTTTGTTCCTTGCAAGTTTCTAATCATATCATCCTTGTAAACTCCATTTTAATGATAATTCAGCTTCACCAGAACTTTGTGTATTAGTGTGAAACTGTGTACGCGCGTGTATATTTCAAAATGTCATTAACACTAATGTCAACCCTGAAACGTCTGTTGAAATTTCATACAATTTTGACGTCGCAAACGCATTGTATGATCACAGTGTGTGTTTATAATCACTTCGTTAGTTACACTTTGTGAATCGTGTGAACACATAGATGATAGTGTATTGTATGACGGTGAACCATTACAAGATGTTACAACAATTGAGAGAATTGCAATCGATTAAGTCATTAGCAGAATAATCGAGATCGATCCTATATAGTTCGATTCTTTAAAGTGATTATTTGGAAGAATCAAAGTACATCTCGATTACTTTTTTATAAACTTGGTCAGCTAATCCCATCGCCACTCGTGTATTTGTCTATTTTGCTTGCCCATCGAGTCACCCACCGAATATCGAGTACGGTGTCTTAATCATCGAGTTTTGTATATTCGACTATAGTTTGAATAATAAATTAATTTTTGCGCAAATAAATAAATTTTATTTTCACGATGTTTCCAAATCCAATTTATTTTCCTATCCTTCATTTTGTGCTATTCCTTTTTATTTTATGTTACTTATAACTAGTTAGGTTCGTTTATATTAGTTAAGTTGTTTGTTATAATTGGTGCCTTTGTACATGTAAATAAAATTATTGAAAATGAATAGAAATATAGTCAATAACGCAGCAACACACTATTTATTAATTTGCTGTCACAATGAATTAATAAACACTCAGATGCGGCCGAACAATTTTTCGTAGCAATTGCACATCGCTACTTGTGTCGAAGTTGCAGGTTCAGCTAGTTAACCATCATTACAATGAATCATGTTATTATAGACCTAAAGCAATGAAGTCTAGCCTCTTTCTCACGTCTCTAATGATAATGACCGTCATTGTATAACGTGTAAGATCAATAAATGGCGAAACGAATACAATGTAACGATACTTGATGACGAGATGTTTGAATCGATTGCTACTATCTCGATAGTTTTGTTGCGGATTTGATTGACTCGAGTCATGATGATACATATGAGTACCTTAATTGGCGTAGGCCCCGTAAAGAAATATCGTTAGCACAATTAAATACGACTTACCCATCAGGCGTATTTTAAAACCCTATTTCTTAGACTTTCTTACTAGTATCGTTTGCCACTGTACCGTGTGAAAAACCTAAAGGGTGTACGTTTTATCATATTGATGATTAACATTAAGGATTTATGCACTCAAATCAATGGCTCGAATAATGCGATTTATCAAAAAATCGAACGATGTTAATTTTAATCGATAGCTAGGCAGATAGCATGCCCTGAGGTAATTTTATTGGTTTTTCCACATTGATTGCGCTGATTTCTTAACAGCTTAAGTGGTTGGTTTCCCGCTGCCAATCACTGAGTGCGCTGGGATCAATCCTAACTCAAAATTGTGTGAGCTTCATATAGTTGTTCGCTTCATACCGTTTGAGTGTTAAGCTAAGGCAGAATATAAAAGATAAATGCGAATAGTAAAACGCTGCACAGGACTCGAACCCGCGACTTCGGCAAATCGTGCCTCTGCTTTATCAACTAAGCTGTTCATGTTCTTGCCACACAATCAAAATCAAAATCCCTCTATATGACAAAGATAGGTATGCTATACACGAACTATATCATAACTTATAGATAAGGTATATAGATGAATTATTGTGCACACAAAAAGCTTTGGTTAACTCCTTTGGAAATAGAGTCATACTTATCTTGTGCATCATTCATCTATTTAACTCACCTATGTAATAGACAAATTGAAAAATCTAATGTCATAATTATTTTTGCATGCATTTGTAAATTATGTAGCTTGCTTTCTACTTGCAATACTGCACGAATGTCGTAGAGGTTTTAGTGGTCACCGCGCCACTGTCACTGCGCCGAGTGTTGACGGACCGATTTCGATTTTAATGTTAATTTACTTGAGCAGTCAGCTCTCTCTTTGAGACTTATTAGTTTATTTGGATTGGATCATTTAATTTAAAGTTTTTATTTTTTGAACCCACTAAGATCACTTCACATTCTGCTACCTGCTTAGATAATGTATTTTGCGACTGCCAATTTCTTAATAGGGCCATATTGAGTGAACTGACATCTGACCACTGTGGGCAAAAGGTAGTATTTCCTGTGAGTACAATTCATAAAGAGAATAAGGTCACGTGTAGACCGATGACATCTAATCGCTTAAAGGAATTTAATGATAAGATAAGTGCCAAAGTTGTCAATATGGACCTTTCTCTGGATAATCCAGACGAACTATATGAGTCTTTACTTAACATAATTACTTTAGAATATAATAATCTTTTTAAGTAAGACCTTTAGCCAGAATAATAAGATTAAGTTTTGTGATTGGGCAACATCTGGGATATATAGAAGTAGAGCAAAACTATACGAATTATATGGTATGAAACAATACAATTTCGATCCAAATTTTATTCAATATGATAAAAATTATTCAAAATTATTTTAAAAGACTTGTGCCGCTGCCAAGTCCCTTTACCTAAAAACTAAAACTCAAAATTCTAATTATAAAATTAAACCTACATGGATCATTATTAATAATGAAACAGGTCGCAGCAAGGTGTGTGATAATAAATTTGAAATAATTAAATTTATACATTCAAGAACTACTTCGCAAAAATACCTTTAAATACAACTAGTATCCTTAGGCCTTGCCCAGCTCGAGCAGAATACTTAGTTAGGAGCAGCGTGGAAGAGTGCAAGATACTATTTATTTTTGAATGTGTACATCCGTATGATATAATAAAAGATTTAAGACGCTCAATTCAACCAAAACCAGCTGACTTCTGGGGTATTTGGGTAAAATTAGTTGAAAGTATTAATGTTAATATAGCGCCACACCTAGCCGCAAAATTCAACGGATGCATTGATGTGGGCATTATTCCAAATTTAATGAAATGTAGTAAAATAATACCTTTATAAATAGTGATATTCATAACGTAAACACTAGAAAATAGTCGGCCCATATCATCGTTTACGTTAAGTTTACAATACATTTTCGGGACTCGGTATACGTTTTTTTAATAAACTATCTATTAATATAAATAATTTTCCATTGCTTAAATTTAAAAGCGCCGTTAAAATACAGCTCATTCGGAAGGGTTATTATTCAGTCAACGACTACTTAACTAACAAAAACTCATGGTATTAGTTGCTTGTTGCATTCTGGATTCAAAGATCTGTATTACCTATAAGTCAATTTAGCCATGTAAAGGTACCCCGTGAGTATATATGATGTTATTGGGTATCCTACTTCTCATTTTGATTATTATTGAAAAATACAAATCCACAACCGCATTTAGTCACGGACTGCCTTTGCATTGTCACAAAGTGTAAGTATATGCGCCATCATGCCATCCTATTGCCTATTTTAGATTTATATTCAAAAATATAAGTAGATCCAAATTATTTAATCTCTATATTATTAACTTATTATTGTTATTAGTATTATCTTTAGTTTTTTAAAGTCAGTAGCATATGGTATAATGGCTGCAACACCTTGTTGATATGAGTTGTAAAATACTGAAATTATACTTAAATGGCGATTTAAAAGAGTGGCCGTGAGTTGTTTGCAGGTGTCTTTTCATAGGCTCAACCCTTTGCCTGAACCTAGCAACTAACCTAAATGTAGCTTCAGTAAGTTAGTAAACTCACTAACCTATATATTTTGACGTTTATAAGTGATACTTTGTGACCTAAATGAATAAATTATTTTTGACTTTAACTTTGATCTCCACACGGGACAACAATTATACTATCTGTGTCCGTTGATGGAATGTTTGCAAAATCCCACAACACCTTTCTAGCTTTAAGTAAATAGGCTATTCCACTGCGGCAAGTACGTCACCTAGAGGGCACCAAAATACAGAAAACGGAGACTAGAGGACGACGGATAGAAAGAAAACGGGTATGTAAGAATCTAGTGAATGGGCTAGGCTTTCTTGCTCGCCAAAAGAAACGCAGCAGTACTTAAACTAGGACTTAGGACAATATGCTAAAAGGTGGACTACCATTTTTTAGAATATTGTAGGGCCCCGATGTGCTGATTCACCTGTAATCGACAAGGATTTATTATTATTTCCGTAGATACACATTTTTTCTTCTAGGTCATACATTAAACCAGTAACCTGTACCAAATTTTATAGGTATTGAGTAACCTTCAGTGTGTCACAGTCTTACGTAATTATCGTCTCAAAATAAGTAGGAAATGCGGCCCAGTACGCACGCGCAGCCGGTCGGCCGAATAAAAACTAAATGTGATCATTACACAGAATCATTGTTTCGTAACAGTTTAAACTTTCACACTGATACCTAATTAGGTAAAGTAGAGCGAGCTAATGTATGTTATCAATTTTCTATATACTTACATTTAATTGTGATTTATTTTGTAGTTTTTTGGAGGTTGCGTTATTATTAATGTTTAAGTTGATTCTACAGTCTATTGGTATGTCGACTGCATGGATGGCGTAGTGGTTTAAGTACTACCGTGTTAGTGTACTGCCACTACCGTGTTATGAGGTCGAATCCCACTAGGGACAAAAATTTGTGAATTTGTGTGATCCAGAAATAGCTGTTCTTAGTCTGTGTGTTTTTTGTCTCCGTTGTTTGGGAGTAAGGGAAGAAGAGGTATTTAAAAAAAAAATTGCGAGTTATTTTGTGCGTACTGATAGGCGGCGGCCGCGGATTGTCTTTTTAAAAAAAACACTTTACGTTCAGCTAAAACCACAGTTTATTTCAGAAGGATTTTACACGTACAAACACCGTTTTCTTTAGTACAAAAATGACTATCTGCGAGTGTTCTAACTACACTGTTGAAATATCTATCTGCGACTGCTTTGACCGCGTGGCTTATGGCCGTATATATAATATAAATAGTGCAGATGTTAGCATTTAATTACAAAGTAATTATAGTTATAACAGTACGTTTGCTGTCAATCGTGACATCTTGGGTTCGACTCTAGTGGCAGTCTTATCCAGTTTATTTAAAAGGATGTTCTTAATAACTGCTGGGATGAGTTTAGACCAGTGCTTGTTAGTCAGAACAAATAATTTCTTGCAACTTGAAATCTTAACATACCCAGTGGAATGTAGGCGTCCTACATCACTGCCCAACTGTTTGATAACAAACAGTCGTAATGGAATATTGTAATATAAATGTAATGTAATTTGGACTCCCTTTTCCGTATTTGAACTCAAGTTGGTCCATTATGCGTGAGAGTCGGCCGGTTATGGAGATAGCCAGCCCAACTCCGCCCAGAAGTTTCCTGGGATCTTCGCAGGATTTGCGGAGTGACCTCGGGTTGTTGAGGATTTCCTTACGTTGTGCTGTTACTCCCACACATTCTAGGACTACATCGGCAGCAGATTCTTCTTCGGTCAGACATCCCCTACAGAGTGGGCTGTCTGTTGCTCCGATGTTGTACAGATGTTTGTTCAGGGGACAGTGTCCTATTAGGATCCCTCCACGATGGTCCGAAAGTTATGTAGGTTGTCAGCGGTGTGTCAGACGTGGTGAGATGGCCAGTAGGGCTGCTCTCGACTGTCTACAGTCCGTTGTCCGTGCCCAGCGTTTATTATGTTGGCTCTGAGTGCGAAGCCGCATCCATGTTCTTAGTTGTGAGAATGGTAGAGGGAGGAATGGAGGTGAACTAAATTCATACAATATGTATGTATACACAGAAACACCCAGACCAAGACAAACATCCATGTTTATGCACACAAATGTTTGACTTGTGCGGGAATTGAACCCGTGACCTCAGGCGTGGCAGTCGGTTACACTAACCACTACGCCATTGAGGCTGACAATATCTACTGCCGTACATACGATCGGCAATAGGTACGGCACGGCTTCAAACACGGTGCTATTACTAAAAATTTCGTGGCAGGAAAGCTAACTTGGAAAGCTGTCTTAGGTATAAAGCCCAAAACCTCTTGCGCAGCCGTCACATGCATAACCGCTGCCCCACCGACGTAGCCAAGTTATAGCTAAACCAGCTGAGCTTTTTTTTTAGTTTACGTTATAGGCCACGCGTTGCGGAACAGTAAATGTAAGGTGCCGTCTTGCCTCTATCATCACCTTGTATATTGTAGGTTCGCTTTCCAGACGGAACATAACTTTCTGTAATCCACAAATAGTTGTGCTTCTTCTTCTTTTCGTGTGGTTAGTGGCCAACCTGTTGTCAAGAGTTGTTCAAGCCGCCCAAAGGCCTCTGACATGGCTTAACGACTGCTGTCAATTTGACAACAACCGGGACCGACTTTTTACGTGCCCTCCGAAGCACGGAGAGGCTCAGATGAAATACCACTAAGCGGTCACCCATCTATAGACTGACCACACCCAACGTTGCTTAATCTCGCTAATCGTTTACTGATCAGTGAGTGCAACTGGCTATGAGCGCGTATATTTATATACAATACAATAATTGTGCTGAGACTTGGTATCTGTTGTAATCACATTAATAATGATTAACGTTAATAAATGTAGTAGTATTTAGTAATGCAGGAGTTGTATATTTAAAATAAATTAATAGTCTATAAATAGCATAAATATTTTTCTCAAGTGTCTATAAAACGATTTTCTTTAAAAAGAAAGTTATCCTTGTAAACAAAATCGCTTGATAGGCAATCGTCGGAGCTAACAGTTTACTACTGATTATTTTTCAAATGTAATGTTGTGTTTACCTGAAATAGTTACTTTAAATAAATACAACAATACATTTGAAGAATAATCAGAAGTAAGCCAGCTTGCAATTTAAAAATAGCCAGAAGTTAGCTGTTAAATCTGGCAATTTGTCAGAAGCTCGCAAATAGGTTACTGGCTGTGCGGTGCGCGTTGTGAAACGTGGTCGTCAGTGGAAAGTATGTCAGCCTACGATTTCCGATAGTAGGTACTCACATAGGCTGCGATCACGATCGCTGCACAAACAATAAACAATCGCGTCTGTACAAGTTTCAAGCGATCAGCGATACCGAGCATCGATGGTTCTCGATTACTGATCTATCTTTGGCTTTCCTTACTATGATACGATTTGACATTGAAGATTTGACATAAAAGTATGAAATTCATGTCAAACTCTTATCTCTAACCTCGTGTAAATTGCGTATTGTAAACCATCGTAAATATATGTATAGTCCGTACCGCAAGTAACATCATTCAAAATATTTACCATTATACAGCCTTGGGCATCACCATCACCACTCTATCGCCATTTCATGATAAACACTAAGCATCATAACGTCAGTGTTACTAAAATAAATTAAGGTCAATATGCCATACATTTTGGCCCAGACTACCAAACAGTGAAAACCGCAATAAATTAATTTTATTCGTTTTTGCGTAAAGCTCGAATAAACATACAAAGACGAAAAAATATTAAGGCTTTGTATTCGCAAATCTATAATTAGTTAATATGTCTTCGTTTGCTTAAAGTGTATGCAGCACCTTTACAGTTTTTAATAGTACAGAAATTGTCTTTTGGTTGACCATTTTCACTGATGTAGAATAAAGATAATATGGTATAGTATCAGTTGTAAAATGATGGGGATATTTGTTGTAAAATACTGTAACTGTAACTTTATAATGATTTAAGCATTGTAGTAATGCATAATAATGAGGTTATTTCTATGAGAGCAACCCGCCCTTGGTTTGCCCACGTCTACTATTGCAATAAATCGATTTGGATCCACAGATTATTGTTCTAAGTTTATTTGTACTTTATGACCAGGGGAGTTGGAAAACATATAATCATAGGTAATTATATGTTTTCAAACTCCCAAGTCACTCAGGGCATAATCCTAACGCAAGGCCTGTCTTTGTAAGATTCAAACATCTGTTACCTAATAGGCGTGGTTGTATACCGTTGCATTGGTATAAAGATACATTCACATATAAAGACAAAACGCGTCTACCTATAACTTAAACAAGAAAACAGATTTATTTAAAAGCTGCAACAAATGTAAAGTGAACTCTCATCTAGGCCAAGTTGTTCAGTCACGCAAACAAGTATTTTGCCAGCAGATGTCTATCAAATATGGTCATCATGCCTTTAGATGTGCATGCCACGATCTTTGATATCATGGTAACGCCGTGAACTTTAAAATGTGTACAAGAATGTTTTATATACAAAAGTGACCATAAAATTTGGTAGCACGGTGTCAGGCGAAATTTCTGTGGTTTTAAAGAGAGAAATGGAACCTTGACATAGTGGCAATTAAGAACAAGTAAACAAATATACAGCCGAAATCAAAATGTTAAAGCCGTATCTACATTATAGTTTCACGCCTCACTCCTTTTATAGACAGGCTGGAGTGTATTATACACACATTAGTCAACTATGATTTTAGGTTCCACTTAATAACCTATTGGCAAGCTAAAATAAAGAAGCCTGAGTCGGTAGGCCCGAAGTCTCGGGACAGCTCGACATAACCCTCTCGCCTCCCCTTGTGGCGAGGGGATATGCATAAGAAGCAATGGACACGTAAAAAAAAGTGTCAGAATTTATTATTTTAGCTCTCTAATTAAATAGATCCCCTATTACACCATATGGGATTCATAACCAGGCAAAGAGACACAGAAAAATACCAATAGGGAATCTTTTTTCGTCTATTGACCACATTACCAGGATACGTACTGTTACTGAGAATTTCTTGCCAAAATATCTAATAACACAGTGCCCGATCCGAGAATCGATACCGAGACCTTATGCACAGCAGTCATGTTGACTACAGTAACGTCATCAAGATAGATGTGTTATAAAACCAAAGCAAATTTTGAAACTTTAAATATCGTCATATGGGACAGTATTAGATGGATAGACACTTTGTATAGAAATATCAAGAGATTGACAACAAGATTGATTTTCAGCTGTCTATGTCTATCTAGTTGCCGCCAGGTAGGTTTATGAGTCGTAAACAAAGGCCAGTTAAGATCCGCCAGAGACAACTAGGCTCAAAATTTGGCAGGAAAAAGTTCCTCTGCCAATCGACTATTTGAAAGTTTGGGGAAACCTACCATCTGGGTCGAAATTACTATAGCCAATATGGCAATCCCTAAATCGACTTTGTACTCAAGTCGGCCGCTGTACTTACAACCTGGTAAAATGGGGAATCAGGGAGCCTCACAAAGCACAGTGTGAATGTGGTGATCTCAATCAAACCATGTCACATCTGTTGAAATGTCCAAATTGTCCCTGTAGGTGCATCATGGAGGACTTGGTGGACGCAACTGCTGATGCGATTGCCGTGGCTTAATGTGTAGCCATATATTTAAAATAATTGTGTCATCGAATCGAGAAGAAGAAGAGCTGTCTATTTATCGGAGTCAACCTTTATTAGATCTTCGACGCATAGCAACAATGTTTAAATGTTGTTTTGGCATAAAACAAAGTTGCGAACTAGGTCCTGGGAAGGTTCTCATATGCAGTTTAATTGTTGTATATGCTGTAAGTTCAATATTTTTCATTCAACTTACCTTGCAGTATAGAATTTATATAAAAAAATACATTCATAATAAACATGATTTATCTCATCAAAGAATATCACAATTTCTGCAAACATTAAAGCACTGAATCATCATAATTGAGTACATTAAAATGCTCCACAAACAATTGCATAATGCACTTCCAAAATAAAGAAATTATCTCTAAGTAACTCCCGTTTGGCATTGGTGCATCAAAGAATCTCATTGCATCTTGCGCAAGCACATCTTTATAATTCAAAATTATACGTTATTTACGGAGATAATTAAACTGTTTGAAGTACATTAACACAAATTAATGACTTATCGCAATTCTAAATGCATTTGCAAATTATAGGTTTACGTAATTTCAGTATTTACTTCACTTTCAATCTCCAGGGGACTGTTCATCTGTAAACTCATTACAAAATAATTTTTCTTGACTGCATAACTATGCCGGCATTTATACTTCATTGATGTTCGTTGGTTAATCGATTAGTAAGGTTTTAGAGATTCATTGTACTTTTGTCTTATTTATCGGTTAGATAATTGTGATTGGAACGTCTGACCGCTATTATTTTTTGTGGTTTCTTCTCCACTAATTTCTTGCCTGAATTCAAAGGTATTTGTTTATTTTCCTATAAAGTTATATCGATTACTTAATATACTATGTAATCAAAGTTAATCCACAGAGGTTACATCGATTTAATAACCGTTTTCAGCAGTTACAGCATTTGTTTTCAATTTAGTATTATCTCTATCTGTACTAATATTATAAAGCTGAAGAGTTTGTTTGTTTGGTTGAACGCGCTAATCACAGGAACTACTGGTTCGAATTGAAAAATGTTTTTAGTGTTGGATAGCTTATTTACCGAAGAAGGTTATAGGCATTGCATGATGTTATATATAACATTATGCTATGACCCACGGGGGCGGCACAATAATCATAAATGTGGGTGAAACCGCGGGCACAGCTGGTCTTCCATAAAATGAAACATTACATCGGTCTTAGTAACTTTACTCGATTCAACCAAAATGTAATCTACATTTCAACCCGTGGAAAGATAGCTATCGTTTTTATAGTCATATTAATGGAGAATTTCTACCAGTAGTTGAAGTTCATTGTATTTTGCATCCGACCCGGCCACGTCGCTTGAGGTGCAACCAACCGTAAAATCGTCCATAGAAAGTGTTTTAAATTAGTTTTCTTTCTTATTTATAAGAAGGTGATTGACAATAAGTACGCCATTGCTTTACAGAACGGTATCACTACTAGTACTTTCAGAAATGGATTCCAAGATTTTGGTGAGTTTTATCATTTAGAACTTTTGTTGTAAGAGTTTTACATTAATGAAAATACCATTGTCATTTTGCTTCCCTTTGTGCACGTGTAACTTCCGCGATACTTTCTTAACAATAATGATGTATTCGAATGTTCATTTACTCAAGCGGTAACATTGTCGCTGTCGCTATGCTGAGTATTCTAGCTTCGTATACCTTACCTGTCTGGATGTACATCGTTAATTGTATAATAAGTTTGTAAAATTACCACTTCACGAGGCTAGAGTATCTTTAGAAAGGAAAAGTTATAATTATTTTCTATTTATTTACTATCCAACCTGCTTATTGTATGTCTATCTTAAACATATTTTTGATATATAGATATTAGATTACAACCACTGGACTTGTGGAGAGGATTACAAATCGAGAAGTTCAAGTCGAAATTTCTGCAAAATAGTTAATTATTTATATCCTAATAGTCCCAGAAGCATACCAGATAAACAGCACTAACTTGCGTTCTAACACATAAAACAAATACTGACGAAATATAAACGCAATACTGTTACGCCTCCGTCTGATAAGATTGAAGATACAATCGCGATTAACACGAAATTAAACTATAAACAAAGTAACATTACTAATACTTTACTTAATTGTCTATTAACCCGGTTCTCGTTTACATAATCACATGTTCATAATTGTAGCTACTCCAATTATTTTCTTAATTAAAGTCCACTAAACTACCTATATTTAAATCTGGTTACGAGTTCTAATGGACGTTTTAAAACCGGTTGGCATTGTACCGGTCCAATATGTAACTGATATTATTATGAGTCTGTCTTATGTCATGAACTCATGAGTCAGTTACGATTGTACTGAACGATATTAAACACTTGTAAATGTGAAACATCAAAATTAATTGTAATTGGACAAGAACTTTATAACGAGATATGGTTGTTCGATTTTCTTATGCGTTGATATTAAATTTGTGACTTATATACAATGAATAGCTGTCGACATTGTTTGTTTTGTAAATAAGTGTATAATGGAATATGTACATACATTGTCTGACGCCTATATCACTGCAACGGGAGGCAGTGTATTACAACCTCATTTCGATCGCAATGGGATTAAGTCCCACGAACACATTTATCAATATGGGTGTTTCATTTACCTAATTAGTTCGATCCTGGAGCTAACAAAGTGTTTAGAAATTACATATCTCAACGAAATTATATCATGGAGCCATATGCCTGTCTAAAACTTCTCTTGAAAACCTAATAACATTTTGTAACGTATTAGGCAATCGAACTTAAAACCTCATGATGACAATCAGGACTAGCTCGAAACTAGCGAGGCACATACATACATATACAATAATATTTCTTCATGGTAAACTTTAGTGTTGCCTATGAACAAGCTTTACAGTCTAGCGTAAGTGACTCAAAATGCCCTTCATCAATTTTCTAGCTCATCCTAGCGTGCACAATAGCACTAGCATCAGCGTGGTCGTACTACCCAATGGCGAGAAGACCAATGAGGTTCACCAGATACGCGCCCGCGCCGCCGCCGCATTACCGGCCTCATTTACATCATCACCCACTGCCTCAGCACAGAATACCTGGTAAGTATTTACTTATAGTTTTTGTAGCTAAGGATTATATAATCTCACCCCTATGTAACTGTAGGCAAACGCAGAAGCTTATTACACTTAAACTTAACGATGTTAATTCTACGTATACTACCGTCATAAAGAAAAAAGACGGATTTACAATATTTTTCGTATTTTATATTGAGTACTTACGTATTTGGAATCAGTAAAAAAGACGCATCTGCCAGTGATTTATAAAATCTATACCTACTAATGTTATATAGCTAAGGAGTTTGTTTGTTTGAACGCGCTAATCTCAGGAACTACTGGTTCAAATATAAACATTCTTTTAGTGTTGGATAGCCTATTTATCAAGGAAGGCTATAGGCTATATAACGTCACGCTACGACTCACGGGCGCGGTACAGTAACCATAAACGTGGGTATAACCGCGGGTACAGCTAGTATTTATACCTAAATTTTTTGGCAGATATGTGTTTTTTGGGCGACCATAATTGGCGTCTACTAAGCACTATTTCAAACTCCGTGCTACTTCTGAGAATGTGTTGTCATAAATCCTAATTACAGTTTGTTTGACTCCGGAATCGTGATCCGCGCAAGCGAGGCATATAATTAACATATAGGTCATACTGTTGTAATTAATAGTTCATTGGGCTGCTAATAAAATATATCAGCAGCTCAGCAGTTGACAGAAGTCAGAAAACATCAAGACATGTCCACATCCAGGTTTAATCATTATGTTTAACAATAGATTATCTTCGTCACTATCACAACTGGTGAATACTATACGACTTTACATTATTATACTTACATATCTAGGTAATCCTAACTAATAATATAAATGAGAATGTAAATTTGTTACGCTATCATGTCGTAAATACTTAACTGATTGTCATGAAATTTCGCATAAGCGTTTTTAGGGGTACATTAAAGTACTATTCTCGAGAAAAGCCGCGAGCAAAAGTAAAATAAAATAAAATCAATATACAGCTTCCAATTTCCTAACAACAAAATCAAAAATCTGTCAATCTTATATTTGCTTGTCAACTAAACAACCAATTCTTCAGTTCCAGTAGAATCAGCAGAGGACGAAGAACCACCTCAGCAGCGTCCCAAACGTGGTCACGATGATTACGACCACGACCATGACCACGATCATCGGGGCACCAGTGGAGTCACCGGTCCTGTCCACACCTTCGTCAAGACTGACAAGAACGCCAACTACAAATGGGGAGTCAGACACCATGTTGGAGACAAATATGCGTCCTAGTTGGAAAGCGTTTAAAGAATATTGCTTCGTTATTTATTTAGTTGTACTGTTAGATGTTATCGTTGTTATGCTTAATTAGATGCTTAAGGTTTAATGGTGTTTTCTTTTGATTTCGAAGAATGGATTTTGGACAAGACTGGTAATGTGCATGTTGAGGCATGTATGGGTTTGATCGTGGAACGCCGTCGCTTCCTTTTGTGAGGAAGTAATTTCCATCAAGGAGGCGGCGGAGCGGGAGAGGGAGCGCCTAAACCCTCTCCCCAACCACAGAACCGGGTGCCGCAGGGAGCGAGATGACCTCCAGCCACCCTGAGGTTTGACCTGGGGGTGGTGAGCTGCGTGGGCCTGCTCGCCACCCGATCAGCACCAGGTCCGAGAGGCGGCGTGCGTGTTCCCACGCGCGCCTCTGAGTCGTATTTTTGTCCCCCCACAAGGGGATAGTAGAAGAAGTGTGTTGTGTAGTGGCCTGCCGTTTCATACGGCGGGCCGAAATCTCGGCGGGGTCGCGATTGCATGTGAAAGCGATTCGCGCGGCCTCACCGTCTATAGTTATGTTGAGGAACACCGAACTAGGTTTAGTCGGTATTACTGACTAATTACATAACCTCTCCGTCGCCCCGCGGAGAGGAATGAGTAAATGCAATACCCCATAGTAAAAAAAAAAGTAAAAAACTAAAAAACTAAAAAAAAATGTATGGCTACAGTATAGCTTGTGTTTATATTATTGAACATTTAAATTAGCCATGATTATAATTTAGCAGTCGTCCAGTGGGTCGCCTAAAACCGTTAGAAAGACGAAATAGCTACAGTCCTGAAAGAGATGAATGTGCCCGATTGGTCCGACTTGGCACAAAATACGAAGGAATAGCGTACTTTAATGTCGGAGGCCAAGACCCACTTTGAGTCGCTGAGCCAGCGAAGCAAGTATAATTACATATGTACATGCATACATAGCCTATAACCCCGAAGGGTAGGCAGATCTGTATTTAGTCTCACTCACATTTCGACAAGTATAGTTTCACATCTAGGCATGCTTTCTGGAAACAGACACATTTTCACAGTACTCGTACGGAGATTGTAAATAATTTTCAGTCTCCGTGCTGCGGATGTGCGGATGCTGAGGATTTTTTAATAGACGGATACTGCACGATCCGAGAATCGAACCCAAGCTTTCATGCATAGCAGTCGCGACACCGAGGCAGTCGGTCGATGATGAAAAATATAGTTTATAAAAACAAAAGGATTTGCTTGACAAAAACTGTTTTAGAATAATATATAGCAATTTATGACAATCAATTATTTAATCAAACTGCGTGCAAACTTTTGAAGCCTGCCAACGAATTCCAATCCACATATGATACACGAAGATAGCCGAACCTCTCACGAACTTATGATATCTCATTACATGTCATGTAATCGTTCTACAATACGAACTTACACGTTCTACTGATCGTGGGCCACGCCCAACGGTGGTATTGCAACACGTGTGCTTACGTGTGCGTTGACATCGCACCGGTACACATGACATAATTAAGACTACCTTCAACCTCGGCGTTGTATATTTAAGTGGTTTAAGCAGAAATTATATTGCATACACCCTAACTAATATTATAAAAGCGAATACATATAAGTTTGTTTTTTACGCTTTCACACCTTAACTACTCGAACATTCATCGTGAAATTTCGCATACACATTGTCAGAGGAACAGAAAAGGACATAGGGTACGCTTTAGCCAGAAAAAAGTACTGTTACTAATCTAACTTACAATTACGCAAGCGAAGCCGCGGGCAAAATCTAGTATGTATATTGGCTGATGCCTGTGTATTTCCGAAGAACTACCTACGCAAAGCTATGTTACACTAATATTACACCAGTATGTTTTAAGAATTGGACGCCTAATTTGGTACCTTTATCAAGATAGTAAGCATATGGCTCCTGGCCAATCGGTTACCATCAGGTAAGGACGCATCACCAGGGATTCCATTCATAAATAGGGTCGCTGTGCGTTCTTATCACAAATGTCACAGATCTCACCAACCTTCTGCTGACACTATCTTCTCATCAAGCCTGGAGGGCGCGTTCAATGGCGCGGAACCTGTCCGGCACAGTGAAGGAGATCCTTAGCACCGCGCAGTCGGTCGGCTGCATCGTGGAGGGCAGGACCCCGCACGACCTCATCAATGACATCAACACTGGTGCGCTCACCATTGATGAATAAACTGAGGGCTTAATACGTTTAGGTACGTTTTACGTTTTTACTACGTACGGTTTACGTTTAGGTAATAGGAAGAAAACCATTGCTGTAGGATACTACAGCAATGGTTTTCTTCCTATTACCTAAACGTAAGGAATTGGAGTACGATATAGCTCTACCTAAAACCCCATAGGAATACAAGCACGATACTGTGACATAAAGGTCTTTAATCGCCAAATGAATGTCTGTGCCGGATGTCATAAAACGAGAGAAGTTCAAAAACATCGTAATACTTTATTCAGTTTCTCTTGATACAGTTGTCACATTACAGATCATTACAGTTAAGATATTTGAAAGACTAGCCGTATTAACTCTCATACCTATAAGATATCGATCGATATTTTAAAGGTCATTACGAATATCCAAGTGAACCGCGCATATCTACTCCAGTTTAATTAAATCAGAAAGTTGAAAGTTACAACGGAAATGTTACTTAAAATGGTTGACTTAAATTACTTTAAAACGCCCATTTAAAGTACTTTATTGAGCAATGTGTAGTTTTTACGATATCTTGCAGTTCACAAGTCTCGTTTTGTACTCGGAGTAAGGACGAATAACCGAATAGAAATGACGTGAAACTATACCTATATAAGTACGACGATGCCAGATACACTACACTACATATTATAAAACAAAGTCCCCCGCCGCGTCTGTCTATTCGCGATAGACTCAAAAACTACTGAACAGATTTTCACGCGGTTTTCACTAACAGATAGAGTGATTCACGAGGAAGGTTTAAGTTCATAATTTGTTAACGTTTTGCGTTTCACTACCCGTGCGAAGACGGGGAAGGTCGCTTGTAGAAAATAAAATAAATTAGCGCTGTTGCTGCCAATTAGTTTGGATTTACGTAGGACTTTCGAATACTGATAACAGTGATGCAATTTATATATTTACCAATTTCATTAATTCCATTGATCATGGTCAAACGACCAGAATTATAGCACATCCACAGGTACCACGTCACTTGTCTTTATAATTCGATGGTTTTAAACTGCAGAGTCGGATTTCCGAACGCCAATAAATGCAAGTTTCTGTTAATTTACTTATGTAAGTAAAACAGTGATATTTTAGTCATAAAATAGAGAGCTATTTCATAATGTAAGTTACGTTTTTCTTATTTTCGTTAGCAAGAAGTATCATCTGATTTTGCTTGTACTTGTTGAAAGTAGAGCAATCAGATTGCGTTTATTTTAAAGGCGTTTAATAAAATTGATCATGATCTAACAACCACTAAATTTATGGCAGTTGAAAGATTGATTTGTTGGGGATATGAAATCTAAGAACTGAGTACTGAAATAAGATCATTTTAAAATAAAGAAGCATAAATATCGGCATTTAAGTCACAAATTTGTAATGTACAGACATGTCTTTGTTACATATTTGTAATAGCATTGGCATAATAGCACAATCATTAATTTGTACTGTTTTAAAATACGGAGGGACTTGAAACATACATGAGTCAATATGAATCACTCCGTCGCGCAGACACGTTGTCTGCGGGGCGTGCTGTATTCTATTGTCATGGGTCCGGGACCCAGGACCCATGACAATAGAATACAGCACGCCGCGTGGGCGCCCGCTCCGTGCACCCGCGCACACGCAATGGACGGCCTTAGACATCTAAGTAAATTTGCAGATTTTCGGTTTGGTATTATATAATAATATATTTGGACATAATATGTAAATCCGGTTTTCAGTTACCGTTATTCAATACAGTGACAATCACATAACGAAGTTTAAATCTATTACTGAATAATCAAAAATTCGGCAGGAGCAACGTCAAATAACACTGCCTGATCGCGTGAATTCCCGTTCTAGGAATTAAATATATATTATGAATAATCATTTGAATAGGTAGTTAATTTTCTGATAAGATCTGTCTGAATTGATTATTTGACAAAGTAGTTTCGCATCAAGCTGTAATTAAAATTATATTAAGACCTATCATGATCTGTTAATATATTTATCAACCATTCTATCACAATTGCGACACTACCTTATGAAAGTAGCTTGAATGCAATTTAGATCAAATGTCAGATTGGATTAAAACCGCATATCGTTTTGGTATAATTATCGGCTCGACCAGGCTGTGTAAGTACTTGTATATGAACTGTCGTTTTAATAACCTAAAAGAAACAATTGAAGACTAGTCGAGAAGAAGATTATCGACTTTTGTCATGCTATTATTTAAAAGTGTTCACTTTGTATACCTATCTCACTTCGACTAACACTAGAATATTATCAATGTCATTTTTAAAATACCAAATAGAACTTTATACAGAAGTACTTTTACTACGAAATTAAAATTGAGATTGAAATAAGATAGAAAATTATTTGTAGAAAAGAGATAGTAGAGTAGAGACTTGACCTTATAGAATTGACCTCATATCTCATAACGATAAGATCTGAGGCTGTATCATTATCTGCAAGGCTAGATGACAAAGGGAGCTCTTGAATTAATTTTGATGAAATCTTCTACGGAGGTTCCCTTTTTATGGAGGTCTAAAACCATCTAAAACTGAAACACTAGTAGCACCATTCGAGTCATAATCATCTATCATAATATTCTTAATGCATGTGCGAGAACGAGAAAAGATTATACACTCTATAATGAGCTGTATCGTTCTGGCGCATATCACGCACGAGCACAATATTTTAAGAAATGGCAGTAACACTCCTATCTTCTTTTTATAGCCTATCTCACTCTGATCCTCGATCTTGCTCTCAAAAATGAGAAGAATTAAGCACTAGACCACTGAGCCCATGTGGTCCTTGAAATCACACAAGTTAGAAAATTACTACAGAGAATGAAAGAAATTCCTTAAGGTGTTATCCTACACCATTAAAGTGAAATAAGGTTAAATAACAAGATTGCTAATATTTTCGTATAAATTATTGTCGCAATGACTGTCACCGTCAATGATTCCATATTAAATCCATTGCAAAATGTCTAAATCAGGACGATTAATTTGAGCAATAACCATTTATGAGCAGGGCCAAATAAACTTGTCCTGCCCAGTAACACGTACATATGCGACATCAAAGAACAGCACGTATGTAGTTGTTAATTTCTATAATCAATTCCATATTTTCAAACAACACGCCGTAACTTACGTATGACTAGATTTTGCCCGCGGCTCGCTCGCGCTTTTAGTGGATGAAAGGTATCCTATGTCTTTTTCTGTTCTCCTGAAAACGTGTATGCGAAATTTCATGTAAAAACTTAAAATTATATATAAGAGGCACTTCAGTGGTCATCTAACACTGTTCTACTCTTTACATCGTTTCGTAAACGTCAATAATGATTTGATACAATTTAAAAATTATAATACCTTATCCAGATTTCACCCCCGGCTATGGTTGCTCGTTACTATTATTAAATATTGCCCGCATCTTCGCTCCTGTAAATGTTATGTCATAGTAAGTTTATGTCAATTTCCAAACCCCCAGAAACAGTATTTTCACGGATGAATGGTATTCTACCTCCAGTTCTGTACCCCTGACAAAGTGTATGCGAAATTTCATGATGATTCGTCAAGTAGTTAAGGCGTGCAAGCATAGCAAACAAACTCACATTCGCATTTATAATATTATAGTATAGATACTATAATATTATAAATGCATGTAAGTAGACACTGCAATTTAACCATACTTGCTGTTAAGACTGCGCCGAGCGAAATGTGCCAAAACAGGCGGTCACAGTTAAGTGAATAAAATTTATACTTTTTGTTTAATACAAATATAAAATATACATTTACCATAACAATGAATGTGTTTATAATAACTCCGTGTAAAATACTTAAAATAATTAATATATGCGCCTACAAAATTACGTAAATTGGCAAAAAAATGCAAAGACGTAAGCTCGTGTTACGTGATTTTTAGATTATAACAGTAGAAATTTATCCTACTTTACAGCTTAAACGAAACATAAATAGTTATATTACAATTTGTCCGTCATAAATATTTAAGTTATTGGTTGACAATAAAGATACATATTTATTAAAAAAGCACTTCAAATCCTCCATACAATTTAACAATGGCGGCCGCGCGCCGATTTGAATATGCGCCGCACGAACCTGTCATTATCTGTCTTACGCTCGGCGCAGTCTTAAAGGCTTACATTAACTTAATTCTTCGACCTATTTCTCGTGCAAATAGGATCGATCGCTTCATTACGCACACCGGATATTTACAAGCTGTCATGCACATACTACTTACCTACATTACGATCGATATATTTTGTCCCACACCTTTTTATAAGTGCGTTTATCGACACGTTCATCGTACGTATTCACTTCATACTTTCACCATCTTCGTCGCGTGTTACACGTAATTGATTCCGTATATTGTTAGAATTGTCGCTTTTGTTACTCGCCTGTATTTACTACCTACTATTTACTACCTATTATTAACTTTATATTTGGCTTCATAGGAATCGAGATTCAGGACCAGTCTAGCGGCTTCATGTTTGGAGCATGTTGTGCCTATTTTGGATACAATATAATGGGCAGTATTTTTCTTTGTAATAGATTCTGAAAATAAAACAATCCCTCTAGGAAGAAACCCTGTGTAACGGAGACCTTAAAATATTCAAACAACACATACAAAGAATTATATTCAAACAACACACAGAAAGATAGATTCCACACACACAGACACACACACGCGCACACACCCACAAACATACTTACATACACACAAACACACTCACACACACACACACACACACACACACACACACACACCTATAGTATATCACACCCCAGACTTGGAAAAACTATCTGCGGACCATATAATTTATTGTCTCGTGTGGAACACACAATACTCGCCACAATGGCTATGGCGAGACAACCACTTGAACCATTACACCAACCATGTTTTCATATACAGGGTGTCCCAGAAGATGTGAATCAAATTGTAACGAGAGATTCCTTACGTAAGGGCCTTTCAGATGTGCTAAATAACAAAAATAAAAAAATTATGTTGTGTTGTTGGTCAAACGTTCAAGATTTACTTTGGTGCAAAAAAAATACACCAAAATTAGGCTGCGATTTCAAAACAACGTCAGTTTAAAAAAGAAATCGTTTGTAGTTTCAAAACAAAACAACCAACAAAAAAACCAAACAAACAAACTCTTCAGCTTTATAATATTAGTATAGATTGCTGACGATAGAGATAATAGAGATATTCTATACCGTTCTAAGTTAATAAACAAGACGGCTTGGCATAGCATTAGCATCGCCACAGCCTATAGTCAAAGGAATCAAATCCGCGTCGTCAACCTTTAAAAAGCCGTTGGTTGTATTGTGAGCGTCAGGGGCAAATGACAATGGTCTTCCTCTACTAACAGCACAGTGACTGCTAAAGACAAGACAAGACTACATTTCTGTTATGTTTTTGACTAGTAAGTTTACAATTAACTTACTAGTCAAAAACATAACAGAAATGTTTGGCTGCGATCTTCTGAAGGGTGAAAGTATTTCATAAGTCGGGCTGCTGTAGTTTGAGCAGATTTGACGTTTAGAAGGAGCCCGCTGTTTTCCTTTCGATAATACACATCATCATCACACATCGGCTGAGATGATGATGATGATGAATACACATATACATATATACATAAATTAACGCCTGTATATTATCGATGGAGAAGGCAGTAATGTATTACATTCACATTACGCCAGCTATGTTCTTAGATCATATTTCCAGAATCCGTGTGGCTACTGAGAATTACTCGACAGCAAAATTCAAAAATACTTTGCCCCCAGGAATCAAACTCAAGATCGCACGATCGCAGGCAAACATAAATTCAAACAAAACTTTGTCCTACATGGAATAGTAATAAAAACCATATAAAAAAGAAATGTCACAAATGTCGCGATAAGCTTTCCTTTAGGTCGAGATTTCAAAGGTAAAGTCGAAACATTATGTAACGAATGAGCATCGGAATCATTATGGTAATTGAAGTCGGCTGATGGTTTAATAATTAATTTTTGTATTGTGCATGATTAACTCAAGATTTATTTTATTACTTTTGTAAGAAAGTTACGTGACTCCAATATTTTGTTTTCCATGTGCGAAAATAGTACAGGACTCATTTTCAAAAAAATGTTGTATGTCTCGTCTCTTTAAAATAGGAGGCACTATAACGTCTTTCTTTCTTTTTAAAACACAACTTCCGGTCTAGTATTAATTCCCACACGCAAAATAAGACAGAACGGGTGTTTTATGACTCCGAACAACTATTTATTTATCACACAAAGTGCAAGTTTCGGACCCACAACACTCCGCGCCGTGACAGTAGCGAGGCGAGCCGCGAGGCGATCCTTACTGTCAAACGGTCAGAATGACTCGGTATCAATCTATCAATGAGCATTTCAGCACAATGTAGACAAACCTAGAATGCAATTGTATCTTTTAAGAAATTTCTGTCCCGCTTATTAACACTTACCATGAGGAAGAATCGAAGCCCTATAATAGACGTCATTCTAGGTTACCGCTTGCTCAACAACATTGGCATCACCGACAACTCCTGCAAAGACTGCATAAGGGTCTGGTAGAAACCGACTTATATGTTTATGAATTTCAAAAGCATGAGCGATCACTGGGAAAGACTTCTGAACAATCCAAAAGCGAAGAAAGATTCACTGAAGAACATGGGCAGTCTTTTACTTTCTGGTCAGAACTAAAACCATATGAGTAACTAAGTTAAGCGGCCTAATCGCAAAACTATGTACAAAAATTACGCGCGTAATTAACTAAGAACACTGTCATAATTGCTTAAATGCCTCAGCACAGCTGAACTTGACTGTGAATCGGATTATTCGACACTAATCTCCACTTTTGAGCAATAGGTATTTTCTACGTCCGAAGCGTCAGCACCGCTAGTATCTTGGTTTTAACGTGTTCTCTGATAATAGATATTGTGTAATCTGTCATAGCCAGTTTTAAGAAATTTTCTTGCTGTATGTTTAATCCTGTGCTCGCCAATATAATTTGCCACTTCAAATTGCTTTCTTTATCTATAATGATGTGCTTTGCTTTGAAATTATTATATTCAATCGAGCTTCGGTGGGCGCACGACATTTAGAATAAAGAAAGCACAAGATAGAATCCCCTTTATTTAGTCTTAAAATGCAGGTCTCCATTATTTTAATAGCATAATTATGGGCAATTTCTCTACAGCTGCTGTGAACATCACAGACTAAACTTAACTTGAATTCAAAGCTCATACGAGAAGAATAACACATGTTTTACGCAAGAAAGATCAATTCGCATTTACAATAAGTAGCACACATCCACATAGTTTAGCAGCCGACGCCCAACATTACCGACATTAGCGACATATATGAACCGAGTCCGGGTTGAATTAGGACATAGTATAACGCTTATGATACAGACACGTAGCCTAGCTGTTCCGCAAGTGAATGCCGACCGGTTATCAGTTACACATGACGAGAAGTCGGTCGGTCAGGCACTGCAACCGTTGCGATAAATGCACCCACGTGGGTTGGTCGTGACGTACTTACCGACATTAATTTGGCAGCTTTAAGTTATACAAGCAAGAGAACAAAGCAAGAGAAACAAAAATGAGTCTTAAAACTGAGTCATACATAATTATATTGTATTACGCTCATATCCTCGACATGAATTGTAGTATTAAGATTTACAGCGACTCCATACCTACTTGCTTAAAAGAAAAATAGTGTAACGTAAATTAACATTATGCCCTCTTAAGTAAGTTGGCGCCTCAAGCTTTTGTCGTTGTCTTTTACGAGTAGTAGTTATAAGCTGAGAAGCTGTATATATTCATACTAATATTATAAAGCTGAACAGTTTGTTTGTTTGTTTGGTTGAACGCGCTAATCTCAGAAACTATTGGTTCGAAGTGAAAAATTATTTAATGTTGGATAGCTTATTTATCGAGGAAGGCTATAGGCTAGGATCCACGGGAGCCGCGCAGTAACTATAAACGCAGATGAAACCGCGGACACAGCTAGTTATAAATATAGGAACAATAAAGTTTAACACTATTTGCTAGGCACTGTTCCAGAGTGCATACTGCTACTAAAATGTCTTGAGAGAAAATTTCATTTACATACACTCTTATTGTATTAATTGAACCTGAGATCATGTACAGAATGTGCATTCACCACAGCTGCGCCGCCGCTGCAGCTGCTTTAAGCTCAAATATAACCGAAAAACCTAATTTTGAAATACATTCTCAAAATGTTACGCGGTCGAAATCTGATCTTGAAATTCATTCAACCATCTAAATGAGTAAAACTTGTACAAACATTTATGTAAGCATATATATAATTGCTATGACTTATGAGTGATCACAACATTTATTAACCTTCGAGTCTTCTTCAGAGGGTAATAAAAATACTAGGTGGGTCTGTGTTAGTGACAGATTGGTGTTAGTGAGAGGCATAACTCCGGAACCACTAGACCGATTGACTTGTAACTTGGTGTGCAGACACCTTAGGGTCATACCTCGGTTGAGTTTGTAATATAGGCCCTGTGGGTCAAAAGACCCCCGAGATATAGGGGTCACAAGGTCACCTATATTTTAAATGCTTTTATATTTAAGACGAAGAGGTTGAATTCTGGGTTTTTACACCCATCTCGTTTTATTATATCATAGACTGTACGGATGGCGTAGTGATTTAAGTGGTCCCGTCGCGACTGTCGCCACGCCGAGTATTGTGGGTTCGATCCCCACACGTTACAATTACGTTAGTTATTCCGAGCATAGGTGTTCTTTGTGTCCGTCATTTGTATGTTTGTAAAGAAACTGTCACGCCTGACGCAGGCATTATTCATAGTGCAGAATTTAAAAACACAAGAACAAAACCTTCATGATGAATTAACTTATTACATTACACTGCAAAAGTAAAAACCCCGGAAGATGAGACCAAAGTGCTGAAAACATTTCACCAGCAATTTATACATCCGCGTAACAGGAAATGCTTGCTTTTTTTTTCTCATATTACAAATACTGATTTTAGATAGCTGTACTTTAAACGCTTTCATGTGAGAAACAACAATGATTTCCGTATTCATTGACCATTGACCTTTAAATAGGGTAGTATGCCACACTCGTGGTAGGAAGAACAACCAGTTAGTGTAAAGGAAATCGTAAGCCATCGTTTGTTTTATTTGTTAGATAATAAATATAATTGTTATTACATAAATAACATGATTGCAAGCAGCTGCGTTTGTGGTCTGTGTATCGCTCAAATACTCGCTATAGCACATTCGTTGAATCATATAAGCTAGGATTTCTTAAAAAGGTGTGCACAGATAAAAGGTTTTAACAATTCTGGACGTTGAAATTGCAGTACTAGGGATAAGTACTAGCTTCTTCTCTCTTAGCCTTTATTATTCCCAAGTAACTTGGGGTCGGCTTTTCTGGTCTAACCGGATTTGACTGGATATCAGTTTTTACACGGAGCGGCTGCCACCTGACCTCCGCAACCCGAAGGCTAACGATACCCTAAGGCTAGACCAGTGTCAGGATATTAGAGGGTACTGACTTTCCCAATAACGACTGCCATAGATGTTCATGGCAGCCGGGACCGACGGCTTAACGTGCTCTCCGAGGCACGGAGCAGGCGATAATTGTCAATCAATACGCACATCGTTTCGAAAAGTTGTATAACTTCCGAAAGTCAGAGGTGCGCGACGTGGGTTCGAACCCGAGACCCTCTGCATTGCAGTCTGTTGGTCTCCCCACTGAGCTATCGCTGCTTGTATAAAATAAACCACACCGGAATATGAGCTAGAGGAAGACCCAAGACCACGTGGATAGATATATTGCGCAGAGACATGAAGGCATGCAATGCTTCTGAAGAAGACAAGGCGAAATGGGTGATGAAAACAAAGAAGGCTAACTATCATGTTAGATAAATAGCCAGGATGAGAGAGAGGAAGAGATAACATCATCTTATGTTTTATGTAAAGATCGAACGTGTGCCACCCAGGTCTTGCAACGACAAGATGACCTCTTAAAACACTGCTCCACCTCCAAATAGTCAGCAACTCCAAAAGGTTTACAACTAGCTGTCCTTAATATAATTTATTCACTCAATTGTAATCAACCTTTTGCCAGATCCATGTTGCTTATGAATACAACAACACGCCTTTTATACATTTTCTAATTGGCTTGAAATCCATTACGCAGTAGATTATAATTAGTAAAACACTGGCAACAATACTATCAACAGAAACTAATTCAAATACATCATTCAATAAGATACGGGACTTCTGATAAAGAAATAAAACAGTATAATAGTATAATAAAACACGGTATGTAGAACGTTGCACATTACATCGAAACATTATCTTTTAGCTAAGATACAGCAAATATACTAAAAGCCATTAAACTGTTGCGAGTGCAGCTTGCGAAATAAAGATTTATTATAAAAGACGAATGAGGCTCTAACTTATAAAAACTAGACCTAATATAGAGAATTCACAGACTACCTAATCAAACAATCACTGTGAAGTCAAACTAAGAATAATGGAGTCCATTTTTATACCATGCTCGTAAATCTATACTTATATTATAAAGCTGACTAGTATTTCGCGTGGTTGTGCGGCCTGCAAGCGACCCGCGACGGGGGAAGGTCAGACAGTCCCCCTCCCCTCTCCCTAAAATTTCCCAGGGTTTTAGAAAGATTTTGATCGAGAACGACTTCCGTAAAATCACCGTTTTCGAGATCCAATGGGGTACCACCACCAAGAGCTGACCTTCCGAAGGTCAGGTATTTTTCCCGGGCCTTCTGAACGATTATCTATATGACGCTATATTTACTTTTTACTAATCTTAGGAACTACTGGTTCGATTTGAAAATTTCCTTTTAGTGTTGGATAGCCTATTTCTCGAGGAAGGCTATAGGCTATATAACATCACACTACGACCCACGGGGTCGGCGCAGTAAGGATAAACGCGGGTGAAACCGCGGGAACATCTAGCGACTAGATATGACTACATGACTGACTGAATAAATCACCAAACAATCAATCCTCGCCATACCTGCTTATTGGCCGATACATTTATTTACATAACTTCTTTTTATGAACATAATTACTAGATTTTGTCCGCGGCTTCGCTGACGTTAACGTAGGTTAAGTCTATAAAGTTCTATTCCTCGAAAAAGGTACTTTTTTCTGGATGAAAGGTACTCTATGTCCTTTTCTGTACTCCTGACATCGTATATGCAAAATTTCATAATTATCGGTCGAGTAATGAACGCGTGAAAACATAATAAACAAACTAACTCATATTCGCATTTATAGTAGTAAGTAAGGCTTTTATGAGTATGAAGCAATAGCAAAAAAAAGAAAACTTTCGATGAAAACAAAAAGTGCGGGTGGAGTTGGAATTCTCGCCTCTAATCATATAGCAGCTATATCACAAAATACTATTTGCATCCTTTTCCCGTCATTAAAAATTCTAATAAGCATTTACTATCGTAATATGTGTCAATATTTGTGTAAATCCCACTATTAGGGGGAACACTACGGTACTAGATTTGGCAAATCCTGAACATCTGTTTGCACCTTGACACAGATACGCAGGAGCGTCGAACATCGTGTTCAAACATTGACGATAAATTATCTGGTGTAAAGATTCTCATTACGATTATGACCCCTGTTGCTTAAGGTGATTCAAATGTCAACATGGCATCCTTGTTATGCTATTTAATTGTAGTACTGCAGCTAGTGTAGTTCAACAACTAAATTTAATAACTTAATTGTATGTGGTATACGCTAAAATGGTAAATGGTGACTGTGGCATATAAATCTACTACACGTACAAACGTGTTGCTTATTCTTCAGAAAATGAGTTGCTATGCCAAAGCGCAACGTACAAATTACTACTTGCCTACTCAAATCACAGCACTTATGGAGTTGTGAAGACCGAGGAGGATATCAGGTGCTAAATAATTTTAATTGTATTAGAATGGCTGTAGGCCAAAATGGAGAAAACTAAAAACAACCATCTGTCAAAGAGAATTTAAAATATCTTAACAGAGTCATGGCCTATCTATCAACAAGCATAACAATTGTTTTGGGTCCGAAAGTAAAAGATCCTCCAGCTCAGAGAGTCTATGATAGCAAATTTTCATTGAATAGGTAACTATACTCCATTTAGCATACAGAGCAGCGAAAGCTCAGTGGGGAGACCAACAGACTGCAATGCAGAGGGTCTCAAGTTCGAACCCACGTCGCGCACCTCTGACTTTCGGAAGATATATGACTTTTCGAAATTATGTGCGTATTGATTGACAATTATCGCCTGCTGCGTGCCTCGGAGAGCGCATTAAGCCGTCGGTCCCGGCTGCCATGAACATCGATGGCAGTCGTTATTGGGAGAGTGTCGACACAAAAGATCCCACTGGGTCGAAGTGTCGCCGGTCTGTACTGACTGGCCCCCACATAAGATACATACTCCATTTGGTTAAGTACTTAACTAAAGGTAAACCGGTGGTAGTACCTAACCAAATGGAATATAGGTATGTCGTTTCCCAACATTAAATTAAATATCAAATTCAACATTAAAATAATTTTCCAATTTGAACCTTGGATTTCCTGAGATTAGCGCGTTCAACTAAACAAACAAACAAACTCTTCAGCTTTATAATATTGGTATAGATTAAAGTGAGCATCCTGGTGGACCGTAGGGTCACACCTCCACCTCTACACCGCTGATGGCAAAATCACTTCTACATTGGGATGTAGAAGTGATTATACCATCAGAGGTGTCTAGCTGCCATAATTTTAGCGAAATCTCAAATTCAAGACGGAGATCCCGCTCCAGCTCTTATCATGTGTGTGTTGCCACTCGCTGACTTCCCACTTTTATATATAAGTTAGGTGACTATACTATTCGTCTACTATACATCCTGCTTCAGCGACTGATCAATTATGAATCCATTCAAATGCAAAACCTAGTTGTTTCCCCTCTTGTTTATTTACACACTTCCTATATTCATTTCATGTATTTATTATGACATAAAGCTAACATGTATTTCCTTCATTTTGTGTACCAGACGGTCTAGTAATACGTAACGCTGGTGGTCGAGGAAACAGTGGGTACTGAAGTACAATAATAAAATATAGATGTGGTGCCTAATCTGTAAATCTGTCTAATAAGTGAAGGGAAATTAGATTAATACTAGTTTGTGTTTTAGAAAGCATCGTGTATCGACTAGATAAGCGTAAACTGTACACGTGACTGCCGGAGGGTAAAGCAAATAAAAATATCCGGCAAATGGCATTGATGATGTTTCTTTTGTTACTGGAACCACTATTTTCTTAGCTAGGTTACAGTTAGCAAGATATTCGCTGCCAAATCTTGATGTAGATGCGATAGTAAATTTGCAATTATTGTATTGAAATGATTATATTCTATTACATTATTTCTTATGCCACGATGTATAACACTTGGATATGAATGTGTCTGTGTTGCTTTTAGTATGACTACCATACTGCAACAAGAGCACATTGTTATATTGAAAGGCCTCATTCCTCGTTCGTTCCTCAGAGCGGAACTTCGTGCAAAATGATAAAGCTAGACTGGGCATGTACTTTTATTTCTTACAGACATTTTCTTTAGCTCCTCTGCTGCATTCTTTTGTAGGGTACAGAAAATCGCAGCCAATAAACCAAGACAGAGAGAATCTGTGGCCCACAGGCCTTTTAGTTTACTTAGAGAGATAAAGTGCTGTTTGCCACGTATGAACATGTTGTTGCTTCCTCTAAAATATGACAACATCAACTAATAAAGTGACGAGAATAAGTGAAGCAACAAATGTGTATTATGATCGCAATAATAATCTGCTCTAATCTGCTCATACCTCCGAGAGTCGTAGGACCTAAACGTAGCTAAATATAAACGCCACTTCACCTTACCTTGTGTCCGTTGTTTGAATATATGCAAAGTCGCCGCGACACAGGATTTCTTCAGAGTGCGGTAGATGTCTTTTTCAAATGGAATAAAAAAGCATAATACTATAAAACTATGAAACACGGATGTTTACGAAATGTACATAAAGAGACATGATGAGAATAATATATAAACAAATGTTATCACAAGGTATAACTATGCATTTATTTGTTACTTTCCATAGACTAACGAACGGCGTAATGGCCGATGTCCTACATAGATTAGGAGCACATTACAAGAGGTTGGCTGCTAAGCGCGGAGTGATATTGGTGCCTTGAAGCTATTCTGCATATCAGTTTTACGTAAAGCAACTTTATTGTTATTCCTGTTAATTTCCGTTGCAGAAAGGCGGTGCGTAAACCGCAGTGATAAAATCGCGTGCAGTGGGGATTATGGATTCGATCGTTGTGTTGTAGGTTTGATTCTTGCACGAAACATGAAATTGTATATTGAAGTTATTCCTAATCTGGGTGTTGTCTATGTGTCTATGTCCACCGCTTTAACGTTTGTAATACGCATTAAAATAGGGCAAAATTTTACCCACTTTTGTCTATAATAATATTATAAAGAGAAAAGATTTATATTTTTGTATGATTGCTTTTTGTTTATAATGAAATATTCAATAACTACGTTCTCATGTTGAAAATTCTTAGAAAGCTACTTATCCAGCTTTAAGCTTTGTTACTGACTGATTGATAAATTTATATCTACATGTCTATTTTTTTAAACTACTCTAGCTTTTAGAATAATTCCTGTGTCACGAGGAGCTTTACAAACATTAAAACGAACACAAAAAACACTCAGCCTCGGAACAAGAATTTGTTGCTTACACCAATTTTTATTCCGTACCGGGATCAAAATGACAACATTCGGCGCACTGATGGTGGCGAAGCGACCACTGATACCACTATGCTAGCCGTTTATTAGTAAAATTTCTATAAAATCTTAAAAATAGGGTTGGTTGAAATTAAACTACTATGTACGGATTTTATCGCGTTGTTTATTTGACACCTTATTACATAATTTTGAAAATTTGTTACCCTATTACCTACTACTATTAAACTTTACTAATTTTTAAGCTAATTATATTATTATTAAAACTATTTAGATTTAATTTAATTTTACACTTTCCCCGACGTTTCGGTTGCTTTTCAGCAGCCATGGTCACGGGGAGACTTAGGGTTAGGGCTAACCCTAAGTCTCCCTGTTGGATTGTTACAAATGCAATAACACACCATAATTCGAATTTAATTTACAGTATTCAGTTAGTTATACAAAATACAAATTATCAAGCAACAAATAACGTTAGAACAAGCGGGGTGACCTCTTCAACCCAATTATAAAGCTACCTTTATCTGAACTACAGTTAGATTATAACAGTATGTAACTAACGAGCCGCGTCCAATTGACATTAACTGTGGAACTATTAATCGGAAGTACATTGTTTGGCATAAATAGAAGGAAGAATAGAAAAAGGAAGTTATAGTCTATCCCAATAGAATTTGAGAAAAAATAAACAACTTTTAGTGACCTTTATCATAAAATATTTTTCTGTAAAATAAATTTATGCATATTTATCAAAAGAAGAACTTTCATACGGCTTATTGTATTCAATAATTACTTTTCAAAGCGAGTTTGAATTTTCTAAATGACTTTATAATTAATTAGGCATGAAACGATTGTTTACATAAAATATTAATTCTATTGGGACAGAGTATAGAAAGTTGTCTTTTTTTGTATGTTTATTTATCAATCCGTGTTTTTTATTCTGTCTTTGAAACTAAGCATTATTACAATCAATTTCTTTTTATATTTTCGAAATGTATGTCAAGAAATATGTCTTTTTGATTTATGTATGTATATACTGCGTTGTTATCAAATCTCAAAACGATTACAAATCTCTAAATTATTTATATGTCACATATATGTAGTTAAAGATAGCTACTAACATATGTTTTATATGTATGTATACATACAACGCAAATTAATAAAATCGTGCTTAAGACGCGACAAATTGAACTTCAAAAGTAATTAATTCTTAGGCAACTACCTCTTGGGTTCAATTCTCGGATTCAGAAAAATGTTATAGATATAAGATTTCTCTAGAAACACAGGTTATGAGTCCAGGGCAAAGCTGTGCCTGGTGGAATAACCTCGTCTACTACAAAATAGGTCCCAAACATTATCGTTGAAAAGCGAGTGAGCGTCAGCACTGCCAAATCCCTAAGTTTATACAAGCTACTTAAAAAGCAAGTAAATAACCCAATAGCAATCAAACTTTCTAATTTAAACACATAACAAGAAAATTCACACACAACATTGAAACTAAATTGTAATAAATATAACCTTAGGCTATGTTACATTAGTCTGGTACTATAACAAGTGCAATTAAAAATGTATCTAGTCTACGAATGTTACATAAAACTCATACAGGAATGAGACATTCGCGTGTCTCTTTTATTAGTGCAATATTGCAAAATATTTGAACTGCTATCGAAAGCCTCAAGGCATACTTACTTACGCTTGATTTATGCACTTCCATTTTCGGATAGGCACGTCTTAAGAAGCTTTATTTAAATTATATTAGTAAACATTTCTGCTGCTCAGTGAGAGATTTTAAAATCTTTTCAATTAAAGACAGCTGCTTCGCTACGACTAATTCTTGGGACTTCACAGACATGAAAATAATGTTCATAAGGCTCACCCAAACTCATAATAATTAATTGGAGATTACATTTGAATGGGTCGCGGCCGAACAGTCCAAACTCAACTCACTGGCAGTGTCAATGTAGAAATGTAGAAACTTAAGCGTCGTCAATGCAGCCAAGTTTCTAAAGTAAGACCGTAACATTGTCTTCTGTTTACGCGAATATTATTAATTGAAATTAAACTACTATATACGGATTTTATCGCGTTGTTTATTTGACACTTTATTACATCATTTTGAAAACTGTAACACTACTTTTATTTTTAAACTTTACTTATTTTTAAGCTAATTAATTTACTATTAAATCTATTAAAACTATTTAGATTTAATTTAATTTTACACTTTCCCCGACGTTTCGGTTGCTTTTCAGCAGCCATGGTCACGGGGAGACTATGATGGTAGTTGTCTCAATGTTCCAGTGTAGTTATTTCAAAGTACCCGAACATAATTTAATCATTGGTGTTTCTATTTACGCAGAATTTAATTAGCTTAAAAATTAATAAAGTTTATAAGTAAAAGTAGTGTAACAGTATTCAAAATTATGTAATAAAGTGTCAAATAAACAACGCGATAAAATCCGTATATAGTAGTGTAATTTCAATAAGACTGTAACAATAAGAAGTCTATAGGAACCAGTAACATATTTTTGAAGAAACCTTTGATCAACATTAAGAAACTAACGACTAATATACTAGAACTAGAAACTGTAAAAGTAACTGTATACAGAGGTGTATTACACCCATATTTTGGCACCTATAGCTTTAGGTCCTACGTTATAGTGCACGAGCCTATCGTCGTTTATCCGTGCAGTTATAAACAATTTCTTCAGAAAATCCATATCCATAATAATAATTCTGCCCGACCCATGGATCAAACCCAAGACTTGCGTTAACTACCGCCGTACTACTGACGCAGTGAAGTTGATTAATATAATATATAAATAATGTGATACTTACACAGCCTATGTACATTAAAACATTAAATCTATTGCATAACACTATTTATATATGCAGAACTAATTTATTCGCTCCAAGCTATCATTGCAAAATTTTTGATCTCTTATCGTACATCTTGCGATGTATTTGATTTATAGTACATGCTATTTTTGGAGTGATATTCATATTAACTTATACAATAAATCATTTCTTATTGGCCACGAGGCATTCATTGTTATTTATGCATTGACTATTTTTTTACCACTAATATTTGTACCTACCCATAGAGTTAGAGTAAAGTTTGCCAGTTGCCGAATGCCGAGTCAAACAAAACTTTTTAGGCCGGACAAGTCTAAAAACCTCGGTTGACCCGTCAAATAAAAAAAATACTATGTTTAATAATGTTTCATAAAAATTGTGCATGTTATATAAAAACTTGACCTCTCTAAAAGCTAGAAGACTAAGATTTTTTAAAACGAAGTAGTAATATGACCAGTACATTAAGAAAAAGCATGTGGGGCAGTCTTTGGGAAATGCCGATAGAAGTGAAAACTAAGTACCTAACTTTTGAATTGTATCGTCGAGCTATTAGATTATTATTTTTGAATTTTGAATGCGTTCGGTGACGGTGATACGATTACGACACAACTTTTGTTCCCCAAAAAGTGCTCAACGCGCCTAAAAAAGTTATCACTTTAAAAAGTCTTATACAAATTCATAAATATTAAATTTTTATTTTATTTTAAAGTTAAGCACGATTTTGATGTCGGCATTGTTCCTATGCCTGATAATAAATGGTTACTATTACTTATAAATATTCAAGTAAATATAGGTAGGTATATTATGTTATCATATTTATATTTATAACGAACCCGCAGGCAAATCCTTGTACCAAATAAAATAATATTACAAATATTTTACTAGTAAAAGATTACAACAGAGATTTATGTAATAAATAGAGCACGACCTAAAATTATTGACTATTAACAAATTCTAGACACCAGTAATTTTTTGACTTCAAAAAATTACTGACGTCCAAACACTAGGTTTTAAAAAGTAGTGTCTATTAGTATAGACACTAGTCTTGGACGTCAGTTCGCGTTAGCTTAGACGGTACTTTTTCACTCTCAACTAGAACTCTAACTAGACATGTTACATAAAATTACGGCCACGCTAACGCAGCGGTAGTGTATAGGACTACTGGACATCTGGGAGACCAGATGTTCAGCTGTCTTATAGCCTACTGCTGCGCTGTTAAGAAAGTTTCAGTAGCAGCACAGAGCTTGTTTCCAGTAAAAAGGCAATAAGCTCGCCCTCTATGGGTCGTAAACCCATAGATGACGATATTTGGCTGAAATAGGTACACTTCAGTCAACTTCTTCGAGGATATAGGCATAAGACTATGCATGTCTGTATGCTCTTAAATACGAAATCTTATACACAGCCATAAATGGCCGTGTACACAACAGCCAAACTTCTATATATATAAAAAATCTGCTAAAGTTTGTGTCCGCCTATCTAAAAAAGTCATGAATGGATTGATTTGATGACTTATCGTTCCAATTACATAGCCTGTTGCACTCACTGATCGGTAAACGATTAGCGAGGCTAAGCAACGCTGGGTGCGGTCAGTCTATAGATGAGTGACCGCTTAGTGGTATTTCATCTGAGCGTCTCCGTGCTTCGGAGGGCACGTAAAAAGTCGGTCCCGGTTGTAATCAAATTGACAGCAGTCATTAAGCCATGTCAGAGGCCTACGGGTTGTACAACTCTTGACAACAGGTTGGCCACTAACCACACGAAAAAAAAAAGAAAGAATATTTTAAGCACATTTTATCTCAACGTTACCTCGGGTACAATAAACAGAATAGATTTATTAATTTGCTAAATAATGAATATCAGATTAAATCACAACAAAACATGTCCGGATTTAGCTAGTAATAAAATAAATATTGTACCAAACGTAGACCGACTGACCAAATCTAGTTTCAAGATCAACAAAATAAGAACCAAGAAAACAATTACAGAATCCAATTTAAGAATGAGTAATAGCTTAAAGGCCATCGTAAGTAATGCATGTAAAATGATTAGACAAAGTGAACGCAATAGTATTGAGCAACGCCTCCCGAACATCGATGAGTGCATTGGCATTAAGAACGAGCAAGGCCACTGCTACAATAAACTATACCTACAACAGGACTTACATTGCATAATGCACACGACATTTACTTACATATATTTGCTTTTATAGCTTTTAAAGGACAAAGCCTGCACTAGGAATAAATCCTGTATCGCAAAGAAAGGCCTAGAAAAGATCTTTATAAACATTTAAACAACGGGCACATAAAACACCCAGGGTCGGAGAAATTATTAGTGGAGCACACAGTTTTGTCCTATGTAGAGATTTAACCCACAGATAAATATTTCTGTCATCAACAAGCAGTTGTTCGAAGTCTGGATGAAATAAAAACTGTATTGCCACGGCGGTGCAGAGATAATGAATGCGACTATTGTAAGGAATCATAACATTTAATAAAGGCTGACCTTGAAATTTTGTGAAAAGTTTCATTGGCAGTATTATATTTATTCAGAACGAGACCGACAAACGCATTCTTATGCTAATAGCCACATGCGTAAATAGGCGTTATATGTCAATTAACATACGACAGATGCACAACACACAAATAATTTTTCTGAATAATTACTAATGCTAGAAATACTTTGCCGAATCTATATAAAGCTTCAATAGTTTTATTTTAGGTTAAGGTTAACCATCTATAACATTTTCTTTACAAAAAACTTTTTAACCGACTCGAAGATATTATAGATAGATAATTTTGATACTCAGTTCAAGCAATATTTCCCTGTGAGAAGCTCGGGATTTGAGCCTAAAACTGCCCGCAAGATAGTAATATACATAATATATGTATAGTAATCACTTATCCACTATCACGTGGAATCCAAAAATCACGAATTGAAGTGATTGCTTTACACCTCTGCCCCTCTGAAGATTACAGAGAATGCCATGTTTTTATCTAGTCGGAGAGGTCTAGTTCACTTGTCTGTAGTCCACCTACTTGGCAATGATAACTGCTGTTTAAGGTTTTTGGTTATATTTAGAGTTAACGTAAACGTAGGGTAGGACGCCCCCCGGCTAGATGGACCGGCGACCTAAAAAGGTAGGACCGAATGTAGTGTCGTAAGATTAGAGAAGCGTATGTCCAGCAGTGGACTGCAACGGGCTGATTGATTAATTGATTGATTACGCTAAAAAGAACAAAACTGCTATCTTCTGCTATTATAACGATGATTTTTGAGCCTAGTTCACATGGTGACGACGTCATAAAGTCCCTTTTATTTTTGGGTAGTTTCTTGAAGGAAGTATCGTGCTATCTTGGTATCACGAAGCGAAATAATAAAAACAGGACTTGTTTCAAGAAACTTCCCTCATGTAAATGGCGACCTACGCATAACGTATAAATCCACATTTGAATGTAGAATGTGAGTTCGTGCAATTTTTGAATCGATCGATATCGTTTCAGTGACAATCGTGCACGCTATATGACGTATGTGCATATATTGAGTAGGTAATCAAAGCGCTGCACATTCAATCAACATGAAAATTAAATGTAATAAAACCAAATAAATGAAGAACTTGTTGCAGAAAAGACTTTTAACATAAAAAGTGAACAGTTTAATTGACTGAATGTTGGCAGTTTTATAAGCTAGACCGGATGTTACGCGTGCCAAATAACTATTCCATATTTGAATAGCAATTTATTGAATAGTGTTGGGAAACTTAGAAGGAATTTACATGAATGAAATATAATAAAGTTTACAATGTGTCCATTTTCTTGTTATTAAAGAAATAATGTTTTAGATTAGTAAGTACTCATTACTGGAAAAAAGAATGTATGTCCTACAGCGCAATGGTTCAATGCACCATAATTATGCAGCAGTTTGGTGCTAGTATAAAGAATAATTGTATCATTCATTTTCAAGTATTGCTTCCAGGCTTCGATCAAACAAGTTGGTCCCTAGGCTTTTGGGTTTGCAAGGCTACCCACGACACAGAGATTTTACCTTACGGCAAACTCTACAAAGAAAAAAAATCCTATTTATGGACTTAATTTTCTACAATCCGTAGCTAAAGACTCGCCTATTTCCCAGTGTTGGAAGTTAGTATGTAATTAATAATAAAGACAGCATTGCTTATCTATTCGAAGTTATTAAATCGTAAGCTAATAAGTTTCAATAGCTCATATTTTTGTTGTTGCTTAACTTGTTTAGATGATCTTAAGATTGCAAATAAGTGCGAGTAAGCATGCAGAAGCATAGTTTTATAGTAATCACTTCGCTATCTAGTAATGCGGGTTAGATTCCCGCAACGGAATATTTTTTCTGAGTGTTCATAATAAGGTGTCCATTGTTTGTAAATTAAGCAATACAGAGATTAAATTTATATGAGATATTTGCTTTTTGCTTGTTTTCTTGAAGACAACGTTTTCACATGGCGATTTATATACCAGTATGACCTTTGACTTAGGTCCCTGAGATGTATTTTGTGATTTAGTCTAATACATAAAGGATTTATTTTTTGCTTACGCTATGTACTTGGACAATATCAGCATTAATAAAAGTACAGATGAGTTCCGTTTCTATTTATCTAAGGGGAATTAATGAGGTACGTTTGTATAATACAAATAGAATATCCAAAGTGACCGTACATTCCAGTCGGGATTGTTTGATGAAATTAATTTATGTACATAAAAAAGCATACGACACTCACCGTCATCCAAATTCAAAATCCAAGCCCATTCTCCAAAATTCCATTTCTTTTACCATTTTCCTTTTTTTTTTAACATCCGATTTATTTTTTTATCCTGCACACAGACGACAAATACTAAAGGCAAGACCACACTCGAAAAACCGATGCTCCAATTTAAATTTCGAACACACACATTGGCACGTGGTCCTACTCCCGCCTTCACCACCTACAAGCTAGAAGGGGTGCCTCTATATATAGTGAGAGTATACACGCACCTCACCATACGTTAGTACGTCGCGAGTGTGCTGTGGCCTTTTGAATTATATTTTTTTTGTAAAAAGAATTAAGTGTGTGCAACATGTTACGTCATTGTGTCACGTTGGCAGTACTGGGGTGTGTTTTGGCGGTACCCGCGCCTCAGCATCAGTACCAACCTCAACAAGTGAGTAGAGTAATTTTTTATCAAAAGGGAAAGAATTGTAATCAAATTATCTTATTTATCAATTTGCCTTGCAATTAATAGTTAATAGTCATTAATTGTAATATAGTTCAATTATTTGTAATTAGTGACTTAAAACAGAACGAACAATTTTATAGTTATATTATCAGAATTTTTCAATTAGCCCAGGTATAGTATGTAGGTACTTATTTAAAAATATATCAATATTATTAAATTTAAATCAGCTTGTTAGGTAAAATTTTAGGTACAAGAGATATAAAATCTTAACAACAAATCTTATCTGAGATAGTTCATTCATGATTTGTTAGAATTAACCTTTAGCAGCCATTAACCTGAGAAGTTCAGGTGTATTGTTGGTGAGATTGCATCAGTCGAGTTGAGACTAAAGCCTTCGTCTAACAATGAGCTTGCTATTTAGGTGACACGCCGGTTTCGTAGCACATTTAAACATTCGCTAATGTGAGTCGTGATATTATTGTTTCAGTCAGCGCGTGACATTTTTGAAACAGTGAAATAACTTTAACTTTTTAATGACGTTACGACAATATTGACCATAAAGTTTAGTAATAATGCAGACTCTTACCATTTTTATTGATGTGTTAAAAAAAAAAGGTAATCGCTTAATTTTTGTTTTCATTAAAATTATTCATATTTTAAATAAAAAGAATTTAATAATTGTACTTGAAACCAAGTTGTCCTTCGACTACTATCAAAAGAAAATTAGCTAAGAAAGTAGTACCTAAACTAATAATGCACCTTATATGGATAGGTACCTAGGTAATAATTATAGTTTGTTAATTTGTATCCTCCTGCATATTTTTTTTTTTTTTTTTTTTACGTGGTTGAATGCATGACGCATACCCCTCCGCGGGGGCGGGCGGAGGGGTTATGTCGGACTCGCCGGGGTAAAAGAAGATGGTAAAGATGATAACGTACCTCCCGGAATACCGACTAAACCTACCACGGTGTTCCTCGACAAAACCACTATCGACGGGGCCGCGCGAATCACTTTCGCATGCGGTCGCGACCCCACCGAGGTTTGGGCCCGCCGTGTGAAACGGCAGGCCACTACACGAAAGATCTACCCAAAGGCACTTCTAACACTCCCTACTGTCCCCCCTAGAGGGGAGACGGACTCGAAACAACAGAGGCGCGCGTGGGAACACGCACGCCGCCTCTCGGACCTGGTGCTGAACGGATGGCGGGCAGGCCCACAAAGCCCGCCACCCTCAGGATCCTGCTGCATATGTTTTAACCTAGCGTAAGACTATCACGAAGGGCTGTTAAAACATTGAGTTATATACATAATATGTAGAAGACACAATAAATTGTTAAAACAAATACTTTTACTTTACACATCGTCTTTTTAAACTAACGAATATAAATCACTATTATTATAAAGTTACATTAATAGTTATAACAATGACTAAAAAAGGCTATTATTTAATAATAATTTACACAAGTAAAATTATTGCCATTACGCATACAAAATTACGTTTACACAGACCCATTGAAAGTAACTTGAGGTAGGTTTCAAAAGTGGCACACCGTGGCTGGTAGGTTTAGTCGGTATACAGTCGGCATAGCGCGACATACCCTCTCCGCTCTTCCTATCCGCGGAGAAGTATGCGTAACTGACATTCCCTAAAACTAAAAAAGAGTTGCATAAGTGCCTGTGTTTTATTAGGATACTTTTTAAACTTTTGCGCGTATACAAAGTTTTATATCTACGCTCAGAAGCTTAGTACCTGTATTTTATAAAGATCTTTAATAACATATTTTCAAAACCGTTTCACGGCGATTCAAACCGTTTATTACATAGGTACTTACATAAATCCAGTATATCATTTTTCATAACAACAGCATACATAAATCATAATTTTCAAAGTCAGGGTATTGTTCTATGCAAGTGACATCCGTGGGAATTAGTTAGGCAGCTTTCCAATTAAATACATAATAATTATTAATAATCTTAGCCGTAATATCCTCAGGTTATTAGTAAATACATAAAGATAACATTTATGTAACTCTTTTTTCGTTACGGAGACACGATGTGTATCACAAAACTATGACAACTCACTACATAAGACCTAGTACAACACGACAGGGTTTGTATTTCCCTATTTTTGTTATTACTTACTTTCAATTAAAAGAGAGCTTATTGGCAACACTTAAATCAGCGCGAAAACATTTTTGCTTTTATAAAATAGGTACCCTTAGCAAAAAATACATTTAATTTTTATCTAAATACAATTTACCGCGTTACCAGATTACTTAAGTATCTACATAACTAAACCCTAACGCCATAAGACTGTTATATAATCGTACAATAATTTATACGCATGATCAAAACTCAATATCAAATATACCAACAAAAAAGAAACAATAAATCTTAATGTTAATGAATAATGACGACTCGATGGCGTAGTGGTTAGTGTAACCGACTGCCACGCCTTAGGTCGCGGGTTCGATTCCCGTACAAGTCAAACATTTGTGTGCATGAACATGGATGTTTCTCTTGGTCTGGGTGTTTCTATGTATAATATGTATGTATTTACAAAAAATAAAGTATATATGTATATTTATCCATTGTCTAGTACCCATAGTACAAGCTCTGCTTAGTTTGGCCTAGATGGTGTTGTGTGTATGTGATAGAATATTATTATTATTATTATTATTATAAAAAAATCACGAGTACATTACTAATGACAACAGCAACAAAATATTCTATCAAACTATTTATTTGTGCGTAAACAAACCGGCAAAACAATCGGCACATCAATTTTTACACAATAAACACACGAACATGCACACACGTGAATTTTTGAAACCCATTTCAAATCGAGCGTGTACTATGACGTAACAGTGTTACAGTTTGATGTTTCGTAATGTCAGTGGCGCGTTTCCGAACGAAGTGTAACGAGATATAATTGGATTAACGTTATGTAATTTATCGCACTGATTAGTGGCCGGCTGTATGTGGCTGAGGATAGAATGCAATGCCGTGAAATTGTGCTTGCATTCTGTGGGGTTAATTGATCGAGGATAATTGTTGGTGGTCCTGTTATATGCTGTTATGCATTTATGATATAGGGGTTAAAGCTTTATTTATGACTCGCGTTTGCGTAATTGTTCTTAGCAAGTTTAGATAAAGTTGTAGTAATTTATATTTGAAAAAGAGTTTCGAACTTATCATCACATCACTTGTATTATTATTAATATAAATATATATTAATTATTATATTAATACCTGAACCAAAAACTTTGTGCCCCTTTTCACGAAAATTGCGCAGACGGAAGAGTATGAATTTTGGCACAGTTAAAGTTTATATGGAGAAGGCGGGGCGAATCCTAATATTTTTATAAAATATGCATTAGAAATACATTAAATTAATAAAAAAACACTACACGCACACAATCATGCATTTGAGACACGCAGTCGAATCGCGTTCGTAGTATTTCGGCATTGTTCGTCTGACGTCGTACAATTATTTGTAACTATAGTGACCTATACCTTATTTATATGAAATATAGAAAAAAGAAAACAAAGTAGCAAGCTTAGGAATTTTGGTCGAATTTTGACCACTAGGCGACCGCTATTATATTATTAATATTCTATTCTAATATTCTACCACATACACACAACCATCTAGCCCAATGGATAAACATACATACATATATACTTTTTTATGTAAATATATACATAAGTATTATATATATTGACCGGATAATAAATAATAATAATTAAAAACATTATATTATATATTTTAATAACTTCATTATAACATCAGGCCAGTTTATCTTCAAAGGATCTACCAGAAATACAGCATTCAACAGCAATTTTTACGTTTTACTAACAAATTAGAGGGCCTATGGCCGTCTATCATCATTCCAGTTACGTTAAACTTACACCTCATAACTACTAATTGCTAAAGAACCCTAGTACGTCACAACAGGAACAACAAGAAAACTAACAATCTACCCAATAAGTACTAAAATAACAAAGTCTACATCATCACGTTTTGTCAACAGGCTGCTGCCATCCCCCCACACCTACTGAGACAGTACCTCGCTGACCAGCAGAGCGCTGCGCCCGCGCAGACACAAGTCATACCGAGGGCGCAACACGCACAAGCACCCAGACCCGTAAGCATGCACCCTACATCTTCTTCATTATCTATACGAAGTTAGAGGAAACCTGAGCGAAGCATAGAACTATTCGCTAAACGTTAGTTATTAAGTCAAAGTACAAACTCATTCAGGTCACAAAGTAACACTTCACTGGAGTGATTTAAATTTACATTTAAATTAGTTGAAAGGAGCCGAAGGATTGATTGAAATTAGAAGATACCTGCAAGAAACTTACGACCATGCTTTTAAATCGCCATTTAAGTAATTTTAATTTTAGTATTTTACAAGTTATGCGTACACGTGGTTGCAGTCATAATACAACACATATTACGACAATTAAAATCTGAAATAAGAAAATAAAATTAAACACATGGCAATTCTGCCAGTCTTCTGAGCACTCTACCAGTCGACTGTGATGCGGAGGAATTTTATGACGCCTATTAGAGAGATTTAATTTAATTTTTCTTTCTGTTTTATAATATTTTAGGTATAAGTTAGTTTCAAAGAATTGTGTTTACATGTACATAGTTAATAATTGAAATAAACTATAAAAAAATATGTTTAAAAAAAAATACATGAATATTAAACACATACATTACATTAGTTTGTTTACATAGTATAAATCACAAAAGTTCATATCTTTTAGCGATGTTATATGAATGCACGGATGGCGTAAGTGGTTGAGTTGGTCGCCACGCCATTGCCACTGCGCCGAATGTTGTGGGTTCGAATCCAACCTGGGACAAAACTTTGTGTGATCCGCAAATAACTAGTTGTTCTTTGTGTCCGTTCTTTGAATGTTTGTAAAGTCCCCCGCGACACAGGAATTATTCCTAGTGCGGGAGTTGTCTTTCATAAACTAACTGATTTATGCTGGAGGTCCGACTCACTGAGGCTGCATAGATACCAGCAGTGATTTCGACCTTAGTCCTTTGCGCGTCAGCAACCTACTATTACTATATACTGTAAGAGGGTAGTAACAAGTTAAGCAAGTATACTTAACTCTCTTCTAGCTCTTACCATGAGTCGAGCCTTGCTTGTTAACCTATCATATGATATACAACTAATACTTATGAACGTCAAAGTCATAGTTAACGAGATGGGTGTAAAAACCCAGGATTCAACCTCTTTGTCTTCATGTGACTTTCTTAATTCTTTTTTTTATCGTCTTTTGTAATATCCCACTTCTGGGCAAAAGCCTCTCCCTTGGACTTCCAAATCACTCTTTTGGTGGATATCCCCTGACCTTATGACCTCGTGACCCCTATATCTCGTGGAGCTTTCGACCCACAGGGCCCATATTCAAACTCGACTGAGGGATGACTCCAAGGTGTCTGCACACCAAGTTACAAGTCAATCGGTCCAGTGAATCCGGAGCTATGCCTGTCACTAACATCAATCTGTCACTAACACACATACCGTTACAAAGTGTTTTCATTAACCTCTTCGAAGAAGACTCAGCGGTTAATAATGTGAATTTTACATGATCCTATTATAAAACCACATGTAAACATCATTGTGCTTGCCCCGGTAGCATAATGGCTTAAGTGGTGCCTCACTACTACCAATTAGCTGAGTGTTGTTAATTCGAATCCCAACCGGAACCAAAATTTGCGTAGCTTACAAATTGTTGTTACGAGTTTTGTACTATGGTAATGGTTCACACAATACAGAAAATAATGATAATAAAGTAGGTATTTTTTAATCACCAGGCTCCTCAGCAACTGTTCAGCGTACAAAGCGAGCCTCAATACCAGCCGCAGCAGTACCAGCCCCAGCCCCAGCAGTACAGGCAGCAGTACCAAGCCCAGAGGCCCCAGGAACAACGCGAGCCTGAAGACTATGACGTAAGCTTATACGTTCAGAAACTATTCAATTTAAAACTATAACACACGTGCACGATCACTGCAAATACTTACAATAACCCGACGCACGATTTATGGCGTAGCAAGGAATAGAAATGGTCTTAATTTAATTACCAGCAACAAAAATGACGCTTTTGCGATATTTGAAAAGCGTATTAATGATATCTGCAGCTAGAAAATTATTTGTATGTCTCTATGACTTAAAATCCATTTCAATGTATAACTGCATAAATTTATAATGATTTCTAAAGCATTAATAAGTACCATACCTTACAATAATCCCATAAGTATGCCTGTATGGTCTCTTTTTTTGCTGAAAATTGCCAAATAGATACCTAACAAAATTTATTTGAAATTCAAAGAACTGTATCGCTAAACAAAAGACTAAAGTCAATGATTTTTATGTTATATTATCTTGGATCCTTGCTTTGCCATTTTGCACTTTAATATTAAAGATGAAGGGTAATTTTACCGTAGCAGCAGTACAAGCAGCAGCAGCAGTACCAAACCCCGAGACCTCAAGCGCAGCCCGCCCCTGAAGCACCCAAGGAAGAATATGACGTAAGTTTACATTAGTTTTAAGATTGCTACAATATAGAACGAACATGCAGCTGAAATTCAGTGTAAACAGAAAACGACGACAATAATAATCAACAGTAAGACGATTATACTACTTTTTTTTTACTTTGCTCTCAAATGACCACATGCCGCCTGATGGTAAGCAGTCGTGTGGTCTAAGAGCAGTGGCCTCCACACCGTCCTCATAGCAGCCGAGGCGATGTTGAGGTCTCTACTTTGACGGCCTGAGAAGGTGCTTTTTCACGCCCCGCTTAAAGGACCCAGGATTGAAGGAAGAAGGAAACACGTGCCTTGGCAGAGAATTCCATGCCTTGATCGTTCGGCAAAGGTATGAGGACCCAAACTTGTTGGTACCCACTCTAGTCGACTCTACCGTGTAAGGATGGCATTTGAGCCCAGCACGCGTTGTTCTGGATAGGAAAGGGGAGAACTAACTAGCATGAAAATAATTTATTATAAGCACGACATAATTATAGGAATATAGTTACTAAAATATTTGTAGAAATAGCATAGTAGTAAAAAAATAACTGCCAGGCCCTTTCTTAGTTTTGTGTTGAACGATGAAAGAATTTGTCGCTAACAACCGGCCAAATGTTATTCTCATAATTGTGTAACATAATATGTATGTAGGTATTTACTTAAGAGATTCACTAGTAATACATTTAACGCCTTTGGTATCTACTCTATTCACGAGATCTTCTCGCTCTTTCGAAATTACCTGCAGCATGTCTAAGAGTTCTCCATAATGTTTTCGAAGTCTGCCAACTCGTGCTAGGCCAGCGTGGTGGCCTATGGCCTAGCTTTTTTATACAGAGACAAGTCCGTGCCAAGCAGCAGGATATTATTATTCCTATAATCTAAATTAAGTATTAGTGCTGTAAAAAAGCATTGCACGTATATCTGATTCCATTTCAAAAACCTGTCCTTAATATGTCTGCTTATAATACCATGCCTTACTATATTATCTACAGTACTATTTAACATAATTTCACAGTAAGAATAGCTATATAATCCGGAATTATTCCAATTTAGTTGTTGGCTTCCTCGTGGCGAGTACAGTCCAACCTCCATCGTGAAACGAACACGGATGGATCGAATGAACCGGACTGCGCAACTTTCACTCGGTGCTCGCTCGCCACTCGCGTTGCTATTACAGATAAAAGCCATAGATCGACTTACGATATCCACTGGGAAATTACTTTCTTTGATAGCTAGGTGATTAACATTTTCCTTGAATTCAAATTTTAATGTGTAACAGTATTAAGCTGCATCGATACCTGATTCGTTAGTCGTATTTAATTTCGACTACCTCATTCGGCGCCCCTTCTCATAGTGAGAAGAAGCCTATGCCCAGTAGTGGAACAGTTTATAAACAGGGCAGATGTTATTTTTATAGCGGGCCCTTGGCATGAGTTTGCTTCTATATTTGATGATCGGAAGATCCCGGACTGGATTCTAGGATTGAGCTAAATATTATTGGTTTTGTCGTTAGAAGACTCTTACTTATCCGCCGACATACCCAATATTTTTATATAATACATTGATAATAAAGAGGCAATAGAAAAACTTATAGTATCAATACAATAGAGACAGTTTCAAAAGCCTTTAAATAAATTTATGACAATTAAAACGGATAGTAATCAGACCGGCACCGCAATAAACTGATTAGGAAATACAAATTTACCACTATACAAATTACATAAGAAAAGTTGTATCATTAAAAAAATAACTTGCCCCTAAGAAGAACTAAATAAAATAGAGATATTTATGTAAGTAAAAAATAAATCTAAAATAAATTAACTTAAGTGCTGGTATAAAACGATTGCACGCAAATTACATAATTAGACACAATAGAACTAACAAGAGTGCTACCGTTACTACCTTGGACTAGTAAGGTCGAGGCTCTGACCGGTTAATGGGTTTTACTCTCAAGTAGTTATTCAAACAGAAGTCCAAACTAAGTACTTTGAAGTCAACGGACTAGAACCACGAAATACATCATAGAAAAAAATAATTTTTCGCTTAGTCATCAGATTGAGATTCTTTTAGGCTTAGTGTTTAGTTACCGCGTAGAGATTTATCGTCAGGCATCGGACATCTTATGCCAGCTATATTTTAATTGCCACGTATAGAAAACATTTCATAACAATTCTTCTTGATATGTAGATACTAATACCTACTATTGTCTATTATCGATTATCACGGCTTTTAGAAGGCAACACAATATCTCTATGTTGACAGTGTATTTATTTTTGGAGGGAGATCTTTACAAATACTTAAATATCGGATGCAGATTCGGTACAACCATCCAATATCAAATGTTATCCCTTGTGGAGCTTGAAGCCCAATTTGACGCAGTTATGAATATTGGGATCCCCTTATCATTTTATTCGTGTTCTTGCAGCCTAATCCTTCATACCAGTTCGGCTTCGACGTGAACGATGACCAATACACCAACTACCAGAACCGCAAGGAGCAGAGAGACGGTGACGTCATCAAGGGATCCTACTCCGTCGTTGACAGCGATGGCTTTATCAGAACTGTCACCTACACCGCTGACCCTAAGGAGGGCTTCAAGGCTGAGGTAAATATTGAAATTCAGAAGATTTTTATCTCTCAACCAACGCTTCAACGTCCAGACCACTTTCATCGTAAATTTGTTGTTGTTATGATAAAGTCTAATTTTGTTTAAACAACTTTTTGGACATGTCCTATATTTAAGAATAATATAATATAATATTATATCACATACACACAACACCATCTAGCTTAAACTAAGTAGAGCTTGTACTATGGGTACTAGACAGTGGATAAACATACATATATACTTTTTTTGTTGTTGTAAATACATACATGTTATACCTACGTAGAAACACCCAGATCAAGACAAACATCCATGTTCATGCACACAAATGTTTGACTTGTGCGAAAATCGAACCCACGACCTCAGGCGTGGCAGTCGGTTATACTAACTTCTACGCCATCGAGTCGTCATGTCACTGTGTCTTCTATTACAAGTAAAAAAGACACAAAGTTAATTAAAATATTGACATGAGAATAGTTTATGACATTACTTTTTCATTTTTGCTCTGCTTTTGCTTTTTGCTGGTAGAACTTCATTCAATTCCCTGTTGTCATGTTCACCGGTTGACTGCACAATACTGCTCTTTTTCTAATTGTACCGTTGCTGGAAACTGCATCGAAAGTAAAATAACTACTATCGAACAGTAACTATAAGGACGAATAACAACAAAATCAAAAGTAAGCAATGAAAAATATGGGACAGATGAATGATGCAATCGAAAACATCTATAGGTTTAATTGTGGAGTCATAATAATTTATTTACGAAGCTTTTCCCTGTTATGCGTGAGTGTTTGCACTCATGAACTTGACAAATAAAAAAAATTATGTAAGACATTCAAGTGGTATTATATAATAATTACTACTTATAATAATAATGACTTATTACAAATGCAGATTATCTACTCATAAATACAAAACTATTCATCACCAAAAATGTCTAGTTCTTCATTTTACAAGAAACCATTTCTAATCTGGCACAAAATAGGCTTTCCTTAGAAATAGGTGAATCTTATTAGCACGATAATGTGACATTTTGTAAATCTGAAACTCCTTAGAACGTTAAGCGTTCAAAACTGTGTCAGGGATTTAGTTCAATCCGTTACTAACTTAGTTGCCATCAAACCGGTAAATTGCATTAACCGATTGGTTTTGTAGTTTGCAATTAATTTTATTGTATGTGTGATTATAATGGATCTACTACGGGTGTAAAATTTTTACAATACTCTTAGCAATAAGCCGATATATCTGTTTTTATTTATAACTAGTTAGTATCTGTGATTGTGCTGATATATTTTTTTATGTCGGTAGTCTTTCTCCTTTTGCAGGTTTTACGATGACACGGCGTAGTCGAAATCTTTTGTTTGACTTGATGAAACTACTGATTACTCAAACGTTATTATGAAATTAACAAAATGATTTTGTCTATAGGTTTCAAGACAGCCCACAGACATTGTAGTCAAGATCCCCACTCCCAAACCACAAGCGCTGCAGCTCCAGCCCCAGCCAGTTGCCCACGCTGGCCACGCCGCCCACGCACAACCGCGACCACAGCCCGCTCCCCAGCAATACTACCGCTACGAACAATAAACTAAAACACTTCAACTTATAGTCTACAAATAATAAATAAAAATGGGAATATTAAAAAAAACTAAAATAGTTACAATGGACAAATTGTTACCATTAAGGTCTGTCAAAAAAAAGTTCTGACTGAATATTGTGATTTGCTCTGTTATTAGAAACAAAATTTCATAAACAATACTAAAATTTAAATAATAATGATATTCCCAGTGGTTTGATAATATCAAGTCATAATTTTAGTAAATCAAACCAATTTTGGATGTTTAAGTAGACGTTTCGTTCGTAGTTAGGATGTATTATAGTTGTATTTAGATACTCCGTGCCTCGTAACTTAAGCTATGGATGTCAATGAGATTTAAGTTCTGTCTTTATTCGCACAATAATGACAGATAGCTAAAATGTTGTTGATAGATAAACTTTACTTTAGTAATTCTTATTTATATTCTGATTTTGTACTCAATGGAATGATTACGGATAAGTAGATTTCATAATTGAACACAAAATGTCTACGATATTTCATGTCGACTTTTTTCCTGGTTATATTTTCTTGCCGTTCAGTTTAAGTGAATAGGTCCTTTAATATTTCAAAACCCTAAACTAAATGTTACAAAAATAAGTAAAATTGTGATTGTATAGAAGATATGTCGATGTTTGAAGGTGATTCAATGTTAATAAAGTTACAATTATTTAAATATTGTTTTAATTTCGACCTCTAACCCATTGGAGTAGCTGATTATGGTAGAACCAATATATTACTGAGATTGGGAAGAGGCCCGTGCCCAGCAATATAAAACAGGACTGATATTATTGTAATAAACTACAAATGACCCGATTAAATTGATTCCGATAAAAGTTAATAATAATGTTCTCCAGACCGAATTTCGGTCACGGCGGCCAACCTTAACGGATACTGGCCATCTGCGGAGGAGATATTATAGTGCACAAGCGTGTGCGCGAACTCAAGTGCAGTCTCTGTTCCCTCACTCTCATGATCCGATGGGACGGATAATCCGACACGACCGGAGAGAGATCAGGCGTAGGACCAACGGCTTCACGTGCTTTCCGAAGCACGGGGGTGTCTAACACCGCCAACTTCCTAACTCCGGGCTGCTATTCAGATTTCTTAACAGAAAAACCCAATAACGTTTTGTTGGCCCGACCTGGGATTCGAACCCGAGACCTCATGCACAGCAGTCGCATTCACTACCGCTGCGCCACGGAGGCAGTTAGAAACGTTAATTTCGACATGATAACACGCATAAATTCACTCTGCCTCCTTTGTACATACGATTAATTAAATATAATATCTGGAGTAAATATTATCTTTCATTCTTTCTTTATCTTTTTTGCTAATCACCGTAGACTGCCTATATATAACTTAAAAGCAACCCGTACTGTTTGCAAAGGAAGGCACGTCACGTTTCGTCTTTTAAGCTCCGAATCGTGTCGTAAACAGAGCTTAAAAACCGAGATCTCTACACTGACTAGGCATGGATTAGAATAAGCTCAGTTACAATACAGCATACGTATGTGTATTTTGTGACTACTGTATATCGGTGACGAAATTCCCCACTCTACCAAAGGCTTTAATAAACTGATTATAATGGTTTATGCAATACTTTAAAATCTATTTATTTCTTTTTTCTATAACCAAGGTGACAAACAGGTACACACAGCACTTAAACGGTACTGTAAAAACGTTCTGGTACAAGCGATTACAGATTACAGTACCGTATTGTAGGTACAAGCACATTGTCTGCATGGCCTAGGGCAGAGATGGAGAACCTACAGCACGCGACAATATGATTTGGGCACGCCAGTAATTGAATAAATACCTATTACTTAGTAATTGATGACGGACGAAACAGGTTTTCTGTGTCTTTGATGGTACAGTTAAATGAAAACTTAATGGCGGCTCGGAAGTTAGCTGCGAGTGCAGGTGTGCGCAGGTAGGTGTAGGCAGTATACGGATATAACTCACACTAAATACAAGACGCGAATGGCGAGTGCGGGTGAAAGAAAAGGCGGGCGGGGAGGTGCCCTGCCGCCCCGTGCCGTTACGTCCCGCTGACACCTAATATTGGGTTCTGCGCAATGACTTGTACGATGTTCAGAGCCGCCATTAAGTTTGCATCGGACTGTACTATATATTTCTCATAAATAATGGCTCGTTAACCAGTAAAGGTTCGCTATCCTGGACCTAGGAGGATTAAGGAATTAAAAATGGTAAGAAAGGATTGGAAGGAGACAAGAAGGTACGCAAGTCACATAGAATTTTTACTTGCACCGAGATATCAGCAAAAGGGTTGTACTTTCTTGAGCAAGACGATCTATTCATATCGTCACCAAATAAGCGGCAACAGTTAGGTCTTCCACTCGTAGTAGAGTATTTGTGATCATCGTTTTGTACGCATGTTAAGTCACTCGCGATGCCGGTATTATAAATGCAATAATCCCCTTTTTCCTAAACATATTATGCAAAAAGTTTACGTAAATAAAAATAGCTTCAGTCATCTGTAAAAGCAGCAAAATATGTAATGTTGTTGCATATCGTAGCATAATTATATATAACAGGCTATAGCCGAAACTTTGAACTGTCAATACAATCATTAAAAGAAAAACAGTATTAATTCGATTAAAATTTATTAAATCTTTGATACATTCGTTGTTCGTAACTTAACGTAACATGAGCGATTCGTCATAAATTAATAATAAAATAACATAAATTATTCACAATTATTAGTTCTCTCGTAAAATCTACATTCGATCAATATCTGCCGCACAATCACGGTAAATAGAATAAATATAAATATCTAAAATAAATTAACAAAAAGTAATAAAAGTATATTCAGTCTGTTTAATAAGTTAAGTTAAACCGTAATGCAAAATGGCCGACAAATTACTGTTGAATTAATTTTTCGGCGATTTTACAGTTGAATAAATGCACCCTTTAATACCAATAGATGTGATAAGTCTTCTCGGATGAATAAATTACTATAAAATAGTTTTACTTACAATATAATTCCAAAATAAATGCATCAATAATACGTTTTATCTAAGTAGGAAGAATTTTAAAAGGAATATTAAATACCACACTTGAAACCAATGTGCCAACGAATAAAAATACGTTGACTCATGACAATTCGTTGATTTATATGGCTACTTTAACAAGACGAGAAGTTAGTGTTCTAACTCAATTCCAAGCCAAGTTCTGATAAGTCAAAGTCGTCGTAGTCAAATACGTATTCACTATAATTTAAACGTTTAACCAATTATAACATTTTGTGATGCTTGAAAACCAGCACTAAATATTATTTGCCAATGGAAAATATGATATTAATTTAAAGAAAATTTATAGACGTGGCATGCAAACATGTTGCATACCGCAGCTATAAATATTCTTTGAAATTGCTACATACCTACTTCATAATATATTTTTATAGATCCAGAGTAGGTATGCTGTAAAAAGAACAGAATAAAAAAATAAACTTAAGTAACCCAACAGCCGTGACTTTACCCCGAAAATACGTATAGTGCGATATTTCTGACTTTCAATCGACTTAGTGTCACTCTAACCTTATAGCAACAGACAACATAACTCACAAATAAATTAATGTTCACCAAATATTTTACTATCTACGCACACATCTTTAAACTGTCACATTTGACGTTTGATAAAAATGGCGGGCGAAGTCGCCATATTATTGGATATTTATAGGACGGATTTTCTTATTTTTTATACAAATGGTCTAAGTTCTAAGGCTCCATGGATGGTCTACAAACGCACCCAGACTCGACAAGGACATAGTCTTGGCCAGTGAGAGTGACTGGGCCCAAAGGAAGAACTAGGAATAAGTAAGGCACGTAGGTTTGTGAGCACGTTCCTCTCACCACCGAGCATTCACTTGATCTGAAACAGAAACAAAATAATAAGTAAATAAAATATACAAGACTCCACTTTCAAATCGCACTGACAGCGATTAATTTAAAAAATGCGGGTATTACAAGCTTAGCTACCCGCATGTATTACGAGGTAATCCTACTATATCGTTATGTCGTATATTTTAAGAGAAAACTGCACATTAATATACATATTTTTTAAATAATAGCAGAAAATTTTATAGGCTATCAAATTATTTTAGAAAAATTGCCCCTTTTTCTGCTGGCTACCCTAAGATATATGGAAACAGCCCTGTTAATTTTAAGTCAAACACTTTGCATACACCAGCTGTGTTTAAGTCCCACGGGATAGAAATGCAAACCTATTTTTCGTTTACTAGCTTTATTTCTAGACACCGTACTATTACCGACAATTTTCTAGTAATAAAACACACATTATGACCAGCCCTGGAATAAACAATATAATCGTAAACTTATACTTCCGTAAGTTAGCCCCGAGCGCAAATTAAAGAAATTGCAGACATAACACAAAATCACACCTACAAAGGATTAGGCCTCATGACAAAAATAATTCTCTGCATCTTTATACATGTTTGTTTTGCAACATAAAGAACTTTGGGAGTGCTTGTCATAAAGTAACAAACCGCAAACTTGCCTGATAAATAAATACTTTCTTACAGAAAATTGATGTTAGAGTATGTTTCGAGGGTTCATAATTACACCTTTCTTTTCGTCCCATCTTTAATGCCTTTTCCCTGAGGTCGGCTGCGTGATATCCCTAGCACCAATTCCACGGTCACAGACATGAGTAACCATTTACCATCAAGCAGGCCTAATGCCTAAGTACCTGGTTAGTATTACAATCTAAGGCTGACTAACTGAGCTGACTCTAATACTCACTCGCAAACTTCAAATACGACTTGCTGCAGGAGGTCAGGGAACTTCTGCACGATGGTGACGGGCTGTCCTGACGTGAGTGACACTCCGTACATTGGGGCTGTAGTGTTGTACCTCGTCCTGCACAGCCGCGTGCTGCCGCATGTGCTGGCTGGAGCTGGAGTCAACCCAGGCAGGCTGGATGCTCGACCTGGAATGGAAAGGATAGTTTTAGGAATACAGTATTTAAAAGTTTACATGCGTTAAGAATTGATTAATTAGGAAAGTTGCCTCTTACATAGACTTGTAGTCTAAAAGTCGTTTTGGCTTTATTTTTGTTTTGTTTACGTGAAGTGACAGTTCCGGCAATAGGGATAAATCCCGATGCCACGCAGGCCTTTACAACCAAAATAAAATGGACACAAAGAACAGTCGAACATGCAAAACTATTATTAAATGTATATGGGAAAATCGAACTTAAAATATTCGGTAGAGTACAGCGGCAGTAGCGAAGTGACTATTTCAACTCCTGTGCTATGCAGTCTTCTATAAATAATAGTACACATTATGCATACTAAGATATATTTTTAGAGACATGTTTTCTAGAGTTTAGCGTTTTTAATAAAATGTAATTCATTGTGACCCATTTTAAGATACATTAAGAGACTAATAAAATCTTGTTTATTTCACTATGTTATACGTATTCGCATTATTTACGTATAAGCCTTCAAACCAACAAAGCAGGCAAAACAAACCAGCAAGAGATAAGAACGAAAATTATCTAATAATTAATAGATATCTCCTTAACTGTACTCAAGGTTTATCTCACTAATCCATGTATTCGAGGCACAGGGATTACCGCTATAATCCTTGTGCCACAGGCAGATTATAAGCATTCAAACATAGGATACAAAGACCACCCAGATTCGGAACAACTCTTTGACAAAACTAACAGCAGTAATCACTTAGGCCCAGTTTACTAAATTAAAGAAACGAGTCTTTTGAGCTACGGGTAATACAATTCTGCCATATATTATCACTGAATATATTACGTCAAAAATTGACTGTCCGTAAGTAAATCGAGTCATTTCTAGAATGTAAGAACCGCGCTCTAGATTATTGTAGTACTCATACATTTTATAAGTATCCGTACTTTGTGCCGTATTGCTGTTCATGTACATATTGCTGTTACGATGCACACTCAATCCGCTTAACAATCTCTTGGGTTCAGAGCCAACTATTTATCTGTTTGTGGATGGATAGGCGATGATCTTATTACTATACTAGAATTAGCCAGCGGCTACGCTCGCGTAAATGTAGGTTATTGTCAATTTTCTACCCTAGGGAGCAGTTCTTCTTTTCTTGATTATTGGCTTTGTCTGTTCCCCTGACAACGTACATGCGAAATTTCATGATGATCGTTCGGGTAGTCAATATGTGAAAACGTAACAAACAAACAAACTCACATTCGCATATATAATATTAGTAAGGATATAAACTTATGTAAGAATGATAATATATGATCGGTATTGTCTTATTTTTTTCTTTTTAATTCTTCTATGATGTCAAACAAGCATATGGCCCACCTGATGGTAAGTGGTCCCCGTAGCCTATGGACGCCTGCAATACCAGCGGCATCACTTACGCGTTGCCGACCCTTTAGAAAAGGAAGTGGGAAGGAGAAGGAGCGAGAATGGGAGAAAGGGGGTGATTGGGCCTCCGGAAGTCTCACTCACCGAACAAAACACAACAGTAGAAATACTGCTATTTCACGTCGATATTTTGTGAGAGGGTAGTGCTTCCCCGGTCGAGCCGGCCCATTCATGCTGAAATCAGCGAGGCTCTACTACCAAATCTTTATTTCTTTTCATTGTTGTAAATATTTAGATTTACATAAATCTAAATGGATAAAATACTCCCTTTCTTCTCCTAAAATTGTTTGTTCGAAAATCATTATCCATAACACGTTTGCTATAAACTTTAGTAACCATAATCTTAAAAAATTCGATTTAGAAATTATGGCACTATAGATTATGGATAAAAAAGTTAGGTAACACAATAGAGAACCAATCTAAATATTTACATGGCGTTCTAATTAAATGAAAAATAAATGAAAAGGTAAGTTTTATTTGCGCCGATAAAACCAAATATCTCGCTATGTACCGTAACTATGAATCACTTAGGTAATGACAAATAGTAAAGATATTCCAGGTGTTAATGGCTGTTTTCCTGTGCGCCTGCGCAGGAAACCGACCATTAATCCCTGTTCAGCCAAGCACGATAATATAATTATACACAGCTATGTTCCTTTAATCGTAAACGTTAGTGGTTTCGAACAACTTGAGTTATTTCGCGATGTGTGTAATGTAATAAGTTTATGGACACTCTTATAAAATCTGCGGATATGCGTAGTGGTTTAAGTGGTCGTCTTGTCATTACCACTATGCTGAGTGTTGTGGGTTCGAACCCCAAAGGGGACAAAATAATTGTGCCGCGTTTGGGTATTCTTTATGCTCGTGTTTCGCGGCGTTTGTAATGAGTTTACTGTATTATGACCACACATAACCTTTGCAGAGTGTTAGTAGCAAGGTAAGTTGGTTCGATGCCCAAACAAGACAAAAAAAATTGTTCCTCGGTTGGGTTTTCTTTGTTTGCTGTTTGTACAGTTTGTAGAGTCCCTGCGATACAGACATTATTCTTAGTCCAGAAGATGTCTTTTATAAACAAGATTATATAACATATTAACATGCCGGTCTCCGGAGGGGTAGGCTGAGATGAATTACATCCACATTTCGCCAACTATGTTTTTTGCTTAATTACATTAGACGAGTCTAAACTTGAATACACATATTGCTAGTTACAAGTTTTCACTGTAGAATTTGTACACCGCTTGTTTATTACCGTATTTCCATATAAATTATGCATCAAAAGAAGGCATAGTTAAAAGGAAATATACCGAAGTACATACATCGAAGTATGAAAGAATTGAAGCTTGAGAGTAATTAGTCTTTTAATAAATCTTTATTTATTTTATTGTTGTTTGAGATTCATATTGTACAAAATAAATCAATTTCTAATTTTGATGACAGGTGTCGTAGTGGTTTAAGTGAGCGCCCCGCCACTGTCGCCACGCGAGACATAAATGTATGCGATTCATAAATAGTTGTGCAAAGGCTAGGTGTTTTTTGTATGAATGCTTGATGAGTAGGTACCCCGTGACACAGGAATTATTCCTAGTGCGAAGGTTCCCAGTTGCTAGTTCCTAATTATGTTTTAAAATGAAGTAGGTATATAATGTTTAAAGTTGCCTTACCTGTTCTATTGCCGCTTGGATCTCGCGCACCCTCTGTGTAGCCCGCATGAGCGTCCAACAACGCTCGCCTCATGATCGAAGGGTCTACAGTACGGACGCCTCTGCCCTGCCGCGATGACGTACCCCATGGGCCTGACTTTACAGCCCTGTTCACTAAATGCCTGGAATTTAATAATAGGTGCGTTATTAAGATGTATACATTTATTTGTAACAAGAATGTGTCTGCGGCTTCGCTCGCATTGACTTAGATTTTATCAATAAATTTTCATTTTAGGTACAAGACATTTTTGGATGAAAGGTCGGACGTGTATGCGAGATTTTATGATGATCGTCCGAGTAGTTAAGGCGTGAAAGCGTAACAAACAAATAAACAAACTTATATTCACGTTTATAATATTAGAAGATAGGGTATAGATAAATTTTGGTGATTGTTGGAGGCAGGCCCCAAGGCACCTCAGACTTTTCGAAGTTATACATACATACATAGATTCACGCCTGTTTCCCAGAGGGGTAGGCAGAGACTACGGATTTCCATTTGCTACGATCCTGACACACTTCTCTGGCTTCATTCACTTTCATCACATTCCTCATACACGCCCGTCGGTTCAAGGTGCTCTTAACCTGGCCTTTGTCCAGAACGCCACCGATCTGATCAAGAAACGTTCGCCTAGGTCTTCCTCTTGCGACTGTTCCATTCACACTAGCCTTATAAACTTTTTAAGTCAGTCTTTCCTCGTCCATTCTTTCTACATGCCCAAACCAGCTTAACATACCCTTTTCTATTCTTGTCACTATATCCACTTTCATGCCACATCTCTCTCTAATCACACTATTCCTTATTCTATCTTTCAGAGTCACACCACATATATTTCTCAGCGCTCTCATTTCTACAGCATTTATTCTGCTCCCATGCTTCTTTTGCCATACCCAACTTTCACTTCCATACATAAGTGTGGGCACTAATAGTCCTCTATGAACAGCCAAACGTGCTTTTTCGGGTACATTTCGACTGTTCATAAAAGCGCGTAGAGCTCCATTCACTTTGTTGCCCGCAATCGTTCGAAATTATGTGCGTATTAATTAATCAATTATCGCTTGCTTTGACGGCAAAGGAAAACATCGTGAGGTAACCTGCATGTCTGAGATTTCTCCATATTGTTGTCACGTAGTTCTTAGGAGAGGGGGTCGACCACGTGCTGAAAACGTGCCCTCTCTCCCCTAAGAACCACGTGACACTCGAAGATATTTGAAGTCAGCCAGTCCGCACTGGGCCAGCGTGGTGGACTATGGCTTAATCCTTCTCTCACTAAGAACAAGTTCGTGCCCAGTAGTGGGACATTTTATAAACAGGGTTGATATTATTATTATAGATTCCTATCTGTAGGTATATATCAGGGATTTTGCGAATATTCGCATCCGCATCCGCAATTGCGGAGCTTCCGCATCGATTTGGACATCTGCATCCTTATCCGCATCCGCATCCGCAATAATCAACGCAGATGTTAATGCGGATCTAATAAGAAATCAATTGTTCAGTAATACGTGTTTAATTTATGAACCTTTGCCAAACAGGCTTGAACCAGCGAAGGCAGTGATATTAGATACTTTTTATTAAATAAGATGAACAATTTTCATCAACATCCGCATCCGCAATTGCGGAGCTTTCGCATCGATTTAGACATCCGCATCCGTATCCGCATCTGCGGATTTGATTCTCAAATATACGTATCCGCATTCGCGATGTCAAGAAATCTGCATCCGCAACATCCCTGGTATATATATATATATACCCTCAAAAGAGAAAGTAAAAGTGTATTGTTACAACTACATTTGGAATGTAGGGCTCACGTAGCTAATAGGGGCGCCCTTATTAGCTACTTATACGTATTGCCATTTACTAGACACAATTTCAAAGTCCTGCTAGTACTGCTACTGCACATTTCCTGATTGAACAACTCGGTGGCACTGTTCGACCAAGGAATTGAATGTCACAATCGCACGCAAAGTAATTCCACGGGATTAACGAGACAGAGAAGAAATAATTTTATAATGAACACTGAAGCTGCACCACAAAATACAGCTTATAAGCTTCTGTCCCGGCTTTCCACAAGAACGCATGCAGGTATAAATACTAAGCTATATGTTGATCCACGATGTGGTATAATAAACCATTGTAACAAACCACACATAGCAACACATACAAGAAAATATTAGGAAATATATTGATAAGAATAACATTTGGCGATTGATAAGAGTGGCCACGAGTTACATTCCTGCTTCTTTTCATGAGCTTATCGAACAGGCATTTTGCAAGGCATAATATTTATTGCCTTTCATTTTCTTATTATTAAAATTTTATGCATATATTCAAGAAGTGTTTACACATTTTAATGAAAAACTCATTTTTGATTTTGGTGTATTTTAGTGGCAAGTTATATCCAAATCTATTTACTTAATGGTGACGCTGCAAGTGTGAATGCGACCGATCTAGATAATGTCTCGGGTTCAATAATCTGTCGGGCAAAGTACTATGGGGTTTATCTGTCACGAAATTCTCAACCGCAGCACGAAATCCCCTACCTATTCCATAAAATCTTGAACCGTAGCTGGAGAAATATAGGGTGTGATTCACCTCCATATTCGAAAGTGTAGACCCTCTCCGGACTTGAGGCTATGTATATAAAAAGAAATCATAAGGTTCTTGTAAAATTGCAACAACGCAGAGATTGTACCTACTACTCAATGGTCAGAAGTACAGGAGTAAGGAGCTCAAAGTTGTTTAAAGAAAATATAGCACAAGAATTTAACTAATCACCAGACAACGTTATTTGAATACCTGACTACCAAAACAACAAAAGCTTTGTTTGCCGAACGTGATTATTATGACAATGTCGCATCATAGTCCAGTAACTACATATTGTATCCAAAATTCCAACCGAGCAGGCCAGTGAAAGACGAAAGTATTGTTTACGAAAACTGATAAAGAGAACAATATATCATTATATCCTTTGGAATTTGAAAATAGTAGGTATGCTTACGGTACAGTCATGATTTTAGTGTTCAGTTTAACAACAAAATGTGATATTAACGACATCTCCATTTAACTTTCAAAACTAATCAAAACTTAAAAGTTTCCGCAATAAAAGCTAGATGTCGCAAAATATAATTATTACGCCTGTCACGTTCCGTTACGCGCAGTAATGAACAGTCGTAATAATCATTATTCTGCAATTACAGTAAGTGCGGAAAATATGAGCTGCGATGGAATAAAGATAATGTTCAGTGGGAAAATTCTCACGAGACATAAACGCACTCGCAAAATAACGGAACAGACATTTCTGAGCATTAGGTACCTATAAAATTGCAAATAGATATTGCGTTCTATATTTTAGTAATACCTATACATTTACCTAGGTTAAAGATTTCATTCATCTTTATCCTCGGTATAATCTTCTATCAACATAATTTTTTACAATACTGTTTGGGTTTTTAACATCCGTCGTAAATATTTAAATACCCGTTATGACCTAATTATTATATTTTGTGAAACTCGTTTATCTTGTAGGTACACGATTTGTGTACCTAAAGTTTGAAATCGATATTCAGAACGGTTTTATGTAGAATTAGTCATATAAGCTTGGTATCAACAAACTATTATGACTAATGCAATGTTAATAAAATAAAATACAAATAACAAACGCCTCAAATATTTATTTCGTCAATAGTTTCCTCGTTCTCATCGACCATTTCTGTTTCCATTTTAATGAAATTAGATGGTAATATTAATGACTCCTCTAACTGCAACTGTTTTGGAGCTATAGGATCTGCCTTTTCTCTATTTTCGAAAACCGTTATCAGATCATGTTCCGTTATTAAATCCTCATAGATACCTTTGGATAGAAACGACGCTACACCTTTCGAAGGCTTCTGACCAAAAACCATCTCACTAGGTGTTCTGCACAATACTTCATGAAATGTCATGTTCATCTTATATTGCACGATTTTTACACCTTCCTGCCACTTCGTATTTTGCGATTGGATCAACCATTCGTTTAACATTTTCAATATGTCCTCATTTGACTTCCCTTTAAAATCATCTTTGGTAAATAATCTTTCCGATGCGAGGACTTTAATATCGGGGAATACGGTTGATATTCGTCTACATATAGGCTTAATTACTTCTAATCCGTTCCTAGATTGCAATATGTTCGGTGCCCCGAAAGTTAAAAAAATATCGAGTAGTCCATCTACTGCTTCTTTTACACTTAATGTTCTCATAGGCTTTAAAAGAATAAATTTAGTTATAAAATGTCTATACACCATTAAATATTTATATTCATCTCCCACTTCATTAGTTACACATAGTATATCTACTTGTCCTCGTGAATAGAGCTCCGGATATTTATATGATATAGTTTTTACATTTCGTATATCTTCAGATTCTAATGGTATTGTTAAATCTGAACATTCCGAGAAATGACTGGAAGTTTGGATAAAATTTTCGTCTATAACTTCGCTATTATCACTATTTCTACTCGAAGTCCATTCAGATCTGCCGCGTTTAACCAATTTCTTTTTACATGGTGTACACATTGAGAGATATATCAATACACTTTCTGCCGTTATATTTCTGTAATTACGTTTCAACTCAATCATCATACGACTGCGACCGCCGTGATTTAGTTTAACATGATAGTCATATATAATGTCATACATTTCATCCATCGGCACTAACATTTGTCGTCTATTATCTCCTGGTACTGGAGCCGCATATAATCTTTCCCCCTCAGGCGTATCTACTACTTCATACTTTTTTAAACGACGATAATCAGATGTTGATTTCTTCTCAGCCAATTTAGCCGCTTTAATTTTTTCTATTATCGTATAATATTTCTCCCGCGTCAACAACAAAGAGTTCTGCGCCTTCTTATTATCAAATACTTCTTTTATTCGCCGATAAAATTCGTTCCTGTCGACATCCATTTTAGATACTCTAACATCACTTAATTCACTTTTCAATATCTAAATTGTTTCGGGTATTTTGTGAAAAACCCAAAGTAAAGTACGAACTGTACAAAAACACAGTTTGGCCGTAATAAATGTATTACTGTGTAAACTGACTGGGGAGAACACGAAATGGCAACATGGCCGGGCGGCGCGTCAATGCCCGAAGTAGCCCGATTACGAACGAACGGTGCCGAACGCATCTGACATCTTTCTCTTACACAGCCCAGAGAAAATGCTCATTATCCAATCAATTTTAACCGGTTGTCTACAACATTAGTCCCAGTAAACGTTTATCCGTGTTCATGGGTGTCTATAAGATAATAGTAAAAATGGAAATATTACAGAAAAATATCTAAATTGATGGCAGAATGTTATGCTATTGTTCCTTAAGCAAAATATTTATTTTAGGCAGTAAAGACTTTTAAGGCTGTTCTGGACAAAAGTTTTAATATTACTAGGTTTCAATGATTTACATAGGTAGTCATAATTATCAGTAAATAAACAAAGAATCAAGGTTTTCCCTCCAGAGGCGTTGACCTAGCAGAGCAGTTGTATTTTTAAAGTAAAACGCTATGAAATACGGGATCTCAATATGCTTGTGAAATGTAAATCACCATAATAATATTTTATACAATTAGCAACCAAGTTTCTTCTACTATTTTAAAGGATTTTTACAGGCTTTGGTAATTATAAAAAGGGACAAATAATATATCTAGACATTGCCTCAAGATTCACCGGAGGATTATGGATGTCTATTTTCATTTAAGATCTGCAGTTACGATTGACGCGTTTATGTAAACCAAAAAATGGGCTGCTTTTTTTCTGGCAGTATCATTTGCCATATTATAATTGTGTGAATTTGAAGTAGTTCAATATTTTCAAAATGATGATGTTAATAAACAATGCGATAAAATCCTGTGTGTGTGTGAATTTTTTTCCTCATTATTCATTTTCACATCGCTACCCTTATAATATATTTTCGTATGCATAGCATACAAGTAGGTATTAATAGTTTTCATAACGCAAATTGGTCTTTTTGTGAACATAGATTGACCGGCTTCTTCACGCATCAGAGATAGTGTACGTACATGTACGGACCGGGACCTTAATAAAAACACTGCATGAATTGGAAGCAGGATGCTTTAGCGGTTAGTATTCTAATGGCTGCCAAAATGTGGGTGTGTTATACATCGCTGCCTACCTCTTCGAGAATATCAGCGAGTCTATGTATGTATGCCTAACAACAATCTAGGTTGAGTTGCAAGTAAATAAAAGTCTTTGGCGCTAAGCAGAAGACACTGTCTTCAGCTTAGACTAGTGATTCCTTCTCCCATGACGTCCGTGCCATTTTTACAATGTCTGTAATAAGGGTTATGCCTTTGCTGTTGGAATCCACTAATTGCTTATCAAGTGGAACGGAATCGTTTTAGCGAATATAAAAAAAAGACAGAAATTATCTCTATTTTAAGAATTCGATGCCAAGGATACTCTTAAAAAAGTATTTTATACAGTTGGTGTAACAAGCATCCTTGCTTACTAATATGGAGGTAGATAGACTAATTGACCCGCAGAGATGAAAGTCTGACCATCCAGTTGTTAAAAAATACAATACAAAAATCTAGGCACGTGTGTGTTGAATCTAGCAACCTATGACAGATGTCTGGGTGCTTAATCAGACTGAACTAAATCTTTAATAATCTAATATAAAGGCATTACACCCGAGTACCGTATTAGCCAACTTAACGAGGAATTAAGAATACTGATCCCAGCACTATGCGGAACACTCAGCCAGAAAGCGAGCGACCATAGTAGCCAAGTCCAATGGCAGCAACATTACATAGCACCAAATCTTGTCATTGGCGCTCATTAGGAGAAGGCTATGTCCAGCAGTGGACTATTGTAGCCTGATGATGATTAAATCGTGTCGTGTTTTTCTTGTTAAAAAGACACACACTAGGATTAATTCCTGTGTTGCGGTGGACTTGACGAACATTTAAACAACGGACACAAAGAACACCCAGCCTTGGAACAGCCATTTGTGGATCACACAATTTTTTGTCTCGAACCCACTATACTCGGCGCGGCGGCAGTGGCGAAGCGACTACTTAAACCACTACCCATTCGTGCAGTCAGACAAATATTATAATATTAGAGTTCGAAATAACTCTTACACAACAGTTTTGTCCGTCCGTCCGTCCGTCTGTCTGTTATACAACTTTCAACTCAAGAACCGTAAGAGCTAGAGACTCGCGGTCAACGCCATTCGACTCAGCATAGTCGATATACCCCTGAAATGACTATGAAGACCACTCTGACCTCAAGGTCACGTGGTATCACGTGACCTTTGCATATTACTTGAACCATTTTTTCGAACTCTAATTTTTACGGCAATTCATTGCCGATTCTCACTTGTTTATAAATTACTAGCTGTTGCCCGCGACTTCGTCTGCGTGGACTTTAATTTATTACCCAATACCTACTTTTAATTTGTTATCTAATTTTAATATATAAAATTACAACTAAAGAAATTATTAAGCCTAACTACACCTATATAGGTGTAGTTAGCTATATATATAGCTAATACTTAAAAACTACCTACTAATATTTAGTAACTACCTACTATATCTAAAGAATTATATCTTTTGAATGAAATGTCCGATTTTAATAATATAAAAATTATTTTACGGGTATTGAAACGGTCTTTAATAAAATATAATTTAATGGGATAAGGATTTAATACAGAGGTATGAATAATATGGTCTGATTATTGTCGGCACTTTTATCAACTTTTAAAATGTAAAAAAGTAGTTATAGTAGCATAACTACAGTAGTTGGACATATGGTAGAGCGGACTTTTTTGTAGATATTGAAACGTTCTATAATACTGTCGAACATTTTTTTGTTCTATCATCAATAGTTTCCGCAGCGCACGTGATGACAGATTTTTATGACTAATTTTTTCACACCTTGGATTATATTATTGAATTTTTATTAAGGATTCCTATTTTTTCTGAAAATTTTATGTAGCCTATGTCACTCAGTGAAGAGGCAGCTTCCTAATGGTGAAAGAATTTTTGAAATCGGTCCAATAGTTTTTGTGTGAAAACATTACAAACATACATACAAAAACACAAATGTTTCCTCTTTATAATATTAGTTTAGATAAACTGTCTGCTCTCTGTATGTCCTATTGTGACACATGACTCATTTCTAATCGTGCGAAGGTTTCGACCATAGTCCACCACGTAGACCAAGTTCGAAAAATTAACATGTCTTCGAAATAATTAAAGAGAACTCTCAGACATGCTGCATTCCTCACGATCTTTTGCATTCAATGTTGAACCGAGCGTGCCACGGGGTCAAACTTGTGTTGTAGTCCAATGGTAGGTACCCCATTAAGCTATTGTTCTAGCTAAAGTTAACCCAAACTATAATAATATAATAATATTCTACCACATACACACAACACCATCTAGCCCAAACTAAACAGAGCTTGTACTAGGGGTGCTAGACAATGGATAAACATACATATATATTTTTTTATTGTAAATACATACATATTATACATAGAAACACCCAGACCAAGACAAACATCCATGTTCATGCACACAAATGTTTGACTAGTGCGGGAATCGAACCCGCGACCTCAGGCGTAGCAGTTGGTTACACTAACCACTACGCCATCGAGGTCGACAATTATCTACTAACGGTCGCTCTAAAGCAATCATGCAGAGGCTTATTCAAATCATTGTCAAATATACGAATCACGATTTGATGCTTATTGATAAGAGAACGATCCTTTTTTCGTTTTGTTTACTTTAGCACATAGTCCATGGGAAACTACAGCTATTCGAATAATGAACATCATTATTGGAACTTATGGCATTTTACTAACATTCGAATGATTAATCGATAATCGATCAATTATTATCATATTGGCCGAATAATTCGTATAGCCGTAGTAGGTAGTGTTAAAATTAGTTTAAAACGACTTGTCACTTATCACTAAAGTATACCAACGCAATACTGAGTTTCTTGTCATAAGTAAGAACCACTCATGAAACAAGAATGGTAAGCGGTTACCACATCCTAGGGGTGTTTGTGTCATTAAGAACATAACTCGCGCGTTTATGACCCTCAATAATTAAGAAATCGCTATTCAGTCGACGCAAGATCCTACTGGTACTATTCCTGCTAAGGAGCCTGGTAGTTAGGTACTTATTGCAGAAAAGGAGGCTGTGAAGTTATATACATACTTCTCAAAAGCCGCTCTAGTTAATTGGTTCGAAATCCTAGGTTAAGGATCCCATAGTTTATATTATATAGATACGCTTAAGTTAAGTTTATTTGGCTGCTGTCTGTCGATTTTATCTTAACTGCAGCAGAACGTGTTCAATCCAGTTGCCCTAGATCGGATCGGGGACAGCCTGACTGGGGACTAGTTATAATAAGAGTAATACCTAGATACTTAAATATACTTTCCAAACCATTTTCATTTTCCTTCAACTTTAGCGCGCTTTTTACCCCTTGCGATCCCGAAATCAAATTCAAACTACTATTTCGCGTTCATTTAGATACCATAAATCATTTTTGTGGTCCCTAGTACACAGCATAGGTCCTATAACCGTACTAAGTAGGTAGGTACATATTGACGCATGCACACGTATAGACCGGTGAAACTACATAACGCTTCTTTTAACAGTTACGTTAGGCCGTTTATGGCTTTTGAAGTGGGTAATAGTTTTGTATGGCTAATAATAATAATAACAAATGGCTAACGCAACGAGCACAAATCGAACAGTGAGAAACGTGCAGCCAGACAACAAAACGCCAGTAAATTATATAATTATGGAAAGTAACTTTATCAATATCACTGTAAACATACACTTCAGCCATTTACCAAAGAGGTTATAGCTAACTAGTAACTACTAACTATGTAGAGTATGTATTATGTACAATGTAGTAACTTTGAAGTTTGAACATTAAATTCTTTTAAAACGTTAATTTAATTTGACATTTAGTGAAAGAGAAAAGTACCACCAATAAAAATCAAATCTATAAAACAGGTAATAAAAACCGAAAATTTAAAATACTATGTACCTTGGGTAAGGTGTACCGTCTGGTCCTGGGCAATCTGTTCCTTGTAGTGCATCGCCCCATGTGTACTTCAATCGTGGTCCACAGTCTGCAACAACGGAGCATGCCACTAGCGCCTGGAATGTAGATACACGAAAAGAAAAGTTAATGGACATCTCAAACTACCAATCAATTCTTAAAATGTATAGTTGTCTAAATTTGGCGCTATTTACACGTGAAGAATTTAAATTGCACCGTTTGTCTTTTTCTGCTTTACTCGAGTGCGCTTGCAGTAATAGTGCGGGTAATAGTGTTCTAATTATTAAAAAAAATACGGAGCCTAGTTAGCGCGGTATTTAAGATTTACTTACCGTCTAACTACTGACAGTAATAAACCAGTAAATCTTAAGATGCCGAGCAAAATTTACAATTAAGCAATAAGTCCAATTATTAAGGTAAATGTATCTAGTATATATTGTCTTTAGGAATACTAATCGTGATAAGTATAGGTACATAATATATAAGTAAATATGATTGGTGATCGCACGAAGTCATCGATGGCGCGTGAGTCGTCGTCAGGGCGGTATGTGTGTCGTGGCCGAATGACATAGATCCCGCTGCCACGGGCCATCTTTGACAAACAAAACCAGTCCTTTTTCTTGTCTGTATCTATTGGACATGGACAGCTAACGCAGGACAGGAAGCATACAATAAGTAATATGTAACTATCAAAAGTCACAAATGTTTCGAATAAAATATCAAATAGTAAAAGTTAACTATTATTATTGACAAGTTTTAATGATAACACAAATATAAGTAACGCTGATTTAAACGTATTGATTTTAGTTCATAAATATAATTTTGTTAGACCTAAATGGCTTACAATCAAAACTATATTTAATACCTCATAATTTAGTTTAAAAATTATAATGTACACTAACATCACAGTTATGGTCACTAATAAAATAGTTATTATATAATTAAATACCATGTGCAGTATTCATATCCAGTGTCAATTTCATTTCGCTGGAAATGAAAGGGTAGGTACGTAGTGATGTGTGGTGAATCGACAAGACCCTCAAGAAGAAAGTGTCAGTGTCAGATTTCTAGGTCATGTGTGAATAACATGTCATTGAACTCACTTTGGTTCACAGGCAAGAGTCAAGTGTATATTGTCTAGTTTAATTTTTAATCATAAAAACTGAACACTAGACGTAAATTTCGGACTCTTTATAAAAATACAACTTTTATTTAGGCCCTTAAACTCGGCAGAACTCTTTCAATTAAACACTATTATTTGAATATTATAACTACAATCAACTAAAATTGTTCAAGTACTAGAGTGACTATTTGGGTACCCAAATAGTTAAAGTAGTTGCATCGTAGTCATTCATTCAGGAATTTACAATTTAAATGCAGTTTCCTTTGATGCAATATTTTGTCCCTGGGGCTTGATTATTTTATTATTATGTATCATTGAAAGTCTCTATGGACACTAGGAATAGATCAAAAGTGAAATTTGAATAAAGAAAAAGCAGCGAAAGTGTTTAGCGGTCTCTTGGGTCTATTGTAATGGACAACACGTTCTTGAACGACATTTCAAAGCTTGATTTCCGAGTTGTAACGATCGTAATGCAACTCTTAGGAATCTGGATAAGTATCACAAGAGATTCCGAAAGCTTGAGATACTTTGCGTACACGTTTTATTAGTTTCATTATTTACACTTTTGCAAGTTATCAATTAATGTTAGTCATGTCATATTGACTCGACAAGCCACTTTCTACAATAATGTCAGTAAAGCTAGTTTTAAGAAAATGTACCTACACAGCGGTTTATAGTTGGTAAATATAATGTCGGCTTGAATAAGTAATGTGTCGTGCGTGAGTTTCTTCTTAAATATATACGTCACCTTTAGAGCTTTATACAAACCACTTTATAAATGGAAATACATTTACTTACAGCGAGACTTTCATAAATCATTTGCAGACACATGATTTATCCAGGAAGAAATTTTATTCTTACAACTCTACGAAGCATGTTTATGACAACACAACGGTATATTCAATTTTATATTTATTACTTGTATTGTAACTATGAACATTTGCGTTAACATATTGATGTAATACTGATACTGATTTGTGTAAACATACTGATGTTTACACAAATCAGTATTATTGATACTGATCAATAATAAAGATTATTGATTCTTATTTAGGTCTTATCTGCAAAGATGCTCGTGTTTTTAAACTCGATATCCTTTCCAATGTTAGTAAAATAGATACAGCAGTATAATCCTAAAAATAACGCAAATAGAAAAAGTTACTTTCGCACCTGTAATATTAATGAGGATTGAAATACTGTAACTTACGAATATTTATTTAACTGTTTTACGATAGTTAAGTTAAGCTCAGAGGAACTAGAAAGCTGTAAAATATGTCTTCTAACAATAATTTACATAAAAGATCTGCATCTTCCTTTTGCGGAGGTATAATCACTGTGTCCCTCAGATATAGACCATGATGTCGGTCAGCAACCTTCAACTAATGATACGTTAATGCGCCTAGACGGCGAATGGGTGCCGTGGATAACAGTAAAATGAAGATAAACTTCACCCACTGTTTTATACTTTTTTACCTATCTCCTGAACGGCTGGTTCGCTCCAAATGCATAGGCAATGAGTCAGTCAACCATGTTGTAGATCACTTATTTACGTTAGTCGGCTTTACTGACTTATAATAAAGCTGTTATTATGCAAGCTATATTATTAATCTTTTGTATAATTTGAAAAAAGTATTATTTATTTTAAAATTTTGGTTTAGAATTCGGCACTACATATTTGTGATGCTTTAATAAACTAACTTCATTCGTAAACACGGTTTATATGACTAATAAAATATAATAGTAAGCTTTTAAATTAATTGGGAGTCAATAGATATTTCTGTAATTATAATCTTTTCTTTAAAGTTCATATTAATAACTTCAAATGTACATATATGATGAATAAACCCTCGAGTAACAACTACATTATCATAATAGTATGCACTAGTATAATCAGTGGAAAATCATAAAATAAAACTTAAGAATGATAACAAGAAGATAGAGCGATAAAATGGTTGTCTGTTTATTTTTAAATTAAGTACAAGGGATTGCTCAAAACATTGCTAATAAAATTAATCTGTTTTATGTCTATATATAATTTTTATTAAATATTATTTTATATCTAGAATATATAATGATTGTGTTGTATTTACTTACCAAGTTAATGTAAATACAAAAACTTCGAGAACACATTTTTAAAATTAACTGTATTAATAAAACTAAAATAATAATAATTTAATAATGCGACACACTTTTATACGCGAATTATCGTCCGAATGTGAAGATGATACATTCGCGTGAGTGGAAGGGCGTGCGGTCGACGCACTGCCCGCGCAGACAACAAGTGGTGTTCATTATAACGGGAGTTCCGCTGGGAGTCCTCAGAGCGGGTACAGGCGCCTACTTTACCTTCCATAGCGGTAGCTCTCTCCAACCGTATTTGAAATTAGCGCCATCTGTGTATCACATCAAGAATTATTACCGAGTCTACACTTGACGGATTTATGCGGCTAATATACGGTGGCATGTGACATTTCATCTTGTGATACAGAACAACACTATTCTAAAACATGGCCGCATGGCTCGGTGACAGCGGTCTTTACGATAACCAAACACAGAACTTTTCTAGACCGCGTACTTCAGAACAGTTTTCAATCAAGATTAATACAGATATAAAATCAGGAATAACATATAAAGATCTTGATAATTTTGAAGTGTGTGATTTGGATAAACAATCTCCTGAAAGCGAAATAATTTCCAAGGACGAAATCAAACAAAATATTAAAGGGTTCTCGTCGTAAGTTTTTAATGTTCTTTTTATGATTGTTTATTATCATAGTTAACTGTAATAAATTATAGCGTATATTCACTGCTTTTCGTATGATACTCTTTTGAATCAGCTGTTTGTCAATAGAATTCTATCTCTCTCGCTCTTATGGTAGTATATATATGTGGTCTTTTACTGGTTGTATCGTTTTTGGGCATTCTATTTTGGTACATTACCATCACGATGTGATGCGAATATCCTAATTTTGTATTCCCCAATGAGTACATAATTGAAAGGCCAGTGAGAGGTATGTCAAACAAGATAATATTTTCTTTATAGTCTCATTCAAAAACCATTAGCCATAACTAAAGATAATCTTACTACTAACCTTTGTTTAGAATTTAGTCACCCATAATATAACTATGACTTAATATGTTCCACAGATTACAAGTACAAATCAGACCGATCGAAGAATGTAACTTGATTCTTAAAAGACAATAGTATTTAGTCTCTCTAATTATGTGTTAAGAATAAACAAAAAATAACATACCTATACACCCACACAATATACTAACAACACATCTATGATCACAGTTTTAAAGCTGTTTGAATTTAGAATGATGTATTTCTTTTTAATTTTAGTCACCATGACACAGCATCAGATATGCCAAAGTCGAATGTTGAATCAAAGGGTAACATGGAGAAGAACAAGAGGAAACAGGAGGACAGCGGAGCGAGGTACAAATGTGAATATGAAGGTTGTGAACGTACATACAGCACGGTTGGAAACCTGCGCACACACATGAAAACACACAAGGGTGAGACTGTTGTACCCTATAATACATAATACTGTAATACATGTAGATGAAACATAACATACAGACTCTTTGCAGAATCAATGCATGATTCTAATTACAAATACTTCAATTCTTTTTCTCACAATGATAACTCTCTCCTTAAATATTTTGGCTACAAACATAAAACTATAGAACTGTTATTTAAAATTAGATCTGATATTTTCGTCATGCACTTTTATTTGAAGATGATGTAATCATATTATTGGTAATAGATTGTTAGACCAGCTAACTTAGTTAGTCTAATAATTTGGCAGTAATCAATTTTCATCTAGTTTTGTTTGTTTATTTACTAGTTCCAAGTGGTTCTACCCATGTTGAATAATGTTCATAGTTATTACAATGCTCCTTTGAATAATACCATAATGTAATATGGTGATGATAATCTATACTAATATTATAAAGCTGAAGAGTTTGTTTGTTTGTTTGAACGCGCTAATCTCAGGAACTACTGGTTCGAATTGAGCAATTATTTTAGTGTTGGATAGCCTATTTATAGAGGAAGGCTATAGGCTAAATAACATCACGCTACGACCCATGGGGGCGGCGCAGTAACGATAAACGTGGGTGAAACCGCGGGCACATCTAGTGTTAGATATTATGACAATGGCATATATTTCTTCTGTAAATGGGTAATGGGTATCCAACACAAAGTATTCCAAATGAGTCTAGTAGTTTGTGAGCTTAGAGCATTGAAACTTACAAACTATTAAGCTTTATAAATTTTGTAGATTTAGATCTCCTCAGCAGTGGATGCTGGCTTCAGTCTTTAGTTTGCCTGTGCTTGGCTGTAGCCTGTCTATGAGATAGGTCTGCCTATGATAGTAGCTGTAGATGCCTTATTAGTTTCTTTAACTGGTCATTTACTATTGGTGCCTAAATATCCAGTTAATCTAATAATGTGCAGTCATATCAGTAAACTATAAAATAATTATGTAATGATGGCCAGATGGCTTGTGACATAATTTTGTGCTTACGTATGCGATGGTTCGTGAGGTCCCGGTCGGTTTGATTCTCGGGTCAGAAAAAGCGTTAGGGATCTTTCTGTTCTCCTCTTTCAATATTTACACATGACAGTCAAAAGTGAGTCAATAAAAAATAATCCAACAAGAAACCTAGTGCTATAGCTGGTAGATTTTAGTGACGCATATTATTCCCGTGGTGTTGCAAGCCTCCGTAAAATACTTTAAACATTTACTAATCGGTAGGTCGTCTGCTTGTTCGTCACCATATAGGTATAATATGCATTCGAATGTATCGACAACCCCAGAAGTGTGCGCGCTGTGTCCTTAAGACTGCGCCGAGCGAAATGTGCCAAAACAGGCGGTCACAGTTAAGTGAATAAAATCAACACATTTTGTTTAATACATATATAATTAATATATATTTACCATAACAATGAAAGTGTTTACAATTACTTTGTGTAAAAAACTTAAAATAATTAGTATTTTCGCCTACAAAATTATGTAAATTTGCACGGAAAATGCAAAAACGTAAGCTCGAGTTACGTGATTTTTAGATTATAACAGTAGAAATCTATCCTATTTTACAGCTTAAACGAAACATAACTAGTTATATTACAATTTGTCCGTCCCAAATATTTAAGTTATTGGTTGACAATAAAGATACATATTTATCCAAAAAGCACTTCAAATCCTCCATATAATTATACTATGGCGGCCGCGCGCTGATTTGAATATGCGCTGCACGAGCTCTGTCATTATCTGTCTTACGCTCGGCGCAGTCTTAACGAACCAAAGTAATTATTGCGTTGTACAAAAGTCTATACGATTGTATTATGCAGATTACTATAAAAGCAACTAGAAGACCGCAGCCAAATAACTGTGGGTATTGTTCTTCTTGTTAGTAGGGTGTATAAGGCGGCCTACGGAACCTCTATACTGTAGGGAAACCAGTGCTATGTCCCTTGCGACAGCAATGCCGTCATTTCTGTATAGCAAGTTCGGCAATTCACAAATGGTAATTCCTGTATTGGAAGCTGCCAAAAGTTTAGCTTAATATATAATTGCTGGTTTCGGTATGAACAGTCTAGGTCACTGGAAAAATATTACCCTCTACAGAATATTGATATGAAGTAGCAGTACATGTATGGTTGCGTTACAGTCGGTGAGGTCCTCGGTCCTGTCTTTATTCTACCTCCCACCCCTTCTTATAGGTTGCTGACCATCAGGCAGCAGACAGTGCATTTGTTTGCCATCTATGTCGTCAATGACAGGTTGTGCTGTATACCACGAAGAGAAAGAAAATATACCTACGGTAAAAAGAGGCGGTTACCGTTTACCTTCAGGTGGTCCGTTGGCTCTTCTGCCACCAGCAGCAATAAAAACCTTATCAACATGCGGGCGTACGTGCAGCCTAAGGCACAAGCCATACAGATGGCGTCTGGCGGTGGCTAGGCAGGCATTTTGCTAGGTACTCCCTTTCTTCTCCTAAAATTGTTTGTCCGAAAATCATTATCCATAACACGTATGCTATAAACTTCATTAATCATAGTGTTCAAAAATTCGAAATTTTGTTTCTCATAATTATCTTTACTTCTATTACTATTCTGTCATAATATCGAGGACTATAATAATTGAATCTACTAATTATGCAGAAAATAAAGTCATATGTCCTAAATATTATATTATATAAAGTGTATTATTCTGAATGGACATTTATAATAAAATTGTTAATCCTAAAAAATTTGGTAAAAATTAGGTTGTAGTGTTAGAAACAAATTGCTGTGAATCCGACTCCACTCAGTCTTGTATGCCCTACCCCTAGAGTGTTACTTAGAATCGCGTAGGCGCGTAGGGGCGAGGCGGCCCGCGGGCTGAAGAGCAGGAGGCTGCAAACGAGCCGCCGCGGCTGTGGCTGCAGCAAGCCGAAGCTGCGGCGGTGAGCGAGAGCCGTCTGTGACGATTAGCACGCGTGGGACTGCCGGAGACCCGCAGCGCCCGGAGCCGTGACAAAGCCAAGCTTTGTAATACAAATTAGTTTTATAAACATTATTAGGATAAATAAACATTAAATAATTTGAATTTAGGACTTATAACTTTTATTGTAAACGGTTTTAAGTCTTTTGTATATTATTGATTGTAATATTTGTGATAAACAAATTTAGGGCATATTGTATTTAGGGATTTTAATTTTATGGCATGTGATATTATGTGGCAAGTTCGGGCAAGTTATCATTCGGACAAATGATGATTAGGACAAAAAAGATTATGGCACTTTAGATTATGGATAAAAAAGTTAAGGTAACACAATCTAGAACCATTTTGCTGTCCCTTTCTTATTTCGAACAAAACATGTTACTGCTGTGGAATAGCAAGCTATGGCGCGGGCGCGTATGTTGTATCTACTTATGCCCAGTTCCTATATCAAGGAACGAATCGTTTTACCTATACAAAATCAGCCCTGTATTAAAATGTCCCACTGCTGGGCACGGGCATCTTCTCAGTGTGAGAAGGTATAGGCCACAGTCCACCACGCTGGCCCAGTGCGAGTTGGCAGACTTCACATATCTTCAGAACATTATGTAGAACTCTTAGATATGCAGGTTTGCCTCACGATGTTTTCCTTCACCGTTAAAGCGAGCGATAATTAACTATTTAATACGCACATAACTTCGAAAAGTCTGAGATGAGTGTCTTGGGATCGAGCTCGAGACCTCTGCGTGGCTGTCCAACTGTCTCCGCTGTCGCTTACTTACAGTAACCGTTTTACCTACGGACAGTATTTGTCCACATTCTATGAAAAATGTGTCAAAATTTAATTGAATCTAGAACGAGCTAAAACGCCTCGTTTCTTGATTTACATATATCAGTCGAATCGAGCCTTACTGTACGCCATTTCTATGTGGCTTGCGCCTCATGTTAAACATTAGCTATGAATGCAGTATAAAAAAAAAATGTAGGTGTGTTATTCACGCAGTTAATGACGCACAGAAATAATAACAACGCGAGATTGTATACAAATATGTCTCTTAACCTTTATTTTTGTGATAACTTGAATTTAGTAATTAATTTGATATCGTTATGTGACTTTTTACTCGTAGATAACGAAAGCAGATTATACTACATTTTTATGGCTGTTAAAATGACTTAGCAATTTGTCATGTTTACTTACAATCTTATGATAGTTGTATGGGGGGCTTTGATACGAATACTTGGTTAAAAAATTGCGAAGAAAGGGACGCACTACTGCAGGATGTGTTATGGGTTTGACACGAGACAAAAGTTGGGTTTTCTTTGTGTCCATTGTTTGCATGTTTGCGTAGTTCGCTGAGTTACAAGAATTACGCATAGTGTCGTCGAGGGATACGTCTGTATTCCAAATTATGATTCGAAGCTGAATATTGTTAGTTGGAGCTCACACACGGTGCTTACGGTGCCCTACGGTATTTCGTTAAATATGACTGCCTCGTAACGCCTAATTCGATTCCATATCTTAGTCAGAAAGCTATCCTGTTGTAGACTGGTCCATTAAAATACAGGATCCTGGTTTCTCAAACTTTTAATGCTGCGTACCTTGAGAATTAGTGATTTTTAGAATTTTTGTATTACTACTATCATTACTATACAGCCAATTAAACACGACCCTGCCTTAAGTGAACTTACTCATATAAGGCTGACCAAGCGGGTTGTTATTACCACTCTACCCATTCCATTTGCTAAGGAGATTCACATTCAGACTGAGGGACAGACAGTAGTCATCCTTTAGGTGGGTTGCTGTCGCCAGTTATTTTGTATTAAAACCGCGCCTCCAGCACGAACCGCGCGAAATTTGGAGGTCTAATTGTTGTCAATTCATGATTAGCTCTCTTTATAATCATTTTGACATTATAACTCATTCACCTTTTATTTGATCTCTTTCAATTCTTGTAGCCATACACAACCAGACTCGTAAACAATCTAACGATACCGTTGGTAACATCCTTTGCAATGCTTTTCCAGCTTTTGCATAGTCTATGGTGACTGCTTATTATTACAGCAGACCATATGTTTGATCGATGCCTATGTGGTTTACGGTAGGCAGTCGCTTGGTTGTGTTTCCGTGACATCATAGATGAGATGAGAGATACAATCTATGATGTCACGTCAACACGACCATGTACCATCGGGTGGGCTGTTGGATAGTGCGCTACTAACGGCAACAATAATTATAATACATTTAATCTCTCACGTCACGTATTACTACAAAAGGTAACTTCGCAAGTTTGCTATCACAGACACAACTGTTAAACTGCCTCTAATTATGCATATAATAATATTATGTTACTCAGGTGTCTCACGTCATACATTGCCTTCAAACCTTCAATAATCGCAATAAAATCAAATATTTTATTGCTATTATTGAAGGTTTATATTGCCTGTTATAACTAAGACTGTTGTGTATGAAAACTCGCGGTCGAACCTCGGCACGAGTAAAGTATTATTTAATTACTCTGTTAGAAAATTCTCAGTACCAGCACGGAGTCTGTAGGTGTCCTATTGCTGCCTTCGTACGTACTTTACAGGTCACGTGGAACATTTCTTATTATAGTGTTAGTATTTTTATTTTTTTAGTTTTTATTATTATTTTGCTTTTACATTTATTTTTCTTTTCATTTCGTTAAGTGTGCCCTTTTGTGTGCCAAATAAATCATTTTACTTTCTTTACTTTCTCTCCTCTATAAAACCTCACTGGTAAAATTTCAATGCCGGTATATTATATCTCTGCCAACCCCTTCGGAGTATATAACCGTAAATCTACACATGAGTCACAAAGTGGTCTGGTCCAACCTGAATTTAGGCACTTACTCGTACATCTAGTCTCAACTGACTTCTTAACAGTTAGGCGCCTTCTCTTAGTTCTTGTATTGAAATGTTATCTGCTTACACTTTCGTTTTCAATATTACGTCATTACATAGCAGTTATATTATATCATGTTGCGTAGCTTATAATGTGTAATCTAATACACATCATTGACCTCTGAGCGCTTGGCGTATACATTCACGGAAATATTGATTCTGATCTATAAGACAGTAGTTCCTTGTGTATCAATGTTGTCTATTTGAATGGTCAGTCGATTAAACGATTCAATTGCCTAGTTTAAAATTTAAAATAACTGACTGCTTCGGTGGCCTGCGGTAGTGAATGCGACTGATGTGCCGAGTTCGAATCAATATAAAGGTACGGCATTTTTCTAGAAAAAAATTATCTGTATATCTCGGAGTTAGACAGTTAGCGGTATTGCATAACCCTGTACCTGTACATTGGAGAACACGTAAAGGTCCTGCGTCCGATCTCTCTCCAGTCGTAAAGGGTTGCCGTCCCGTCGAACTATGAGAGTTAGGGAATTGAGAGTGCTTGTACACGCTTGTGCACTGTGATATCTCAGCCTCCGTTAAGATTGACTGTCGTGACCGGAATTCGTACCGGGAAACATTATTGGTATTAAAGACAATTAATCTCAATGCAGATGATTTTGGGACTTTCTGTTGGAAAATTCCAGTAGTAGCACAAAGTCTGAACCAACGGATCCGGTTTACACCAGGCAAGATATTTTTTCCGTGCTGGCAGTATAAAGAGCATTGCTTCGTATAATGTAGGTAATTCTCCACCTGTCTCTTGTTGTTTTTTTTGTGAAACAATTTAAGACTCGACACCGCATCAGGTTTGATGTTTAGCATCTGGAAACGTTTCCAACCAGCACGGTGCGCATTCGGTGAAGATTTCTCTCACGTAAGTTTAGGTTATGAAAAATTTAAGCGAGCCTATTGATGTTTATCGTTAAAAAAAGGCTAATTCAGTTCGTCGGAGACGTACTGAAGTAGCTTTTCTATATACGCTGCCGGGTCCAGTCTACGACTCCCGGAATTGATTCAAGGGTTTCATAAACGGTTGAAAGCATATCCCTTTTAGACTAAAGAATAGTCGGCCGCGATGGCGTAGTGGTTAGTGTAACTGACTGCCACGCCTGAGGCCGCGGGTTCGATTCCCGCACAAGTCAAACATTTCTGTGCATGAACGTGGATATTTGTCGTGGTCTGGGTGTTTCTATGTATAATATGTAGGTATGTATTTACAAAAAAAAGTATATATGTAGGTTTATTCATTGTCTAGTACTCATAGTACAAGCTCTGCTTAGATTGGGCTAGATGGTGTTGTGTGTAATTGTGATAGAATATTATTATTAGTTAAATAATATATATAAGGCAGGTGATATCCACCAACAGAGTAATTTAGAAGTCCAAGAGAGAGACTTTTGCCCAGCAGTGGGACATATAAAAAAGCTGATAAGAAAATCATATATAAAATTAAATGGACACCGCGAGCCAGATTGGGCATGACGAACTTTGACACGACAATACAAAAACAAGAACAAATGATTACATAAAGCGATTCATAGTGTATCACTAATATTTACATAATATTGTGATAGTAACGTTTTACACGCTTACATATGTACATATTATGTCTCTTCATTGTTACTAGCCTGTATTGTGGAAAGGGTTAGGTAAGTAGATGTCTACCCATACTTCCGAATGTATGGGAGATACAGGCATGAATGTATGTATATCTATATATAATTTATATTTAACTCTATAGTTAAGCGTGTGGTTTTTAATAACTGCTTATTACATACATATACATACACTAAGTATATTGCTTGTTACTTCTGAACCAATTAACCAGGCTCAGCAATGCTGACCATGACTAGGTATTGAAACTCGTGAAGTCGTCTCTCATGTTACTCGTCCCGGGTAAAATTAACTTTGAACGCGCTACGAATTATACTTGAAGCGGTGAAAGAATTTTACTCATTCTATGCAGAAAGATCTGTTTTGTTGTTAGAAATGAGACCCATACCTAATTAGCTGGATTTAGTTTACTTGCTGCAGCAGCAATTAGAAACGCGCTAGGAATTATACTTGAAACGGTGAAAGAATTGCACTCATTCTATGCAGAAAGATCTGTTTTGTTGTTAGAAATGAGACCCATACCTAATTAGCTGGATTTAGTTTACTTGCTGCAGCAGCAATTAGAAACGCGCTAGGAATTATGCTTGAAACGGTGAAAGAATTGCACTCATTCTATGCAGAAAGATCTGTTTTGTTGGTAGAAATGAGACCCATACCTAATTAGCTGGATTTAGTTTACTTGCTGCAGCAGCAATTAGAAACGCGCTACGAATTATACTTGAAACGGTGAAAGAATTTCACTCATTCTATGCAGAAAGATCTGTTTTGTTGGTAGAAATGAGACCCATACCTAATTAGCTGGATTTAGTTTACTTGCTGCAGCAGCAATTAGAAACTTAATAGACTGTGATCTGATCTAGGCTATGATAGTATCAGCCCTGTATACTGTCCCACTGCTGGGCAATAGCCTGTTCTTAATTAGAGAAGGGTTACGCTATAGGTTACACGCTGGGCACAGTGCGGAAGTTGGCAGACTTCACACATCTTTGAGAACACTTTGGAGAACTCCCATATGCGCAGGTTGACTCACGATTTTTCTTTCACCTTTAAAGCGAGCGATAATTAACTATTAAATACGCACTTCCAAAAGTCAAAAGTGCGTGCCAGAGAATCCAACGCGAGACCTTTGTGTAGCATTCCAACGGTCTACTAAATAAGCTATCGCTGCTTCTAGATTAAATACTATTGTATGTGCCTACCGTTTTACATGTATTTTCTTTCAGGTGAATACAGGTTCAAATGTCCGATGCAATCGTGCGAGAAAGCGTTCCTGACGTCATACAGTCTGAAGATCCACATACGCGCACATACGAAGGCTAAACCTTTTGCGTGTAACATGAGTGGCTGCAGGAAAGCCTTCAATACCCTGTACAGGTTAGTTTATTTATTTTATTGTTCTGGATAGTAACGCGAATCATACGTGTTATTAAAAAAAGAGTTTCTCACTAGGTATAATTCTTATGTCGCGGAACTTTACTTACATTCAAATAACAAGCACAAGGAACACCCAAACTCGGTACAACTACACAATTTTATGTCCAGTGCGTGAATCGAGCCCACAACTCTTGATGCAGTGGCAGGGGTGAAGCGACCACTTAAGCACTACGCCACCCGTGCATCGTCTTTCGCAGATCGTAATGCTATGGGTTTGCACCATCAAGTAGTTTCCTGCTACCACAATGTTTTCTTTTGTTGAACTTTAAACACTTTGGCTATAGAACTCTTTCAAAGAAACACCTGCTAGTAGCGCTCGGTAAACATCACAATAAGTTTACATTCTGGAGACCGCAAGTAGGTACATGGGCGAAATAATACCTGAAATCCCTCTGCCCTATATAAGAACAAATAAGAATAGTCCGAACCCCTCCCCCCTGTTTAATATTTATTAACCTCTGAGTTTTCTTCGAAGAGGTTAATGAAAACACTATGTGGGTCTGTGTATCTGTCTGTTAGTAACAGTTTGTTAGTGACAGGCATAGCTCCGGAATCACTGGACCGATTGACTTGTAACTTGGTGTGCAGACACCTTGAGGTCATCCCTCGGTCAAGTTCGAATATGGGCCCTGTGGTTCAAAAGACCCCCGAGATATAGGGGTCACAAGTTCATAAGGTCAGGGGATATCCACCAACAGAGTGATTTGGAAGTCCAAGGGAGAGGCTTTTGCCCAGCAGCAGGATATTACAAAAAGATGAAGCAGAAAAAATCGTCACATAAAGACAAAGAGGTTGAATCCTGGGTTTTTACACCCATCTCGTTACGTAAGAATCTAAAGGAAAAATGAATACACATTTGGTTTGTTTTAATGCTTATACATAACATATCGATATAACAGTCTTCGCTGCCCACCAAATTCTAGGCTGTGTTCTTCGGGGCTCAAAATAATTCAAGAATGCATCAACCATAGTTCTGTTGTACTGTAATCTCATAAGAAGTAAGCTAGAATATAGTAGCACGGCCTGGAACAACGGCCAAGTTACTAAATAATCTGGTTCACCATTTGACGTTTGGAGAGCAAGTTGCAAAAGTATTTAGCTGTTATGACAATATACCTATTTAAAGATGACTTCTCTAGAATCACGTCGTGCTCTCTTCGACTTTGTTTTCATATGTCAGTTTTTTTTTTATTAACATCCGGTAATTGACATGTCCAAGAAGTGTTTATACATTTTGATGGATATAAAGATTTTTGACCTTGACTTGCTCAATAATCAGATTGACTGCCCGGACCTTCTCAGTAAAAGATTTATCAACGTACCACATAGAGTCCTCCGCCATGTGATAGGCATTTTTTATATTTTTCTGATGAAATATATATAGTCCTCTTTACCGTTTTCGATGACAGCGACCCGGACTAATTATCGCGTCTTTCGTCTTTGATGAAATATAAAACTGCTGCAACAGCAGTCTTATATTTCGAGCTCATTTGCGGAATGGTTCGTAGATCAGTTTTCTTATTATAATTAGTGTTAATTTTAAGTATTATAGCCGTATATGACAGAGCTCGTGCGGCGCATATTTAAATCGGCGCGCGGCCGCCATAGTAAAATTGTATGGAGGATTTGAAATGCTTTTTCGATAAATATGTATCTTTACTGTCAACCAATAACTTAAATATTTGGGACGGACAAATTGTAATATAACTATTTATGTTTCGTTTAAGCTGTAAAATAGGGTAGATTTCTACTGTTATGATCTAAAAATCACGTAACACGAGCTTACATTTTTGCATTTTTCGTGCTAATTTACGTAATTTTGTAGGCGAATATATTAATTATTTTAAGGTTTTTACACAGAGTAATTGTAAAAACATTTATTGTTTTGGTAAATGTATATTTTATATTTGAATTAAACAAAAATTGTTGATTTTATTCACTTAACTGTGACCGCCTGTTTTGGCAAATTTCGCTCGGCGCAGTCTTAATACTAAATACTAGACAAATACCACATAATTCAGAATATTTCCACCTTACATAAACATATTGACGGTAAACGTCCTAATTTGGTTAAGCAAACAATCCGTCATGTTTTAGCATATACATATATATTCCGTTGGCATGTTAATATTCTTTTCTTCAAATCGCTCGCGTTGATGTTCTGTTTTCTGTATGAAAGGTGACCTTATGTCCTTTTCTATTTCCCGGACAACCTGTATTCGAAATTATCCTTTATGATCCGCCGAGTAGTTAAAGTGTCAAGCGTAACAAACAAACGAAATCACATTCGCTTTTATTATATTAGTTAGGATAATGGAAATAACATGTCTGACGTATTCGTAATGTACCTACTTGGAAAAGTCTGAGGTTAAAACGTCTGATTTGGGATCGTACACGAGACCTCCGCGTCGTAGTCCCGAGGTCTCCCACTAGGCTATCCGATTGTTTACTATTACTTAATAAAACAACAATTCGCTTTTTTTATACAATCAGAAGAATGTGCACAAAATGACCATAGTCATGACTTGTCTCAAACCTTATCATATAAGTTGGAGGTCAGTTTACTTCGCATCTCAAAACATGACTTGCATAACGATTCGGCGGTCATGCGTATCCTCTTAAATACCTAAATATATTGTCGACGAAGTTTATTTACAAACATGTTGATAAAAATAATTTAATGCTAGAAAATATCGGTTGATTAAAATTAAGTGCTTACGCACCTAATTATTATTATTATTACAATGCCAACCATGGCAAAGCATCATCCGGTTCAATTATTTGTTTAAAAGAATAATATACACATTGTCTCGCGCCTCTATCCCTAAAGGAGTTGATAGGGGTGAATTGCAGTCACTATACAAGGCAGCGAGTTGGCACACCGTGGTGGTTTTAATCGGTAAGCCCTAAGTAACCGTCTCGCCTCCCCTTGTAGCGAGGAGGTCGGCATCAGAAGCATTTGCCCACTTAAAAAAAAGGTAAATTGCACCCACATTTCGAGAGCTAGGTGGCGACTCTTGGCGTCTACCGGGCACAATTCTAGACCCAGTGTCGTTCTACTCCAATTTTTGACGGTCGATTCCAATGATACCCTGCAAAAGATAAAAAGTCTTCCAGCATTACAGTGTCTTGTTAAAATTTTGTTATTATTGCTTAAAAGTGGCAACACGTAAATGTAAAGCATACTTCTTTCGCAGATAAAACATGTATGAGTCGTTGATATCCAGCTCACAAACTGTTATTACGTTTTTCTGTCAAAAATCTCAGTTACTACTGAGAATATTTGCCGTCCACCGAGTACAGTTCCAGACTCCGGAGAATTCCGCGGAGCATTATATGGCAGGTCTTGCGTCTGATATCTCCGGTCGTGTCGGATTGCCGTCCCATCGGATCATGACAGTTAGCAAAAAGAGAATACACTTGTGTTTGCGCACACACTTGTGCACTATAATATCTCCTGCGCAGATCACGAGTCTCCGCTAAGACTGGTTCCGCAGCAAATATTTCATTATTGTATTAAATGTTACTTGGCGGATATTTATTGTAATCAAATTATTGCGAAGAGCGGTACTCGACACGCGCTATCGAATTGTCCACCCCAACTATTGCAATAGAAAAAGCTTGACAATACCGAACTCGGGCGTACTCCAACTTGCTGTAATCCGCACAGTTTGAAACACGAAATATGGTAGAGTCACGCTGGTTACAGCATGAATGGGCCGGCTCGACCGGGGAAGTACCACCTTCTCACAGAAGATCGACGTAAATTAACAGTATCTGTTATGTTTCGTTCGGTGAGTGAGAGCGCCGGAGGCCCAATCACCCTTCCCTTCCCAAACCCCATCCTGCTCCATTTCCCTTTTCCTTCCGGTAGGCAGCGACTTGGTTGTGTTTTTTTGACATTGCTTCTGTAATGCTAAGAAAACACAGCCATATGTATGAGCCACGGTTGTCGCTTACTATCAGGTGGGCCGCTGGCTCATCTGTCACCGGTGAACGCAAAAAGAAAACACCTGCTTGGCCTCAGCGCAAGGCATCTTTAGGACCGTTTGGCAACGAATGAATCCTATCCAGAGGAGTTCGGAATTGTTAACCTTTTTCTATTGTAATAGATATGAGGGCAATCCTAAGGTTGCGTGGTGGTTTTCTCTCTTTCCAATAATATTATAACATTATTATATATTATATAGCAGCGATAGCTCAGTGGGAGACCAACAGACTGCAATGCAGAAGGTCTCGGGTTCGAACCCACGTCGCGCACCTCTGACATTCGGAAGTTATATGACTTTTCGAAATTATGTGCGTATTGATTGACAATTATCGCCTGCTCCGTGCCTCGGAGAGCACGTTAAGCCGTTGGTCCCGGCTGCCATGAACATCTATGGCAGTCGTTATTGGGAAAGTCAGTACCCTCTAATATCCTGACACTGGTCTAGCCTTAGGGTATCGTTAGCCTTCGGGTTGCGGTCAGGTGGCAGCCGTTCCGTGTAAAAACTGATATCCAGTCAAATCCGGTTAGACAAGAAAAGCCGACCCCGAGTGACTTGGGAATAATAAAGGCTACGAGAGAAGATATATGTAATATGGATGTAACTTTAACAAAAGTATTAATGAAGTACTGTACTGATACAGAAAGTTATCTTGGATGATAAGTGGTCGCGTATAAGAGTAAGTGCTTGTGGAATTATTGTGATGTGTTAGTGTGAATATGAGGAGATGTGATCGTAAAACATAAATACGATACATTACAGCATTGTAGTTACACATACACATAGACTTTTTGTGTCAAATGTTTATACCTATATTTTGTAAAATTTAAAGTAAGATAATTTATTTGAAGAGCTCTCTAATAATTTAATGGTAAAGTTTCTCTGGTTATTTAAAACCATAGGTCCTTCTTAGTGATATTAGGTGTATTAACTCTCTTTACTGCTGATCGTAAATTATCGAAACGAAACTGTGTTTAAGTCTTTCTGTACGGAGAATTTTGGTAGCCCAAAATGCATTCTATCTTTCACATTTGTTATTTAATATTAATAGTATATTTTCTGGATCTGTTTTATTCAATGGCTTCTGGCCTTTTTGGTCAGATTTTGATTTGGCTTTTATATTTGCGTGCGATCGTTAGTGTTTAATTTCCAGATCGGACAAAGTGTCTTTGGGGTTTTCTGCTTATACATTCTCAGAAGCAGCTCGGAGCCTGGAAATGCGTCCGATAGACGGTAAAAATCTTTTGTTCTATGTGAGATCAAATATATAACAGACGAAGTTTGAGTGAATGCCATGTGATCTCTGCCTACCACTTGGGGGAAATATAGGCGTCAGTCTATGTGTGTATATTCTATGAAATGATACGATAACATTGCACTGCGCACATTGCTAAAGAAAGTGACACTGTGGTTTAGAAATGTGCGGCGACCGCACTTAGGTGTCTGAAAAACTTGAAACAGGATTGTATAGAACGATAAAATATAAATTTAGCTTTGCCTCTTTGCTTTGTTCTACTTTTCTTGCTTATGTATCATCATATAATATGCTTTGTGGTATCCTTTCTTGAGTTATTATTATTAATTGATCGCAGAGTCAGCAAGAAATTTAACGCATTATGGTCTTAGGAAGAATAACAGCAGGTGACGTCAAATGGATAAAACAATCTTCTTTTTCTTTTCGTGTGATTAGTGGCCAATCTGTTGTCAAGAGTTGTTCAAGCCGCCCATAGGCTTCTGACAGGGCTTAACGATTGCTGTCAATTTGACAACAACCGGGACCGACATTTTACGTGCCCTCCGAAGCACGAAGACGCTCAGGTGAAATACCACTAAGCGGTCACCCATTTATAGACTGACCGCACCCACCGTTGCTTAACCACGCTAATCGTTTACCGATCAGTGAGTGCAACTGGCTATGAGCGCCTCGATAAAATAATTATAGCCTGTATGTCTCAAAGGGCATTGATGTATAAACAAGTATTTATTAGACTTATGGTATAACACCCACTTTTCACTACCAAAATTTGAGGTCCCACGTGATAGTAGGAGACTTTATTACCGTCTTCCAGATACATTGTCAAATTACGTGCTGCTACTAATGCAAATTTTTGCCGGAAAAATGAGTTAACGACTTATTCAGCCATATTTGCAAGGTAAAACTCGTTACTTGAGTGATGGCAATTTATAATTCCATCTAATAAATCATTATACGTTATCTTACACTTAGCTTTTGATTATTTTACGATGTTTTTTGATAAATTAGTATAAATATAATGACTGGCAAAATTATCTATGAATGATAATTAATTTGCTTATTTCATGCTGTGCACTATTAAAAATATGCAAGGGTCATTCTGTTTCTTTGTTACATTTATAAATCGGTGATCGTTTGATACAATTTGGTTGGTATAGAGATAAGTCATGGGAACTACATATATAGACGTATTGCTGCGTTATAGGGAACAAGCCTGATGCCGATACTGAGAATTTTAACCAACTTTGACCGACGCCGAAATCGCACCCGAGAGGTGCGATCAAAGTATGTCGTATGCACCCACAGCAGTCACATTAAACACTGCTGTGCCACCTACTACCGAGGCATGAGCTGCAGAAATAGCATGCTTCAGAGATACATATTAGAAAAAAGTTACCTTCTGTATATTATTTTTGCCATAGTCTCTAAAATCTACTCGAACTGACACAGATTGCTATTTGTACATATCGTTCTCTTAATAAAACAAAGACTTAACTCGAAATTTGGCAGTTAGGCAATTTGAACTATAACACACTCTCAGCTCAATTTGACTAACTTCCAAATTTCCAGTTAAGACAGAGACTTAATCATCAAGAAAACGATAATATAATAAAAAAATTATAGAAATGTTCTTATTACTAAATTCCTAATAAGTAAAGCAAGTTAGTAATGTCTATAATAACGGATATATGGGTACAGGTAAGAACCATTTACGTCAGGCGTTTCCTGAGGCAGCTGACATGCCCTGCCTACTTAGACAAAGATAGCACAACATTCTTGCATAAAGAAACTTGTCTCGTGTAAATTGGCCTTTAGACACATCATTCATGGATGTTAAGTAGAAAAAGTAATAACTTACGCCTTATATTGTTCGTGACTAAATCGATTCGTTTTGTTATAATATAGAAACCCGACACTAATGTCGTTCAAGATCTCAGGAACTACTCTACTTAAAAGTGCCATTTCATATTAACATTACTGCCACAAATTACGTAAATACAGACGGCTCTCTTAGGATATATTATAGTGTACAAGTTTGTACGCAAACACACACTCTCGTAGCCCAATAAGACAGCAATCTGACTCGAGTGGAGTGAGATCTGCCGCAAGACCGACGGCTTTACGTATTTCCAGAGGCATGGCGTGTGCAACACAGCCGTCTGCCTAACTCCGGCCTGTTGCTGAAAATTTCCTGACAGAAGAGCTCAATATTTTTAGACGGCACAGCTGTATCGCTATATCGCATTCACTACCGCTGCGCCAGTTCGAATGAAATCTTAGATTTAGGCAAGCATCTCTCCGTGTCTACTAGTTTCTTTTTATTGACACAGTTATTTTTATAAATACAGTTATGTCCATTGAGTACTCATAACTTTGGTCGAAATCAGTAATTCAGCTTTTGAAGTTTTTCATTCGGACATTGCCAAACATATTCCGTTATGACATCTGCACCGTCCAGAGTTATTACTTACAGTCAATTCTAGTCAGATCATCTATCTGATAATAATTTAGCTGTATCAGATATTTATCTTTTATAAAAATTATGTATGATCACTACGACTTAAAAATATGACAAAACTTTATCGTAACACGCAATATATCTATAGATATCCACAACACAAAAGATACTTCTATTTGGTATTTATTATTATCTTCTTACATTATATTTATGCTTTGTCATTCTGATCAAAGCACATTTAGACGATAACAAGTGTAGTGCTATCTTTGTCCTACTAGGTAAATAAAATTAGGATAGCAATACACTAGCTTCAAGAAACATACCTGTGTAAAAATGCCTTATCAATAGTCGCACAATCGAATTTCTATTTTTACAAAAACGATATTATCTTGGATTTTCTAATCTGAAGTTTCTATCACTGGCGCATGTTTGGGCTTATCTCGAATTTAAATATTTTCTCGTTACTGTATTGCCATTATCAGTAGCAGCACGCAGTTTGAAATAGGGTAGACTCATATTTCTTACTCTTAAAATCAAATAGTTAAATTACCCAAACTCTAAAATGATGAAATGTATATATATTATCATGTAAATAAAATGTCAATAAAAGTATCCATTTGCTTAGCTGTAGACATAAAAAAATAAATGGCAATTTGTATAAGAAAATTAAAATAAAATAATGTACGATATGTTGATTGTTACAAATTAGCTTTAATAATACCTACTATTGCAATGCCCGATTTGAAAATGTTAAAACAATATTTATTAAACACAATTGCGTACACAGTTCTAGTAATAAATATCTTTGTCTTAATTTGTTTCTGTTTCATAGGCGTTTCCTTAGTATTTCACGTTAGGAAAATACCCGAGCTTTTAGGCGGCTTATAAACATGTGTTTAAAGTGCAAATACCGTTAAAGGCTTTTAATCTAAAGAGATCCCTTCAAGACTTTAGCCGTGGTTGGTGTTGCTTTTGCTACTAAGGAACCTAATAAATGTGAGCTACGCACATGTGATTTTAAAGTTATTGTAGAACGGCGTCTTCCAGAAACTTTCATGGAATTCAGCCAGAACCTGAATCGAGTGGTAGAGAAACCCTTTTTTATCTTTTTAATACGCTTATTATATAACTATTATGTTACTCAATCGCACACTAAAGAAATGCCCTTTCTTAGGCTGCCATCAGACGGAATGCATTGCAGCAACCGCGCGCAGTCGATATATTCAACTGCATGCAATTGTACGTTCGACTTCGTTCAGTCATGATATCACTTCACGCGGTCGGCTGCAGTCGTGAAGTCAATATTAACTGCATACAGTCGAGATTTCAACATTACGCGATCGTTTACAGTCGTATAATGTCGACGCACGCTGTCGATCGCTAACCGCATCGTATTGTATTGTACGTATTTACAAAAAAAAAGTATCTAAGTATGTTTATCCATATCTAGAACCCATAGCACAAGCTCTGCTTAGTTTGGGGTAGATGATGTTGTGTGTATGTGGTAGAATATTATATTATTATTATTAGTTAGTGTGCAGTTAGTCAAGGAGCATAACGCGCATCGGCCGCGTCCAACGGTTTAAATAAAAATGGATAATGATACCGACTTATTTATTTCATTAATCAAAAGTAAAGTCAGCATTTGTAATTATAAAAGTCAAGAATATACTGACAAAATAAAGAGCAGTAATGATTGGGCTTTTGTATGCGAATCAATGATACCAAAATTTGCAGAAAAAATAAAAATGTAAAAAAATGTTATTGGTAAGTTTACAATTTTCTATAATAATTATAATTTATAATAAAAGATTCTGCGATAGTACTAAACATTCTAAACAATGTTAAATTAAGTCACATGGACGAACAAAAAAGTCGGACGGATTCTTGCTAACAAAACATTGTGTCGCTCCAGTCAGCCAGTTTCCGCACGCACGCATGGACACGTAAAAACGTCGACCATGTTGTTGGCGTAATGGACGACTCGTGTGTAAATGTGTGCGTGCCGGCATGTACGTACAGGCAACCGCAGCGTAATAATAATAATAAGAGAGGTAACGTCTGTGCTTCCATTTCGACTGCGCAAAGTCAGATCCGACTGCAAATAACTGCATGCAGTTGAATATATCGACTGCGCGCGGTTGCTGCGATGCAGTCCGTCTGATGGCAGCCTTATATAGCGTGTAATATAACGGCATGTTTTCAAGTCGTAATGATGATAGCATTGTAAAATATTAAATAATGATTTGCTTTGCCTCAAACTTTATATCCAAATATTTTTCTTGGAGATAGAGATTCTTGAAGATTCTAAACACAGTTTTTTTTTTATTGATCACAAATATGTAAGTCACAGTAATTAATGAACACTGGTACCCAAGGTAAGATCTAACTTGTGTTATGGGTACCAGGACCCACTTTCAGGTTTCTTAACAGTTTGGTATTAATTTAGGTACGTACATTGATGTTATCAAATAAATTACAAAAAGAAAATATAAAATATTAATAAAAACAAAATCTAAGAAAAAGTAAATAAAAATTGGGTTGACACTTATGATTGTGCAGTAGTAGTGCGAGAGTAGGTGTGTGTGTGTGTATGGGTGGTGCTAGTGTGTGTGTGTGTGCGTGTGCGTGTGTGTGTGTTGTACTTTGTGCGTATCATAATATTGATATCTTTAGTAAACTTTCAGTTTCTTCATAACTTTTGCCTAACAGCCAATCCGTTACTTTTTTTCTACATTGAGGTCTTGTTAGTTCGTAAATGTTACATACTTTATTGACTGTATTGTATATTTATTAAGGTAACATGTCAATATTAGCATCTTAATTTCTTACTTGGACATTATTAGACTAATTTTGACATGCTACCAGCGTTCTCGAGAGCGTACCACATAGATCTCCGACCTGACATCTTTTATATTGTTAATAAATTCGTGAACCTGACTGCTTTGAAGGTGCGTCAATCATTGGACAGATATTTAAATGGCAATGAAAATAGAGGTGTTATGCAACGTGAATACACATTGAAATGTTTAGTACCGTATAATAAGCACCGTACATCGCAAACAAGCAGTCAATCCTTATTTCTGACTGAAGCAACTATAAATTATTAAATTTCAAACATACTGCATGAGTCAGAAAGTGAACGTGGTTTATGTGCTTGGAGTACGGCCAATTTTTTTGGATAATACAGGCAAGAATGTTTTCGTTTGCGATTATGTTCGTAATATTATTTAGGCTTCCAGTAAATACTGGAGTTATGGCATGTCGAACAATTATTATGAAACATTAATGTGGTCTCTTTCAAGGATTGTGACTGATTCGTTACGTAACAGGCTTGTTTCATTGGTTGAGTTTTTTATGATATATAATTTATCCAGAATATAATATCGGCTCTGTTTAATAGTTCCACTGCTCAGCACGGATTTCTTCTCAGTACGAACAGGGCTCGTACATCCACCGCGCTGGCTCAGTGCGTGTAGGCAAACTTCGCATATCATTGAGATTATGAAGAAGTCGTAAGGAAGACTTTAAAAAGTTAGTCAGACGTGCCTTTTTTCGAATTTGAGACCACTTCTTGCAAGTCTAACTGTTTACCACTACTTTATCCATACATGATCTAAATAAACAAACATACATAACTCATGCCTGTTTCCCGCAGAAGTAGACAGAGACTACGGATTTCTAATTGCAACGATCTCGGCATGTAACACTTTCTACATTCTCTCTCTTCTTCATTCACTTTCGTCGGTTTAAGGCTTAAGATCAGATAACGTTTGCTTCGGTTTTACCCTTCTGGTTGATTCATTTATAATCTCTTTATATAGTAGGTATCTTGTACAATAATCTGTTTTAAATTCAATAGACAATTCGCCGTGTCACGTTCACGATTATCTCACTGCATAAATAATTGTTTTACACTTGTTGACAAAACTCTTTACTTCTCAACAGTCTTTTTTTATAAGTTGTATATTGTGTGTGAATATTTTCTTATCTTATAGTATTTTTAGCTGTTAGTCGCGCGTCTCGTTCTTTAGGTTCTAAAGATATATAATTCCTGGTAAATGCGATTTATCGTAAAAATTAAGCCAGTGCTCAGTCCATGTACTATCTATAATATTAACGAACACATATTGATTTGTTGCACAGTTTCTGCAGAAAACGATTACTTTTAATAAAAAATGTAACGTCATCTTTCGTATCGTTTAATAAAAATCGTTCGATAATAAATAATGTAGATAAAATACTAAACAAAAACTTGGTTACATAGAACGCTAGCATTATTATCTATTCTGTCGGTATATCTACGTAATTAACCACAGTTTTGACAGGAAGGACCAATCATGTACATAATAATATAAGAATCGATCATATTATTATTTAAGTACCTCAGTGTCGTAGCATCATTAAATAATTTATAAATCCATGAAGATTATTATAAATCCACGTAGGTACTGGCTCAGATAGCTGATGACGCCTAATCGATGGAGACGTTTATGTGAAAAAAGGTTTCTTTACATGGTGTCACAATTTAATTTTATTTAAGTCCTACGCGCGCCCCGGCGCAGTAGCTAGAATAGCAGTCATAATGTCATATTGCAGATTTCATCTATTATTTTGATGCCTGATTGTAATTTATGATTAAAACAAGTGATAATGAATTGCCGTAAATCTTAGAGTTCGAAAAAATGGTTCAAGTAATATGCAAAGGTCACGTGACCAGACAGGTCAGAGGTCAAAGGTCATAGTCATTTCGGGGATATATCGACTATGCTGAGTCGAATGGCGTTGACCGCGAGTCTTTAGCTCTTACGGTTCTTGAGTTGAAAGTTGTATAACAGACAGACAGACGAACGGACGGACAAAGCTGTTGTATAAGATTTTTTTCGAACTCTAGAAGTCCAATAGTAAAAACTACATCCTATCGTTCCAGGCACAGACATTGCGAAAGTAACGTAGTAGTTCTGACTATGACGGTCTTAACATATAATTTTAAACGAACCAAAATATAAATAAGCAGAAAGAACGTGCACACTGCATATTTTAGAAATGTTGTATTCCGCAATAAATAATAGTCAGACCTAAGACGAATGTCGAAAATATTCTAACTGTGGCCATATGCAATATGAACATTATTTATAAACGAACCCGCTGTTGGATTAACAATGAGAAGATTATGCCATAGTCCAACTTGGTTGCCAATAAAAAGCTGTACTTATAATGCTTTCGAGAATAAGTGATGACTGCATCACACATCCTCGAGAACATTATGGAGAACTTTTTGCAGATGTAGTTTTTCTGACATGCATTGGTTTTAATATGTGTGGATTATAATACGCACATAAAAAATTTGAGACGCGTGTCCTCAGATCGAGCTCAGCATGACAATCCAAAAATGTCCATTGTGATATCGCTGATATTTATGATAAAACTACGATTTTTGATAAATATAATGATAATTAACGTTATCATACATGACTTGGGGGTTTATAAAAGTATTTATCGGTCGATTGAAATTTCATCAGGTGTCATACACCTGATGAAATTTCATTCATAACTTCAAATTTTTGCATTGGTCGGTTCCTTCCTTTTATCTAGATTTCCATAAATCTTCTAACGTTCTAATGTTTCTTATTACTGGCTACCATCTAATGTCTGTACTATGTCCATAGGCTACCAAAGCAATTAGCAAGTATCCATAGACACATAGTCGACTTATAAAATTGGTAGAGCTGTAATCTGTTGTCTACGTGTACATAACACGGATTGTGCCTAGAAAAGAATAATTTATTTAATGGGCATGCATATACCTAATTAGCCTATAAATTTAATGAAATTTGAATACTGCGGTAACCGCTCATCTGGCAGTCGGCGGTTACGCTTGATGGTCACTGCGGGCAATGTTAACGGACTCTGAGACTCTAGTGTGCAGGAGGTATTATAGTGCAAAGTGTGAGCGCAAACACCAAACCGACACGACTGGAGGGAGGTTAAGCGCTGGATTAACGGCTTTATGGCCCCGAGGTGCAACTCCGGACTGCAATTGAAAAGTTCATGACAGAGAAACCAAATATTTTCTGGTACTCACGGTATCAGTATCTCTGGCGGTTACCGCTTACCATAACAAAGGCTGCAGTCCCGTAATTCACCAAAAAGTATAAAAATATTTCATGTTCGATTTAACTTTTTAAGGATGTGATGTAATTGTCTCAGTTTACGTAATGCTTTTATGTTTATAATTTGCAGGTTACGTGCCCACCAGCGGCTGCACAGCGGAGATACGTTCAACTGCAACGCTGATGGGTGCACCAAGTTCTTCACAACACTCAGCGATCTGAAAAAACATATACGTACTCACACACAGGAGAGGCCTTACAAGTAAGTACCTACCTGGGCAATTAGGACTCTTGCGTTGGATGATGTAGGTGAAAGTGTTAAGCTGTCTTGCACCTGAAGATAAAGCTTGCTAGAGGTATCTCTCGGGCATTCCGACCAAGAGTCATGCTCACACAAAGCTGAAGTCCACATTAAGGAGAAAAGTTTATTGCTTCCCCAACTGTATAGCGCATTCTTTGACTCTCCTAAAATGCCTCCATCCTCTGCTGATGCTTCTGATAATGCTGGAGTAGAAAGCAAAAATTAGACAGGGGAAGGATAACTATTAGTCATGTATAAGTCTGGAATACCTTCTCACCGAAGGAATTTAAAACAAGGTTATTTGGCTGCACGTTTTTGCAGGAACAGCATGGAGAAATTTCACCGGTCCAACTACTCGGCACTCCTCTGTAGGATTAAGTTTAGTTCTGTAGTTCTAGTTATGAGCGTATATGTCACTATGCCCTCTCCCAAATTACGTTATTTTTTACATAAATTGGTAGAGCCCAATGCCCAAAAGTCCAACCACGCTGCCGCGCCGCTTCCAAATAAAATAACATATCCTAGAAACTTGATCTACAATTACTAATAAATATTTTACATTGACATGTATTGTTCGATAACGAGCCTCGACTGATGTCCAATAAACGTCTGTCACAGTTTTAGAATGAGTGACAAGACAAATGGGACCTGTACTAGGTTTCCAATTTCCTTAACAGAAACACTGCCAAATACTTAGAAAGTTGTCTGGCGTGAAGCCAGCCCATTTCTACTATAATAAATGAACACGTGTTTTCTAGTATGGGGAATAAATAGGTTGATAATGTACTACTTATAGGTGCGTTTTTTTTTTGCCAAGAGAGGCAAAATAAGTAGTCACGTCTATAGAGTATTTTTTTGTATGTATGGTCAGCTATTATAAGTCGCTGAATATTACACAATTTTGTAACAGTATTTTATGAATTAAAATCTACTTATTATTCTCCAATAGTAATAAATTGTGACTAAAATAACTATAATTTAACTGTTAATGTTGTAAAAGATGGGAAATTACCACTGTTGTGTATGATAGACCACTTCAAAATCTCGAGCGTGTTAATCGACTTATGAGGCTGACTGTACGTGGAAGCTAATCTCTGTAATTATTTACCGGACCGATTTTAAAATTCTTTTAGCAATGAAAAGTTACTTTTGTGATTAGAATACGCTTTGTTGTAATGATATACGTCTACGCTAGTGGGTTTTTATGAAAAATTCATTAGGCGCGCTCCCTATTAGGATGTTCCTGACTCCCTTCCTCCGGAGTCTAAAACGTAGTTGGCGTGTTACGACGTTATTCTAAATAATTACGTCTTGTGTACCTATGTATGTCTAGCCACACAATGTTTGGTCCTATTTAACACGGAATACTCGACGTACTGGATAGGTTAGACTACTTACGCTAATGCGCTATCCGTCGAGACAATTGCCAATGCTTCTTCCAAAAACCCTTAAAAGGAAGCAATTTAAGAATTCCCAGAAGAATTGGTATTTGCATATTGTGAAGCTTTATCTGAATATTTTAAAATGTGTTTGGCTCTCCAGATGCAGAACAGAAGGCTGCGGCAAGTCGTTCACCGCTTCGCATCACCTCAAAGCGCACGGCCGCACACACTCGGGCGCGCGCCCGCACGCGTGCGCCGCGCCGGCCTGCGGCAGGCTGTTCTCCACGGCTACCAGTCTCAAGGCACATGCTATGAAACACCAGGTACGACATTAAACCTTGTTTAAAATACTTTTGGAATTACTACGAATTTTTATATTTATTACGACTAATTGCATTGGAATAAATTTCGAATACAGCTTTGCACAACACGATACGTACATATCTAGTATGAGACAAAGTATATATGAATCGCCCAAGGTCGCAGCGCAGTGAGTTTATGTATTGTGTTACTACTTATTACCACTGGTTTTATAGAATAATAACACTGTTCTGGTTCCAATGTTTTCCTATGAGTTATTAACCCTAAATTTAGGTTTTGAGATTAACGGATCTTCTAGTCTCATTAAAATGTTTACTTATTTCTTTGGTCTGTTTGTAAAACTTTAATTGGAAAAGTACGATATGGTCCCGAATTTTCAACTTCAACTTTTCTTGGTGACAATTGGTAATATGGCTCTCCATTTTTTATTGTAAAGTTATGGCCTCATAAAATCTATCTCCAAATTTCCATCCCACTTAACGTTTATTAACCATTTTACTATAGAATAGTTAAGTAAAATCATTATTTTAAATTAATACTATCACTTCCTAACGCTGATATCAACTTTACGAATACAATTTATTTTCAGGATTACAAAGTTGTAGTTTCGTGTTTATTTTTATACTTTGTAATGATAGAGATATATCACTACAAAATGTTAAAATTGCTGTGAAAATTAAAATATACCGCAGTCATTTTGAGTTTCTGATTCAATAAAACACACGTAAAACTGCATTAGGAAGTACACCAAATTTTAAAATTCACGTAAACCACTGATGTTCTCAATTAACGAAAACGATGTTGGCGTTCATCCAAAACTATTTTCTTATTCTCCATGCAAATAATGTTTTGATAAGAAGATAAATCGGCCATTCAACAAAAATACAAGTTGGAAAGGACCAAAGAAAATATTTTTGAGTATTATGCAATATTACAATGTAATTTTGGAGACTCGCAAAGCGTAGCAGAGACATTATATTAACGGATATTGTCTCTGCTACGTTTATTAAGAATATGATGTTTGTTCTTCATGATTAATGAAATAAGAAAAGAGTATGAGTCAGTTTAGTATTTTCTAGTAGAGCGAATCATTTTAGAACGTTTAAATAATTGTGGTCGTCTGTGGACTGTCTCCAGCAATCACCAAAATAGGATATCGTTTAGGCAGAACGCATTCACGGCGTTAATGATGATTCAGGCAAGAGTTTTCTTGCAAGGCGAGTCATTTGGAAAGTATAGAACTACTGTTTGTGCCTGCGGTTTCGTACGGGTGGGACGTATATATGTATGTTATATACATACTACTAGCTATGTGCACAATTGTATTGTATTTTGACTGCACGCACGGCGAAGTGTTTTAAGTGAGGCGAACCACTAAAAACACGCTACTGCCACTGAAGCGACTGTTGTGGGTTTGAATCCCACATGTGACAAAAAATTGTGTGATTCACAAAGCCTATGTGTTCTTTGTGTCCGTTCTTTGAACACAGTTTTAAACGGATTCCCGTTGAAAACGCGTTATATAAACCTTAAAATACTAATTCTGCCATGTTCGTTTGATTATTAAATTGTTTTCTTACAACTATGTACTTAACAGTTAAATGATAAGTAGATATAAGTGTACATTCCTGTAAGTATTAAATATAAACGATATAAACGTTTCCCTTTTTCTACTAATCAATAAAACTTAACTTTTTGCAATATAAACCAGTCCTTATCAAATAAAGCTAATTATAAATTTCAATGCTATTTTCAGGTTGAAGCAGAGCCTATCGTAAAGGAGATCTCGGTACCCATCCCGACTCGACCGCCGCAACCGCAGCCCGTGGCGAAGGGCACCGACGACTTCATGAACTGGGACAGCCTCCTCGAATCCTTCGGCCGAATCACAACAGAATCAAACTCTACCGACGGCAGCCTAGAAGACATCACTAAAGTTAATACTGTTGACATAACCGAACTACTCTTCCCCGATAACACTAACAATACTAAAAACATCGATACTGTGGACTACGATCTCGCTAGCCTAACCCTCTCACCGTTTGCCGTTGAGAAAAATAACAAGAAGAACCTTACAGACGATTCATGGGTTAACGTCACCGAATTACAAGCCTCAGTGCCATTGGAAACGCATCCGATGGATATAGGACCGAAGTTCGAAGTGAAATCCAAGGCCATGCAACTTGCTCTAGCTAACGAAATTGAGGATCAAGCCCCATGGGTCGATGTTAGCGCTTTAGCTGCTTCGATATCAGAAACGCCCGTGTGCATTGAAGAGAAAACGCCTGAGAGCATATTTACTCTCGCCACCTTCGTCCCAACTCATATGCAGAGTTACATTGACTTGAATATAGAAGTACCTCCTACGGCAAATCTTATTACTCACGATTCATTCGATCTAGACACACCAAGCGTACTAGACGTCGGTGACAAAGTCTTCAACGATAGTGAAATAGTCACCAATTTGGATACTCCCAAAATTGACACCGATTACAACATATTCTTAGGATCTGGTGACGAAAGATCTTTGAATACGCCACCACCTTCAAGAGTTCAGCAGAACATCGAAATAAATCCAGCCAACTCTGTCCTTTTCAATACTGATTTAGATTTAGAAGATACGCTGTTGTTCGACAATGAACCTCCATCTGACATGTATGTTGTGAGAACTGAGAATATTTTTGGTAAGAAGATGGCCAGCAGAAACGCTCTAGAGCAACTGACAGCTGACTCTGGTATTTGTGGCTGTATAGAATGCAGATGCGATCCGTCCGTTGCAGAGTGCCAGGATTGTGGTCAAAATGAACCACCGCCTCCGGCTAAAAATAGTTGTGGCGAGGATACTTGCTCTTGCATCGACTGTAAATGTGATCACGCTGCCATGAAGTGTGCTGTGGGCTGCGGGAAAGCAACAGACACAAACCACAACACGTTCTTGCATTACCACAAGAGGCACAACAACTCCAATTTGGAAGATTTAGGGATATACACGACGCAATTCGATGAAGACGTACGAACGTCAGACGTTATGCAATCATTGTCTTGTTCGTGTAGTCATACGCCTCATGGTGCTCAATTTATTGGCGATAAAAATTCTAGCTGCGGAACAAAAAATTTGCAAGGAAATAGAACATCGGATTGCGGGACAAAATCCGATAAATCTGCATATTGTGACAAAACGCCGGACGATAAAAAGCCTTGTTGCGATCACAATAAGTCGTGTTGTGTCACAATATGTATCAAAAAGTTGGACGCGCTCAAACAATTTTTCTCGAACAACGACCTCATTCACGCGTTAAAAACGCAAAATTTTGATCTAACCACCAGCTAGTATTAGTAGCTTTATAAACAGTTGCATTTAACTACGTACGAAAGCATTGAGTTTCTTGCATTGCCATATTTGCCATCCTTACGCTATTAGTCTGCCCTTCGTGATATTTTGTCCAATGTTAAGAAATACTTTTGTAAATAATTACGTGTTTGTTGTGTTACATGTATTTTCTTTGCCATAGCTGTTAGATATATGTTTTAGATATATGGTATTTATATACAATGAGTTCGTGCAATCTTAATTTCTCAGATGTGTATATATTTATTTTTGTTGATGTAATGTTAAAATTTTGGTATGATTATACTCCAATAGCTGCTCTCTGTTCAAATTTAGAAAGGAAACAGGATTATGTGATATGTTTCCAAAGAGTAATTAATGATATTTATATGATATACATATGTTGAAATCGAATTGTTAAATCTGTTAGATATCAAAATAGGATGTCCTCCTCAAACAGGACAACATCCTAATATCAAAATACTGTTAAAAGAACTTATGAGTATAAAAAGTCTAGGTGCAGAACCTTGAGTTCTTTTCCGTCAAGTCTATATTGTCGATAGCTATTGTGGAAACATGTAATTTAAAATACATAAAGCAATATGAGAATGATTGCTGGTCAGTCACCATGTTACATATTGGATTGGTTTGTAACACAGTGACATAAGATAGTTAAACAGAATTTGATATCAGTTATGTACTTAAATTGTAATGTCTTCTACAATTTCAACTACATAAAATATACCAGATAGGTATACAATTTTATCTATTTTGACTTTGTGAAGTTAACTAAAACTGTAAACAGATACAATGTATTTATGGAACTTACACTTAAAAGTAGGGTCCTATGTGGAGTAGCCCGATAGTAGAAATCTTGAATGCAATTGCTTTGTGTAATTCAAGATATGTCAGTAAAAAGTATTTAATGGCTGTAGGCAGTTTAATAGTATATCATTTTGAACAATTTTATTTTAAATATATATTTGCACTGATCTGTCTAAGAATATAATGTACAGTATATTTATATTTGGTACAAAGTTAAAACTAGTATGTATAAATAAATAAAGTTACTCAAATATGTTATTGGAGTAATACTTAATTTCGTGTCATAATTATGATTTTGTTTACAGATGTTGCCATTTATATAGCTACAGAATTTGTTATAAATACTCTTTCGGGTTACTTCTGTTACACATAGAATTTTTGTGTTATATTTCAGATGTCTTTCAATATTAAAATATTATGCAGTTACTTCTAGAAATGTTATAAGGAGACCAGCATATCATTTATCTACTGGGTAACATTGAACGGTACTCAGAATAGTTATAAACACAGGTACAGGCAGGATACATTTATTTACACATGCTAGTGGATAGAACGGCGTAAGCGGCTAGAGATTTATGCTAGCCATGGGTTCTTAAGTCTATATTTATCTGAGAGTAAGACAATATTCAACAGCCTATATAACTGTGTTAGTCTGCATTAGAAGCGGCAGTATGCCAGTCGTAAGTGCCATAAAACGATAGTAATTTATTGATATATTACTATTTATGAGGTTTGTTAGTATTTTGTGTAAGAAACGTAAATGTTTGGTGCTATTATCGTAAGTAAACCAGTGCCTTAAATGTTGTTGTACTTATGTAATGCTTATAATGTACAAATGTTGAATAATTTTATACGAGATTTTATTAATTTAGTTTTAACAGAAGCAATAATATGAATGCTATAAGTTTTCTAGTCCACATAACAAATAAAATGCTTTATAATATTCCAATGGTTTTATTTTATATTTGCCGAGATCCTGTTTGTATACATTACTGTCACTCTTACATAGTATGCCTTCCAGTGTCTACTGGTAGTATTGAGCTAACAACTTATATTTCCAATATCTAAAATTAGGGTAAAAATTTGATATTAAATAGTAAATTTATATTAGCTTTGAATTTAGATATAACAAGAGTTCCATGGAATAAGATACTTAAAAAATAAAGAGTTAAATAATATAGTATTTATGTAACTTCTTGTTCAAATTCTATGTCTTTTGATGTGTTATAAAATACTAACAAAATTTATTTAATGCCTGTAAAGGCTAATGACGTCTCAACAACAATATGAATACCACAATTATCTATAATATAATAAAAGGTGCCTAAGCCTAAAATATTAATTTGGAGTCACTTTTCTTTCAATTATTGATGTGTATATAAAAAAATATCCAGTATTGAACTCAAATGATTTTATTTCAATTACTTGTTTAAAGGACATTGTTCAGCTGGCATACATTATTAGCCTGAGAACCAACAGCCACAAAAAAATGATAAATGTGTGGTTAAGGATGACCACATTCCATTAAAAGTGAATGTAAGTTACGGACACTTCTGAATAATCCGGGATGTCCATTATTATCATCCTTATTCCATCTTTCTCTTTTACCCCGGTGAGTCCGACATAAACCCCTCCGCCCGCCTCCGCGGAGGGGTATGCGTCAATGCATACCCTGTATAAAAAGAAGTGTTGCCATGTTTGCACTATAGAAAAATGTATAATACCGAGAAATTGGTCATATCTATGATGAAGTTCAATAATGTTATTTATAGAATAGAATGCGTAAGAAAAATTACAGACAATATAGTCAGATAATATTTAGCAATAGGAAATAATTTATCTGATAAAACCGTACACATATTGTAAAACTGTAGGCATGGCAACACTGCGTGAACTTTTTAACACGAAAATAAGATTCGAAAGTGTCCATGATATTGTAATGATTGATTATTAAGTCATAAAATAAAATATAAATTATTGTTTAGGTGGAATGTGCGTTGATTCATAGGCCAAATTGTTCATTGTCCTTTAACACATATTTTATTATAATAATCGTGTTCAAATGGCAAAAATGTGGCAGTAAGTAATTATCTTTATTCCGAAAGATAAAAGTACTTCAGCATTTGATATTCAAAAAGCGATTGTTATTTATTCTTAAACCAACACCAATGTAGAAAATTTAGACTATTTTGAAAATAGATACTGACAAACAATTAATTTATTTTTAATGGACAGCTAGCGAAATGTGTGAATGCAAACACTTCTGCCTATTTCCATCAGAATAAAGAGACTATGCTTGTAAATAAATTTTGATCCATAGATTGAAAAATATCTATGTCATGTTTTTAAAATACATGCCCTGCATAATTTTTAATACACTTATTTATCATAGATGAATACATTGGCAATTAAAAGCCAATGTATTTTTTATTTTATTTCAAGTTGTTTGTATTCAAAATTTAGGCCATTTTTCTTATTTGATTTTATTTTGCACAATATAGTATATTGGCTGCTAGAGAAAATACATATTATAGACCCATCTATAAGTAATGTCACTAATGTCTTTCTTTGTTTTGTCATCTCTATTTATAAGAGAAGGAATATAGACCGCAAACAGTTGCTTAATGATTTTATAATGAATTGTTTCTTTACAAAATAAAACAATTACCAAAATCAACTATGCATTCAATTTGGCTCAAGTAAAGGCAGTTAATTTACAATAAAAATATATACTGAAAGCAATGATTAAAAACTTATTTTATATTTTAACATACATAATTAAATAAATTTATTGGATATAAATACATATGTACAAATTAAACATTATATAATTAATAAAATTCAATATATCAGTCATTTTATTTAAATTATAAAGCATGTTTTGATGTGTGAAAAATATATCTATTGAGTTTTAAACTTATATCTATCAAGATTACTAGAACACAATAGCCTTACTCCAAATAAAGATAGCAAGTACTAAATTAATAGGATATAGAAAGAAGTATATCAAAAATGTACTCAAAAACCTAACTTAAATTAATGTCAATAAAAGCTTAACTAATTATTCATTGTTTGGATGCCAGACACAATGTTGCCACCTCAATAAAAAACGATGCTTTTATTATTGTCTTGATATGGTCAAGCTGACATGTTAATTAAACAAAAAAAGACTTAGGTAGTAGTAGTAGGATTTTGTTATTGTATTATCTAAGCAGAGGGCCAATTCTCTTGATCAAGTTCTATATAAAGAAACAAGTTCTTTCAGCTACAGACAATTAACATATTTTTATACATTGTGTCAAAAATTAACTGTACATAATAATTCTCAATAACACAAGTTTCAATCTAGTCAAACATATTTCATCTAAACCTGCACTGAACATATTATTGTGTAGCAATCATCATTAATTACAAAATTAATCTAGCAGTCGAGCAGGTTTAGCACAATATTCCAAATTGTCATAAATATGTTATACTATAATTTTGTTAATACATGTCAAAAGGTTTAAAAAGGCACCTCTTCCTTTTTCAAATCATAATTTGTTTTTAATTTATTATGGTCTGTATGTTCTGACATTTATTTAACATTTTACATGCAAAATCATTGCTTTGTGAAAATTATAGTATTTTTAGTAGCAGGTTCCCTCATTTTATGTGACATATACACTCTGCTCTTCCTTTGACAAAATACATGCATGATGCTGTACTTTGTATGATTTACAAAGTAAATTAATCTGTTAATTGAATGGAATGCCAGTTACAATCGAAAAACAATTGTACCTGGCTGTTGGCAGACAGCTGCAGTTCAAAAGTTAACTATTAATTGTATTAACAACTTGATATATATAACTTCTTCGTAGTAATCAAAATGAGATTCATATAAAAGATACAAATATGTTCTATGTAAATTGGTGTCACCTTTTCATATACAACCTAATTGTTAACGCCTTTTCTTTTTGTCTTGACGTCTGGCACGAGACAGTGCTGCTCTGTGTCCCGGTGATGATTGTTCAGAACTGCACTCATCACTGTCTGTGTATGCCTGTAAAATAATACATTGTTGCTATTAATTTTTGTCCATGTTTATGATAATGTTGTATCTTTTAACCAATATAATAAAGGCTTTATATGCACTGGAATAAAATTAAATAAGTAGGCTGACTGTGAATCATACCGGTTGACTTAAACACTACAATCATTTGAGCAAAGCAACTTCCAAGTTAACAAGATTTGACAATTTATTTTAATAATGGCCAAAGCTGGATTCAAGACGTGATATAATCTTTAAATAATAATAATAACTTTATTTACACAAACATTGTTGTAGGGTTTTTACAATAGCAGGTTACATCAATAGTTTAATTTGGATCTACAAATAGATGTTCCTATTTTGTTTGTTACAAAGCCGATTATAGATTTATAAACATTATTTATTTAATTCAAAGATTGTTAATTTAGTAAAATGGCACAGAAACAAATTATGATTATATTGAAAATTTGCTAAAGCAAATGCAACTCACTGTGATTTTACCTTTTCATATGGATGTGATTCACTTTGTTCTTCGGTTAACGTTACGCAAGCCAGCAAACAGACCAGTTGAAAGGCTGCGCCGATGTAAAGACCATACCGTATTACAGTACTCATCAAATCTTCGGCGAAAATTTCACTGGGTATCATGGTTATGCGATCGATAATATAAACAGTATTTTAAATGAAGAATCTTAGAAGTCTCTTTTATCGACTGCCAAAGTTATGTTAGTGTTTTATCTCTGTCATATCTCAAAGTATAAAATTAAACAAATGAATCGATACAGCGGTATTGTTTTTGTATTGTTCTTCATTTGACATTTTTAACATTACGTGACTGAGACGAGACGACTGAGTTTCTACTCGCAGTAACTCGCTAGAGTGCGCTAATAGCGTCAAATAAATCAAAAGTTTCTGAACGAAATGTGGCTGTTTAAATTATTATGTATATATATTATGTAGATTATTAGAATCACAATACTGGTTAAGAGATTATGGAATCCAATTGCTCTTATTTAAAAAGTTACCTCTATAAAATCATAGTATGGTCTAAGTCAAAACACAGGAACCAAATAAAAAAAAAAATTGTATTAGGTAAATTTGTTTCTTTATATTACGGAATGCAATATTCACATACCTACTTATCTGTAAATTAAAATACGCTAACCAAAGAATAGATAGGAAGTCGATAAATCGTCAACAAAAATGATTGCAATTTAGTTACGCTCTGCAGACATTGAATTTTAATCAGCACGAATAAATTAGATCCGTCGTAAAATTATCACAGTAACTCTTTCTGCTGTACCTATAGTTATCAAAAATGGCTACGTCGAAATGTCAATTATTTTTAATTATCTTTCGTTCTAAATGCTGGTATGTATCGGTTGGTTAGTTTAAAATCATGAGGTTTTACGTTTTATGTAAGTATAATAGTTAATGTTAATAATTAAGCAATATTATACAGTTGTGTGGGTTGTGCACAGTCATCGTTTTTTTTTGGGAGGCTACTGAGACGCTAGCTAATAGAATAGGCTGCCTTATCAAAAATAGTTTTATTCATATACATATTTTTATTATAAAATGTAATATCTATTTATATAAAATGGTTGATAAGATTCAATCTAAAGAAATGTACTAGGTCATAAATTATATATACATAATTAATTCTTCTGGAAGAACTTCACTAAATCACTGGAAACCGCGTCAAAATTCGTTGCATAGAAAAACTAAGTGGACAAACAGACAGACAAACGCGGATAGCTTCTTTCTTTATACCTACTATTTAAAGTTCTTTATGTTCAGCCGCGGGCTGCGGAGTTCTTGTGTTTATAATTACAAAGATCATGAATAAAAAAGTGAATTAATTAAATCGAACAGTAGGTAATCTGACTTTTGTGACATTTTGTTTTTAGTTTTAGTCTTAATGTTAGTAGAAAGTAAAAAGAAATACGAGTATGAAGATGTTTCCTCCTCTTTCGAAGAAAGTGATGAGGAAACCGATTACATACCGCACGTGGAGACTACCTTAGATCTTAGAGGAAATATAAGAAAGCTCTTTGCTTTGGTACGTATTTAAGTTACTTTATTACTTACTAACCTATTATTCACTAGTTTATGGCCGTGACTTAGCTTGCATGAATTCTGTGCGAAAGCAAATCGCGATAAAAAGTTAATTCTATGTGTTAACCCAAGACATGATCTACCCATGTGCTAAGTTCTACTTGCATCCATTTAATGGTTAACGCTTGATTGAGTAACAGACATCTAAACATTTTCAGAATCGTTCACATTTATAATATAACTCAATTTTGTCCGTGGTTTCGCTCGCGTTAATCTGGATTTAGTCAGTAAATTTTTATATGCATGCTTCTAACTTTTTCCTGTATGATTCTTCTATTCTATACCCCTGACAACATATACAAAATTTCATGATGATCAGTTTAGTAGTCACATTCGTATTTATAATAAAAAGTTAGTATGTAGGATTTCGCCGTAATTTATCCGGATAATTTTCTAACAGATAAAGGGTTTGCTTTAGAAACGGGCTGATCGAAACAGGGGTTGGTGCTGGTTGAAATATGTTGGGGGTGGGTTTTCCAACGTTCGGGCACGCCACGATCGTGGCGGTAAGTCCCGTGTTTGAGGAGTGGCTGGAGAGGCGCCATGGCGCCCTCACCTTCCGGCTGACACAGGTAATGACTGGCCACGGTTGTTTTGGCCAGTTCCTGTGTCGCATACGCCGGCAAGAGACGCCCGGTTGTCACCACTGCGGCGACTGCCGCGACGTTGTTGAGGACACGGCGCTGCACACTTTGGCGGTTTGCCCCGCCTGGGCATCGCAGCGCCGTGAATTGATCGCGGCAGTCGGATTGGTTGCCCTCTCGCTCCCGGCCGTAGTTCAGTCTATGGTCCGGAGTGAGAGGTCGTGGAACGCCGTCGCCTCCTTCTGTGAGGAACTCATTTCCATCAAGGAGGCGGCGGAGCGGGAGAGGGAGCGTTTGAACCCTCTCCCCAACCGCAGAGCCGGGCGCCGGAGGGCGCGAGACGACCTCCAGCCACCCTGAGGTTTGACCTGGGGGTGGCGGGCTTTGTGGGCCTGCCCGCCATCCGTTCAGCACCAGGTCCGAGAGGCGGCGTGCGTGTTCCCGCGCGCGCCTCTGTTGTTTCGAGTCCGTCTCCCCTCTAGGGGGGACAGTAGGGATAATTTGTGAGGAGTGCCTTTGGGTAGGTCTTTTGTGTAGTGGCCTGCCGTTTCATACGGCGGGCCGAAACCTCGGCGGGGTCGCGACCGCATGCGAAAGTGATTCGCGCGGCCCCGTCGATAGTGGTTTTGTCGAGGAACACCGTGGTAGGTTTAGTCGGTATTCCGGGAGGTACATTTTCTTCTTAACATCTTTCTTTTACCCCGGCGAGTCCGACATAACCCCTCCGCCCGCCCCCGCGGAGGGGTATGCATCAAGCATTCCCCCACGTTAAAAAAAAAAAAAAAAAAAATGGGTTTTCCAACGTTCTTGCTCCCGGCCGTAGTTCAGTCTGTGGTCCGGAGTGAGAGGTCGTGGAACGCCGTCGCCTCCTTCTTTGAGGAAGTCATTTCCATCAAGGAGGCGGCGGAGCGGGAGAGGGAGCGTTTTTTTTTTTTCGTGCCAGAAATAGTTACTATTTCAAATACTTACCTTTCACTTTCTTTTTAAAGTTAAAGTGCTCTTAAAAATTTACCACTGAATTGATTCACTCCCCTAGAGTGGTTATAAAAAGCCGGCGGCGCGGAGGGAGGGTAGCCTCCGCCAGCTGTAACAAAGCGCAAGCGCCGTATGAGCCGTAGCGGCTGAGGCTGGTCGCCGATTCGGCGACCAAGCAAGCTGAAGCTGCGTAGGCGAGTGCGGATGCTTGCGCTTTGTTACGCAATGGTGTAGAGGCTGCACTTCTCGCAGCGCCGGAGACGTCCCAGTTGTAAGTTGCTTCCAAAACCACAGATTTTATGCAAGATGGAATATAAAATGTCTCAATATTAAGGTTATGTTTGAACAATTTTAAATTTTTTTATCTCGGGAGCTAGACATTTGCGCGCGATGGGGGTAATTTGGAGGGGTTCAACACTCCCTCCCCCCTCCCCCTCAAACACCCTCAACCCTTAATTAAATCGTTCCGTTTCTAAAGCAATCCCCCGATGTCATATTCAGCAAGTACCTGTAAGCTATGGCGTATTGGTCTTTGCGAATTTTGCCATTAAATCCCTTTTAGTGTGTATAAAATATAAATCATTTATACATTTTAGTCAAATAGTAGCACATAGGAACGTTAGTGGATATGCGAGTTTACTGAAGTCAGTTAAGTTAGCTGCTAGATTCAGGCAAAATATGTTTAGGATACCAAAAGAAGATATAAGGACAATATCTTAACTGAATTCTTTTGGATTTAGTGTTCCTTGTTTGTCTTTTCTATAGGTACCGTGTGCAACCTAGTCGTTTTAGGACCATACTTATCTTGCCTTCTAAGCCTTTCTGATTTTGGTTAGATAATCTTCGCCGAAGTTTTATCCTTCTTTCTATCCCGTATTCATACGGTTCGCCAAAATGTCTTTGTAATTACACGTTGTGTTTAAGGAATTAGCATTAGCCGCCGAAGGGCAGAATATGATATGTTCTCCAGTATCAGCAATGATACCTTTAGCTAAATTGTTAATTGGAGCCCGAAAGAACTCAAAAAGTGAAGAAGAATTATTGGCTGCTACGGGCTTGAAAAGCACAAAAGAGGTAAAGTTGGCGTTTAATTTATTTCTAAATGGAATTTGTCTAGATAAAGATAAAGATAAATTTATCTTTATCTTTAATATAAATATATGTAACACCTGATTGTACACATGTACAATCAGGTGTTAGATATATTTTATTGTATGTGCTTTGCTAGGAATAAGTATAAAAATTTATAGTTAAATAGTTTATTATACCTTTGATTTCTAATTCTGCTGAATCTGCGTTGAATGAATGACATTAAACTAGTCCATAAAAACTAAAATTGCATTCTATGGTTTGAAATTATAGTCACCCGAGGCTCGTAAAACATGCATATTATTACATCCTTAAAAATATTGAATTGAAGTTTAAAACCCTAACATTTTGCTAACTAAGTATTTTAAATACCTATAACATAAAAAAGAGCTAACTAATGTTCTACATTTCAACGTACTGGCTTTGAATTGCGGTTCAGTTCGCATGGCATGGCGTTAAAGTAGACTATGCTACTCAAAGATAGCGTAGCTTTCTTTTAGATAAACATTTTAAAATGTAACTACATGTATTGATTTTACATTTTTATTATATACAGCTAAAAGGTACATATCAGCAAATAATCAAAGAACTGCAATATCTGGAAGGTGTGGATATACATCTAGCCAGCAGAATATATGTATCTAAGAAACACAGACTTCGTTCGAAGTTTAAACACAAAGCCCAAATGATATTTGGATCTCCCATCGAATTAGTTGATATGGAACGGTCATCGGAAACTGCTAAAAGTATTAATAATTGGGTAAGTTTCGTTTTGTTTCGCTTTGAGACTTTTTAACATTAAGACTGCGCCGCGTGAGTCTTAGGGCTAATGTAAACTGCTGCGGAGCGTCAGCTCCTGGAATCGAATTCCCATTTGTGTCAACAAAACAACATTTTTGTCAAGAATTTCTTACTACCAGCCTGCTAGCAAATTCTTTCTCTTTTAAATTTTACTACAATATTAAGTAATATTGATGTAAAATTTTCAGAATATCGATATGTTGATTATTATTTAAATGCTTTGTCATATGCAAAACGTAATATGAGGAGAAACACTTTAACAAAAAGATCATTGTCATGCTGGTGTTAAGTATAGAAAAATTAAAACAAATACCTAAAAAGCTCATAGCAGCATATTGTCTGTAGCCACAGTCCACGATCGATCTATCTACCACGAATACTAATAAATTAATTGTGCCATCATCAAGTAAAAAACAATTAGGATTAAAATATTGAACAGTCATGACCATTTCGGTAAAGATTCGGATGCATCCCGCAACTGAAATTTGACCAATTCGTTCGTAGGTATATAAGAAGATAAAAGTAATGGTAGATGATTTCACTGTAGAGATATATCACATACACATACATATTTGACTTCGACTTTATTTGACGTAATCATACATAACTTCCTCCCTAATTAATAAATACCAATTATATCAATAGACATTCAGGTTTCCTTTCAATATGCTTTTGTTGAGCCACCCCTCGCAGCTTATGGTCCATAATAAAGCCAGCATCATAACAACTTTGGCAATTGCAGCGTCTTAAATGAAGAACTTTCATTGTATTTGTTTCTGATACAGGTGTTTGAACATACACAACAGAAAATAAAAGAAATAATCAGTAAAAGAGATATCACCACAGACGTCTCGCTGATTTTGGTCAACGCAATATATTTTCAAGTAAGTCTATTAATTTTGAGCCACAATCAGACTTGAATTTGCCTTTACGTGATGAAAAAATCACTAAATATGATTTTATCTAACTTTTTGTCATGAATTGTATTCAAAACAATAGAAATCAAAATGTTCTATTATTATTTTTTAATAATAATAGAACATTTTGATTTCTATTGTTTAAATATCGCATCGCTTTAGGCGATGGTGACCTACCCTGTAGTAGGTCACCATCGCCTAAAGGTGGTAAAGATTTGATTAATCGAAATAAATGGCTTTTACTTGGAGTGTGCTAGATGGAATTTTCGCAGGTTAGAAGAAAATCATGAATATCGTTCCACATAATGTTAGTCCATCGCTGTTTGATATACAGTTTCTAGAACTGACTAATAAAACTTTTGCATAGAATATACAGCTTGTGCGATGCGTTTTAATACCCCTTAAGACGTCGTACAAAGTCTTGTGTGTTTTAGCCCGTGTCACGGACGCTCAAACTATCTTAGATATTAAAATTTCGTATTCCCTTAAATAAGGTTATTTACAGGAATCTACAATTAAAATCTTCAAGGCAAGAGAGGTCGCATGCTATGAATATGCGTACAAGTTAGCGCTAACGAAATCCGATTGGAATTCATTTCAACGATAGAACAGATTTCCACTATATATTTATAAAATCATTTTGCATTTGTAGGGTAATTGGAAGTATCCATTTTACGCAGCTCGTATGCAGAAGTTTTTCTCTCCAGGCGGCGTGATCGACGCACCAATGATGTCCAGAACGGGCAATTACAATTATATTCAATGTGACGAATTGAATGCACAGGTATAATATTTATATTGAATACGCACAACAAGCGCAATTTTTTGTGTCGTTGCGCGTCAAATGTCTTTTAAACAGTATGTCTTAGAAGACATACTGTTTTGTTGTTATGTAATCCTTACTTCCTTACTAATTTGATAAATTTTAAAGTAACTCTGTTTGTCTGTTACGTATTCACTAAACCACTAGACCAAAACTAAACCACTAAACCACTCAACTGATTTGGATGAAATTTGATATCGAGGTAGTTTAAACCTGGGGAAGGACATAGGCTACTTTTTATTGATGTAGGTACCACGCCGGCGGAGACGCGTGCAAAAGCTAGTATGCAATAGTTGAATGATTTTAACCAATCATATGAATATTAGATTTTGCCCGCGGCTTCGCCCGCGTAAATGTAGGTTAAGTTAGGTTAATAACGTTAAAAAAAAGGTTAGTACTTTTTCTGGATGAAAGGTATAGGTATCCTTCTCTGTGTGTGTAAAATCAAAATCAAAATCAAAATCGAAATCAAAATCAAAATCAAAATAAATTTATTCAGATTAGGTTACAAGGTAACACTTATGAATGTCAAATTTACACTGTTTTTTTCTGCGAATTTACATTTACTGCCATGTTCAGCAAAGCAAGGGTGTTGGGCTCACGAGAAGAACGGGCAAGAAACTCATGGTCACTCTTTTTAATCGTGAAGTTTTTGTTTACAAATCATAAGAGCTGTAAGGTGCTGCAACCATTTCTCCATGTACTATTACTGAACATACTCAAGCATTTAATAAAATTTGATGGTAGCCTCTAAAGCAGCAGAATGGTAAATAGGAGCATCCACTTACATGTACATTAATAATCAAGACAAGGCATGATTGTAGTCCGTAGTTTAATCTAACTGTTTAAATAAAAATGTAGTAAGTAAATCATCGAATTCCACGATACCAAGGTCGACCAGTCACCACAAGTGCACCCGTTCACGAGTAAGACGCATGGGCCAGCCATCGTCCCCTTCGCCATATTGCATGGAAGGGATCGACCCGGCCCATGACGACACCACAAGCAATGACATTTGAGTGAGCATGACGGTATGACATGCGAACTAAGAATAAGACTCAAAAATAAAACTTTACGGAACTGTCCATGATCACGAGTTGCCTTCATTGCACATTCTTCTTGATTAAAATAAGACTGAGTGTAACAACAATGCGAATTCTAGCTTAAACAAGGTGTAACATTACAAAATAATATATAATATATATTTAAAAAAATAAGTGTTAGTATTTGTCATTTAACGTCCTGTGATCTGATGCAAATATTAGTGCCATGGATGTTTGTCATTCAAATAATCATCTATATTATAATATGCTTTAGAAATTAAGTAAGTTTTAATTTTCTTTTTTTGTTTTTTTTATTGTGATGTATGTGAAATTTCATGATGATCTGTCAAGTAGTTAGGCGTGAAAGTGTATCAAACAAACGAACTCACTTTCGCATTTATAATATTAGTTAGGATTAAAAGGGCATTCACAACAATGTAGTATTGTTAAAATGGAAGATTGTAATAATCCCTCGTAAAAGATCAAGTGCGAATTTGGTATGCATGGTATTTGACCTTTTAATATTGACTTTAACCGCCTAGGTAGTACGCCCACGTTGTTACGCGTGGATCGTAATTTATACCATATTTGATCATCATCATGATTATTATGCCTAGTAGGATCGGGATCCCACTGGGAAAAATCGTGGCTTAAGTTCGAAACGTGGCTTTGTTTATACGTTGAACGGTGCCGGTGGATCTAAAAAGTGTATAAAAATGCATTCACTAGTTTTTGCGTGACGCCGGACCGAACAAACATACAAACATTCTAAAAACTATTGGATTTTATCACAAAGTAACACTTATGAACGACAAAGTTACACTAACTAACCTACATATTATATGTATTATGAATTAACATATTTACATTCAGCAAAGTAAAGGCGTAAAACTAATAAAAGGCCGCTACATAAAGAACTCCAGTTACATTTTTGATAATGTCTCTAAAGTAGAGTTTTTACTTGTTGGAGATCTTTAATAATAAAGATGATCATAAATAATCATCAAGACTTTCTGTATATATACTTCTTGGTTCAATAAATTAACACTAAACATGTTTTCTAGATACTAGAAATCCCTTACATTGGTGAGCAATCAGCTATGCTGGTATTACTTCCATACACACATACTGGTTTGCCAATACTCTTGCGGACTTTGAAGGTATCGCCGGAACTACTGAACGATGCGTTAATGAAAATGAAAACCGCTGTAGTGGACGTCACTATACCTAAGTTCAAGATCGAGACAACTTTGGATCTTAAGCATTATTATAAAAAGGTTCGTTCGAAGTCTCTCAATTCTGGCTTAAACTTTTTTAATAACTGCGTTGTCTATTTAAACGCAGTGCATGTTTTGTTTTTTTAGAGACAACTCCCGCACTAGGATTATTCCTGTACCGCGGGGGACTTTACAAACATTCAAACAACGGACACAAAGAACATCTAGACTCGGAACAACCATTTGTGGATCACAAATTTTCGTCTCGTGGCATTCGAACCCACAATTGGCGAGGCGACCACTTAACCACTACGCAATCAGTACAGTCAAAATATTTTTATTTAAAAGCAGATTCCAGTTGCAATATATTGTATCCTATTTCATTCAATATTAGATGTATATTATTTTCTGGTAATCCAAATTCGATAGTTCTGCTTATGAATCATGATTCCAAATAGTTCAAAGGACTTGCGTTACAGCAGCAGACTTGTAAATTTTATATTACTTCTCTTCTACTTCTCAGTTTTCTCAGTTGCTGTGCGACCGCAATAGCTCCTTGCAAAACTTGTTTATATACCTACCAACCATAATCAGGAACTAAATAAAATTTTTCATACAACTGCACAACCTTAACCTTATCATCTCTTATACTTTTTATTTTCTGGTTGGTGTAATTTGTAACCCCTGTACATAACAACTGCAGCATAATTTCAATGGTCGAAGGCATAAATTAATATATTGAAAGAATCAAACAATTTCAGATGGGGGTCAAGCGTATAACGCATGCAAGCCAGTCAGAGCTCGATGCTATAGTCAGAGATGAAGTTTTATATATATCGAATGCTATTCACAAAGCTGTTATTGACGTCGATGAGAAAGGGACCGTTGCAGCCGCCGCTACCGGTAAGCACACACACAAACTCTTTATTGTATAATATGTTCTTTTTATCTTACTCTGATTGATGATGATTTTTCAGTGTGGTCGTATTTTGAATATTGATTAGGCATAAACGCTGGACTATTATTTTGTTATTTGCGGCTTTTTTGGCATCAGTGCCATGAGTGTTGAACACCTAATGTTAATGTGTCGTCGGAATGTATCGTAGGTATTATGAATAGACTGATCGTAAACTCCATGGCCTTCTTTTAAACATTTAAATAAGCCTAATCAAATCTACGGCTTAGGGAAGTGACGACCCCACCTCCCACTGCCAGATCATCTCCTCCAGTGCAGCTAGTCAACTGTTAGCTGGCAGTCAAACCACCCTAAAATAGGCGGAAGGAAATACAAAGATTCTAGGTGGCAGCAGCGCCTAGTGTCGAAGACTTCCGCCACTGCGATCGCTAATCCATCTGCCAAGCGTGGCGATTATGGCAAAATCCCCCCAGATAAGCCACACCTATAAAACCGGCCCCTAGTTCTCGCCGGCCCCGCTAGTCCTGGCTCAGGTTGCGCCTATGGTAACGGCGGGGCAAGGGGTGCTAAGAATCTCCGGCAGAGATCGTACTACCACCACCGACGACACAATTGTCGTTTGTGCCAATGCCCTGGCAACATTTAACACACGCACACTGCGGACCGACGAGAAGATTGTCGAGCTGGACGAAGAATTGAGCAAGTTACGATGGGATATTATAGGCTTATCGGAAGTCCGAAGACAGGGAGAGGACTCGATAATCCTTAAATCCGGTAACTTGCTCTTCTACTGGGAGGGCGACAAACAATTCCAAGGTGGTGTCGGGTTCGTCGTCCACAAATCTCTCGTGAACAACGTGGTAAATATCGCGAGTGTGTCGAGCAGGATAGCGTACCTTATACTCAGAATATCTAAACGGTATTCGTTGAAGGTCATACAGGTTTACGCCCTGACTTCGGCGCCCCCCGATGAAGAGGTGGAAGCTATGTACGAGGACATATCTCGGGCTATACATAGCACCAAGACTCATTACACCGTTGTCATGGGAGATTTCAACGTGAAACTGGGCAAACGAGGCGGTGATGAGGAGAGAGTGGGGCAATTTCGATATAGACATCGTAACTCGCGGGGCCACCTGCTGGCTAGCTTCATGGAGAAGGAAGGACTCTACATGATAAACTCCTTCTTCAAAAAGCGAGAATGCCGCAAGAGGACCTGGATTAGTCTCGACGGTGCGACCAGAAACGAGATCGACTTCATCATGTCGACGTAGACGCAAATATTCAATGACGTCTTCGTAATCAATTCGGTGAAAGCTGGATGCGATCACCGGATGGTTAGGGGCACATTGAATATAAATACACGTCTAGAACGGTCTAGATTGATGAAGTCCACGCTCCAACCAGCACCAGTTCATACCCAAAACCCCGATAGCTTTCACCTCGAACTCCGAAACCGTTTTGAATGCCTGGACGAGTGCGTACATGTTGGCGACTACAACGACAGGTTCGTGGATGCTGTCCATAGAGTAGGGTCTAAATTCTTTAAGCTCCATAAGACCAAAAGATCAATTAACATCACCGGTCCAACTCGGGAGCTTTTAGAAGAAAGGCGTAGGATGCTTCTGCAATCCTTCGAGGATATGCCAGAATACCGGCGCCTCAATAGACAGATCTCCAAATTATTGACTCGCGACCTTCGCCAATACAACACAAATTGTGTCCGTGAGGCGATTGAGCGGAACAAAGGCTCCAAAGTGTTTGCAAGAGATCTGTCTATTGGGAAAAGCCAGCTGACAAAGCTGAAGATGGAGGATGGCAGAACAGTATCGTCCGAACCAGAACTCATGAAAGAGATCGAGATCTTCTATAGACAGTTATACGCGACTACACGGCCGCCTATTACCACTCTAGCAACAGACCCTAGAGCTGGATTGACCCGACACTACACCGAAGACATCCCGGACGTCAGCCTGCATGAGATTAGCATGGCCCTCAAACAGCTCAAAAACAACAAGGCGCCGGGTGATAACGGAATCACGACTGAGCATGGCAGTTCTACGGAGGCTTTTTAATTCCGTCATACTCGAGGGTAAAACGCCACAGGCATGGCACAGAGGTGTGGTGGTGTTTTTCTGTAAGAACGGCGATAAAACCCTTTTAGAGAACTATAGAGCCATCTCACTACTGAACCACGTCTATTAGCTGTTTTCAAGGGTCATCACGAATCGTCTCGAGAGTAGGCTAGACGACTTCCAGCCTCCGAACAAGCCGGTTTCCGTAAATGCTACAGTACCATAAACCACATACATTCGCTACGGCAGGTTATTAAAAAATCTGAAGAATATAACCAGCCTTTGTGCGTGGCGTTTGTGGACTATGAGAAAGCCTTTGATTCGGTTGAAACCTGGGCAGTGCCGCAGTCTCTCCAAAGGTGCCAGATTGACTACCGGTATGTCGAAGTGCTGAAGTGTTTGTATGAAAACGTCACTATTCTAGTCTGTCTCCAAGACCAGAGCACGAAACCAATAAAGCTACAGCGAGGGGTGAGACAGGGGGACGTTATATCTCCGAAACTGTTCACCGCCGCGTTGGAAGATGTTTTCAAGCTTTTGGATTGGAAAGGACTCGGCATCAACATCAACGGCGAGTACATCACTCACCTTTGATTTGCCGACGATATCGTAGTCATGACTGGGATGACCATGGAAGACCTCGGTATAATGCTCGATAGCCTCTGTAGAGTTTCCCGACAAGTAGGTCTTAAAATGAACATGGACAAGACGAAAATCATGTGCAACGTCCATGACACACCTTAATAGGAGCCTATTAAGGTTGGGAACTCTACTCTCGAAGTTGTCGACATGTATGTATACCTGGGACAAACGATCCAGTTAGGTAGGTCCAACTTCGAGAAAGAGGTTAATTGTCGAATCCAACTCGGCTGAGCAGCGTTCGGGAAGCTATGACATATCTTCTCGTCCAATATACCGCAGTGTCTCAAGACGAAAGTGTGTGACCAGTGTGTGTTGCCAGTGATAACTTATGGCTTAGAGACGTCGTCGCTGGATGGAGAGAGCTATGCTCGGGGTTTCCCTGCAGGAATAAGGAGATCCGCAGGAAAACTAAAGTTGCCGACATAGCCCTCCAGATAGCCAAGATGAAGTGGTAGTGGGCAGGGCACATAGCACGTAAAACCGATGGCCGTTGGGGCAGAAATGTTCTGGAGTGGCGGCCACGCACCGGAACACGTAGCAGGGGTAGGCCAATCTGTGTGGGTGGACAGGGTGGACAAGGACAAGGTGGACCGACGACCTGTTAAGGGTCGCAGGAAGCGGTTGGATGTGGGTGGCCCAAGAGCGGTCTGTGTGGAAAACCTTGGGGGAGGCCTATGTCCAGCAGTGGACGTCTTTCGGCTGAGATGATGAATCAAATCTACGTGTTATGCCACGGAATATAATCCAATGTAGTGTTCAGATCTTTTGATGTATTCGTCTGACAAGTGCTAATAGCGCGATTGATATCAACTATAATACTGATCTGTTATACATATATGTTATCAAAAATGGTCAAAAAATAAATAAAATAACAAAATAGCTAAGTAACGTATTTTGTATTTTAGAACAAACTTCTTGGTGAGGAGCGGCTTATACTTTAATAGTGCCTTCTCTTTTCTATGTTTATTATTTATAATTATTACTTGAGTACCTTTGTTTGCTACGCATATGGTGTTTATTATTTTAAAGTAAGTAAACATTATCATTAAACGGTCAGCTTCTTGTGGCAAAAATTTCTTAATTTTCTGAGTTATATATTTTAATTTACATCATCCTTTTCTTTTTCAGCATTCCTTACTTTTGTATAGGGATGTTATTAAATCAAATTTTTCTTTAATATATATATTTGTTAAAGTCAGTTTAAGCAAGGTGAGAATTATTTTAGTGTTTGTCTTTATTTTATCATTTTACTACGTAACGAAATTAACTAAAGATAAGTTGTTCAAAATAATTGTCATATCTAAATCAAGTTAGCATCTTATAAAAAACACGTCATCATAGTTTATTTTAATTTTAACAATAACTATTAAATGCGGTTCTGGATTGACTACATATTAAAAACAGAAAAACAATCTAATTAATGTTTAACATGTGAGTAACTTGTATTCTCACGTAATAAGCAAATGTTACTGACTGCTCAATACCTAATTTTCACAATTCTGTAATCCGATCTTGATCTGCCGAGTTTTGGAAAACCAGATAAATTTAAAAACCTATTGATAATTATTAGAATAATTACTACTTTCTAGTACGATACCCACTAACGCACGCAATCAAAGGTTATGGTAATCGATTATCATCAGGCGGGCAGTTTTAATTTTACATTTTCCTCGACGTTTCATTTGCTTCTCGGGCTTTTTGTTCCCCGTGAACGTGGCTCTGAAAATCAACCAAAACGACGGTGAAAGTGTAAAATTAAATGTTACTTAATAGTTTTTATAATTTAATCAAAAGAAAACAGTAACTAGTAAAAGTGTTTAACAATAGTAGTTTAAAGTTTCAAAATAATATAATAATAGTATTCATAAAAATAAAATAAATAAACGGCTCGATAAAATCCGTAAAAAGTAGTTTAATTGTAATGTATTCAAATTATCTCCGTCATTATTTACTTAGTTTTGAATCTGGGTAGGTACTCCTTTTAAATTTAAATAAACCTCTCCTTAAAATATGTCAGTAACATTCTGTGGTAACATCTTTGTTGGTTCTGCCACGGCATTTTATAAAAGTACCGTGCTCTTATATCGGCTATGGAGAATAGAGGTAAGGAGAATCATCTGTGTACATGAAAAAGTGTCCGTCAAAATGCATTAAATTGTGGCGCCACATTAGCATCAGGGTAAATTTTAAATGAAACGCTAAATATCAATAAACGTACTATTCACAGTTCACGAAATAAAATCACTCTAGCTACACGTTTTCTCATAATAATTCTTTAAGGTTATATTTACTACATTATTTTGTACTACGCAAGTAGTTGAAATTTTCAATAAGTAACTACTTTAGTCGACAATAATTTTAATTTTTTAACTCTGCGTACTTTAATTCGTTTACAATTGCTACATTCATACTATAGCCTTCGTCTATACCAGCGCCATTCTGAAAGGTTTTTGAACTGTTATTTATAGCTGTAAGCTGGACACTTTTTAAAATTTTCTGCCATATGAGATAACTCTCCTTACCTCTACCATCCATAATATCGGCTTATAGCTTTGTTAACATTATTCACGTGATCATAATTTGTCCTGGATATTGTACATGATAATAATTTCCAAAGGTTTTGTTTAACTGCCTTCCTCCTATTGCAGTGACGGGGATGGTTTCAACAAGCCTCAACCTAAATGAGAATCTGTTCAAAGCCAATCGCCCTTTCCTGTTCTACATCAAAGCACACCATGATCTATTATTTGCAGGCGTTATCAATTCACCTTAATACAATAATTAATGAATAAACCTCATTTAAAATATTTTAATATGTAGTTTTAATTATACAACAACGGAATCAGTATTTACTCCTAATTTGCTTCAAGGAGATTGCGAAAAAATCTATGCGTTCTTTTTAATATTGTTAGCTCATTGGTTATATTAGCAGCTATAGCTCAGTGGGGAGACCAACAGACTGCAATGCAGAGGGTCTTGGGTTCGAACCCACGTCGAGCACCTCTGACTTTCGGAAGTTATATGGCTTTTCGAAATTATGTGCGTATTGATTGACAATTATCGCCTGCTCCGTGCCTCGGAGAGCACGTTAAGCCGTCGGTCCCGGCTGCCATGAACATCTACGGCAGTCGTTATTGGGAAAGTCAGTACCCTCTAATATCCTGACACTGGTCTAGCCTTAGGGTATCGTTAGCCTTCGGGCTGCGGAGGTCAGGTGGCAGCCGCTCCATGTAAAAACTGATATCCAGTCAAATCCGGTTAGACCAGAAAAGCCGACCTCAAGTGACTTGGGAATAATAAAGGCTAAGAGAGAAGAAGATTGGTTATATTAGGTAACTAATCTATTCAATTGATAATCATTTTATTACTTTTGGGGGTAGTTCTTCATGTATATATCTCAATGCATACGATGGACCACTTAGCGATTTTAACCATAGGAATCCATCTTTAGGCTTGAACCGAATTAAAGAAAAAGTCTGAGATCGCTCAGAGCGCCAGTACAGGGTACTTTATAAACGAATCACTTAGGTATTACTAGTACGTACCTTAAAAGGCACTGAATCGCTGTCATGGTGGCAAGCTACAATATTTTCAGTACGGTGAAGATTCTTAGTACATTCTACCTCAGTTTTAACATATGTTGGAGATTCTGCTGTGGTCGAGAATCGCTATGCGTAGCTTCGTTAACAGAACCTTCAAATGATGTTAGTAATTATGCATGAGTTTTAGTAGCATGATTTGTTTATGGAAAACGTTTTTTTTTAAATACGTCTATTCAACTCTTAATTAATAATCGCGTTTCGATAAATGCTATCCTTGTATTTCGATTATTTACGTCGTATAAACCAAACATAATAATACCATAATATGTTGAAATTAACTATCGTTCATAAATGTACCAAAATTATCTGTTCTCATTTTAATATTACGAGAGCTTAATTCTCACCATATAATATTATCTTTTTACACGACAATTTAAACATTGAGTTTGCTTTGTTTTAATAATCCTTTGAGGTATCATTATTTGTGTATAGTTACAATGATCGTAATGTTACTTATTTCTACTAAGGTGAATGTGAAATTGTTGCTGAGTTGTGAGAATGAAACTGCATAACTTTAAGTCAATTATAAATCTCTATCGCTATTTGATTGAAGACATTTAGCCTATGTTTATTAATTATTATTATCTTGTGGTTAATTACAGCTGCAGTGATATCATATCTCTCTTCTAAGATTTACAACGCAATCGTTTTCAATGCTGAAAGGCCTTTCCTGTTCTACATCAAAGGAAATCATGAAATTGTATTTGCGGGCGTCATCAATGCACCATAACTTGTAAATCTATTTAATGATAAATATTATTTTAATAAAACACTTACAAATGACATGTCGTTTTAATCAATAAATTTCAACGCAACCGTTTTTAAATCTGCTTTTATAGCAATCAGATTTTGCTTTGCAAAGAAATCAAAACCAATGAAATAAAAAATTATAACTCTTGTCTTCAAGTATAATTTTTGTCAATTTAAAGTCTTCTGTTGTAAATTTCATGAAACATGATTTTTAATATTTGCATTTGAAACTCGAAGTGACGTTTCTTCTTTTCTATAACCAGTAATAAAATTGTCAGAATTTATTATTTAAATCGCTTATTTAATCTTGTTTTCGAGAGCACTATTGGGCTGGGATACTTGAGTTGAGTAATTAAATCTATCGCCTTATCGTACAAGGTTGTGTTGTAATCCATATGATTTATATCAATGACGTTTTTCTGTTGTACACAAGTGCCATTGTAAAAATGGCTTCTTTGTATCGTTTAATACTACATTTAATTATGTTGGTCCAGACTGTTTCTCGATCATATGCAGTAAATAGACGACTATAGTTTTGCATAGCTCATATTCACATTTGACACTTAATATAAGTCAATAATTTTCTGTTTTTCCTTCTTATCTATTTTGGCTATTGTCCCGAATGTTTTCTAAACTGCTTCAGTGTAGCAGCGCTTGTGAATGCGACTGCTGTTTGGGTTCGGGAAAAGTAATGGGTTTTGGGTTATTCCGCCAAGAAAATTTCAGTAGCCGCACGGAGTCTGCAACTGCCCGGTAGGTGATAAAAATCTCGTCCGCCATTACGTCGAATTTAAAATTATTGCTACCAAAATGAAGTCATAATACACCTCTCCCTACCTATTTGGAGATATAGACAGAAGACTGTCATCATCATATCAGCCGAAAGCCGTCAATCAAAGACCGGTCTGTGTGGAAAACTTTGATTTTATAAATTTTTTTTTAAATTAAACCTCTATATACGCATTTTATCGCATTATTTATTTTATACTTTATTACAACATTTTGAAACTGTTACACTACTACTAGATACTATTAAACTTTACTAATTTTTAAGCTAATTAAATTATTAAAACTATGAAAACTATTTATATTTAAGTTTACACTTTCCCCGACGTTTCGGTTGCTTTTCAGCAGCCATGGTCCTGGGGAGACTAAGATGGTAGTTGTCTCAATGTTCCAGTGTCGTTATTTCAAAGTACCCGAACATAATTGAATCATTGGTGTTTCTATTTACGCAGAATGAGCTCAGAGTATCATGAAGTCTAGCTGTGGTTTACTTCTTCTTGGGTTTGACTATTTGAATTACTGGATCCCAAGCTGGTGGTACATTCCAACCATCTTCTCTATTGAAATTAGAATGTTTTTTGATAAATTGATTTGATTGATGATTGATGAGAATTTGATAAAAATCCTAATTTCAATAGAGAAGATGGGGAAAGTGTAAACTTCAATATAAATAGGTTTAATAGTTTTAATAATTTAATTAGCTTAAAAATTAGTAAAGTTTAATAGTATCTAGTAGTAGTGTAACAATTTCAAAATTTTGTAATAAAGTGTAAAATAAATAACGCGTTAAAATCCGTATATAGTAGTTTAATTTCAATAAATAACATTCGCGTAAACAGAAGACAATATTATATTTTTTGTTTGTTTGTTTTTAAGGGTTTAGCTCAAAAACTACTCAACCGATTATCGAAATTCTTTCACTATTAGAAAGCTATATCATCACCGAGTAACATAGGCTATATTATACGCGAGCGAAGCTGTGAGCAAATGCTAGTATATTAATATATTGATTGTGACTATTTGCAGTGGTATCCGGGTTCAGCATGTCTCCACAACTAGACATGCTTAGTTTCATCGCAAACCGCCCCTTTCTATTCTACATCAAAGCTCACCATGACCAGTTGTTTGCTGGCCTCATCAACACACCGTAGATTTTTAATTACTTTAAATTATAAATAAAGGCGTTTATGATATACAATAATAAAACCATGTAGTTTTAATATATATTATCCTTATGTTATAATTTTTTTTGAACTTGTGTCGTTTTGCCTCAAAAGTCTTGTAAAATTTTCAGGTTCTCTAAACAATATTTTGGTCAAAATTAGGCAAATAGGTAGGCGTATATTACACACGGGTTCTGTCAGCTATGCTTGCACAGGACGTGTATACATTGGTCTAGCGTATTGCAAAACCCCGTGCTACTAAAGGAAATTTGTTTAAAGGAAAACCCTATAGGTACTATAGATAAGACACTCTAATCTATACTATATAATCTCGACCAAGTCCTTGAAATCGGTTGTAAACAAGAGTTGATTTACACCAATAGCCAATGCAAATCTCCAATTTGAGCGAAATGGGATTCTCCTGTGCTTAACTAGTCAAAGATCCTACTTATAGTATAAATGTAGAGACCTCAACATCGCTTCGACTGCTACGAGGACGGTGTGGAGGCCACTGCTCTTAGACCACACGACTGCTTACCATCAGGTGGCGTGTGGTCATATCAAAGAGCAAAACTTAAAAAAATGTGTCATTATGAAGCCGTTTATTGAACCAAGCGTAAACCGTTGGAAGGATTTTAGTAAAATTTGATACGACTCTCATTTGACAGTGCAACGGGTAGATTTATAATCATCTAGTTTTTCGGCGGCTTCGCTAGCATTAACGTACATATTGTCAAACATTTTATCCTTGGTAACAGTATTTTTTTCTAGTAGACGGTATTCTAGTCTCTTTCGGTACCCCTGACAGTGTGTATGCGAAATTTCATGATGATCGGTCGAGTAGATAAAGCGTGGAAGCGTAACAAATAAACTCACATTCGCATTTACTTATAATACTAAATTGTTAGGATTATGATTATGTAGATATATTAGTTATTGTGCAAGTTCGACTTAAGGTTTCCTAGAGAATTTATCTTGACTGTATTTCAAGTTAATTTGACTGGCTCCATTTAAAAGGTTCTTTCTGCTTATGAAAACTGTTACTGTTTACTTGTGTAAACTTATACGATAGAAATGCGTTGTCTTTAAGTTACATTATTTAAATTCTTACATTTATTCATGTAGTATACATTATCATTACAGAAATTAAGGTTACTAAGAAGACCCTGGCACCATTATTGAATGAATTCGTGGCCGATAAACCTTTCATCTTCTACATCACAGGGAATAATGAGCAGCTCTTCGTAGGAGTCATCCAATCGCCATAATTATTGACCACAAATCGTTTGTAAAAATATTGTAGATATTTTACTAAAAACCTTATAATATGTGAGACGTAGTTTTAATTACACCAAATATTATAATAAAGCGGTATTCGCACAACGTGCATGATTTTGTATCGCAATCTACGACTTTTTGGAAAATGCCTGCGGCTTCGGCATATTAACTATTGTATAAATTGATTATTGATTGCACTGATGGTATAGTAGTCAAGTAGTCACCTCCACCATTGTCACTATAGCGAGTGTTGAAGGTTCAAATCCCAAACGAAAAAAATTATTATCCAAAAATGGTTGTACCGATTCTGGGTGTATTTGTATATTTTATTTTAATGGGCAGAACTTGTCTTTTTATGAAAGACTAGCTATGCCCGCGGTTTCACCCGCGTTTATGGTTACTGCGCCGCCTGCGTGGATCGTAGCGGGATGTTATATACCCTATAGCCTTCCTCGATAAATAGGCTACCCAACACTAAAATAATTTTTCAATTCGAAACAGTAGTTCCTGAGATTATCGCGTTCAACCAAACAAACAAACTCTTCAGCTTTATAATATTAGTATAGATAATATATTAAGGTCTTTTGGACATATTTCATCACAATAAATATGATTTGAAACAGATGTATCTAAAATAATATTATGGCAATAGTATATTCTTGTATAAGACTATGATTATTGTTACTAATATTATAAATGCGAATGTAAGTTTGTTTGTAACGCTTTCACACCTTAACTACTCGACCGATCATCATGATATTTCGCATACATGTCAGGGGTACAGAAAAGAACATAGAGTACCTTTTATCCAGGGAAAGTCTGTTGCCGAGGGATAGAAATTTATAGACTACATTTAGATTAAGACGGACGAAGTCGCGGGAAAGCTCTAGTATAATTATAAAAGCTACTAAATCCGATATGAGTCGGTATTAGTGTTGTTAACACAACTGTTGCAATACTGATACTTGTCTTCAAAACTTGTCCCCACATAAAATATTCGTAAAATCATATTTTGTAGAAGATAGCCAGATCTTCTAGAAAATATTATTTTGGGTTTAGGTGATACACTTGCCTTCAAAGCCGCCTTAGGCAAACTAGTGAACACAGGGAGCAAACATGGTGTGCGTGGCTAGGAGTTTTAGCGTGAAGTGTTGCGGTGCCACCGGTGCCATCTCTGCAAGACATCCGAGACCGCACTTAAGCATCCGTTTCAAGTTCGCCACAAGAGCCTTGTGCGTTTTTGCAATTTATTTGTACATGGAGCTACTAAATTTGCTCTAAATAGTCTTTCGCTAAAAAGGCTACACTATCACATAGTATCAGGCTGTATTTTAATGTCATACCACGCGGTTAAAGTCGCAATTGGAAGCTAGTATATATTGCCGACATAAGGCAAAAAGGCGTACCTATCTAAATTATTTTCTATATTAAGATCTTTACATATTTGGAATAAGTAAGAAACGACGCAGCTGCGAAAATACTTAAAACAAAAATATTTTTCGCAGATACATCTTTTCCTCTAATGGCGGCAGTGTACTAATCTTAACTTATAAATGCGAATGTGAGTTTAATTGTTTGTTTGTTACGCATTCACACTTTAACTACTCGACCGATCATCATGAAATTTCGCGAAAAAGGACATAGCGTACCATTCATCCAAAAAAAAGTACTGTTACAAATCTAACCTAACGAAACGTACATTTACGCACAAATTTAGTAATATTATAAAGAGGAAAGACTTGTTCTTTGTTTGTAATCGATGAACTCTGAAACTACTGAACCGAATCATTTATTCTTTACCGAATAATTATACCTTTAGAAAGCTAATAATTAATCCAGAAGTAACATATACTATAAAAATCACCCTTCGGGTCCTAGGAGCGGATCAATTATCATAAACGTGGGTGAAACCGCGGACCCAGCTAGTCATTACATACCTATTATAAAATAAAGTCCCTCGCAGCGTCCGCCAGTATGTCTGTCTGTCTGTTCGCGATAAACTCAAAAATTACTGAAGGGATTTTCACGCAGTTTTCAACAATAGACAGAGTGATTCATGGGGAAGGTTTAGGTGTATAATTTGTTAAGGTTACCTGTGCGTAGCCGGGGCGGGTCACTAGTATAGTATAAACGTAAGAGTTTAAAATGCAGTTCTAAAATGGCTACCGAGTCGTAGTAGGTATGTAGTTTTATGATTATTATTATTTAGTGCCAACAATGTTATATTTGCTGGTCTCGGTTACAAGGCAAACATTTATCTGTTTTATTTATTTAGGTATATAACTATTCATTTTCATGTAAAACTCAACTGCATTAGGGATAGTCGTACGTATTACGGCGAAGTTCACAATAATTAGAACAACAGATACTAAAGCAATATTTATATACCTTGTTATATCTATTCCTATATTAGCACATTTTAAGTATTTTTATCGTGCGTTTGTTTGACAGTAATAATATCGACATATTTTGGGGCGTTACTTATTTCGCTGGCACTTTTTACTACTATAGTGAATAGTAAGCCTTAAATATAATCAGACCCTGATCTTACAAGCTGTACCTATAAGTATTAGTATACATAAATAAATATCCAGTATTCAATGCAATGTAGACATACGATCATCATGAATGTATTACCTCATTATAAACTCTTTAAAAGTTTGAGCTTTTGGCGCATGCGTAGTAACCCTATTCGGGTGTTAGACATTCTCATTCATCCCCTAAATCCCAGTTGAATGTCGTATGTCGTGCGGGTAGCACCTACCCGAATGTTCCCGCAGCCCCGTAAACTTTTACGATTTTAACAAAGAATTTATACATGATTGTAAAGTGTGTCGGATTTTAATGGATTGTTTTACTGACGTGATATAGTGAGCAAGAGTGCTATGGATTTAATTTTACATTTGTGTTTTTAATGTCTCCGATTATATTGTAACGTGGGATTAATAATGTGATCCGGTTTAAAGCAGTTATGGAACAGGATGTTCGCGACAATTCAGTTGATTTTTTAAATAATTGGAAAAAATATAAGTTCATAAATGGATGTGAAGTTTTGGTCTTGCGTGTTTTTAATACAATTCCAATTGGTTTTTTATGTGAGGGGACAAAATGCAGTCAAAAGTGAGTATTACTTGACACTATAATAAAACATTTATTGTACAATTAAATATCATATTAAAACATAATATGCAAAGAATATATTTTGTTATGAAAATTCATTAAGGCCTATATTAAAAAAATATATCATACATATATTTGGTTCTCTTTAACAATGCAATTATATCATATTTATTTATAAGTTGTTTCTGTCAACACGATTAGACGTACAAATGCAGGTAATTGTTTTAACAGACTACATTTCCTGACTTAAATTACTCTGACCTTTTTAATTGACATAAATATGAATTGCTTAATACAATATATATCTACTTTCTCTGATAGTTTAGCTACTTAGCCACTTACGTGTATAAGTGTGTAAAACCTGAAGTACATCTAAAAGCTTTCTTTATCATGTTATTAATAAATTTTATTTGCATAATCAATATTTGCATGCCTAACGGCAAAACATGACTAAACTACTAGGTTTTATATTTTTATATGTATACCTATGTTTGCATACTCATGTTTCAACCAATAAAACTATCTCTCTTTAAAAGCATTAAGTATTTATTGTAGATTCGCATCGCCGATCAGATGATACAGTAAACCTAGATACCAAAGAAGACAAACCATTAGAATTTCTAACTAACCATCCAACAAATCAAGAGAGAGATTACTTTCTACATCCAATATTCCCCAATCATGATGACAATGAAGACGAGGAAGAAGATGATGAACAAGCTTACTTAGACTATGATTATGATGGCAAAGAACCTAATTATAAAGATTCACCAGATCTGGCAACTGTGCGAAGTGATGCACACGATGTTTCCTCACTAGATGATAAGATACCTCTGCACACCGCCAAAGATAACTTGGCGATATTCTTGTTGGAGCCGGAAAATACTTACGTTGTTAAAAATAAACCAGCCATTTTAAAATGTCGGGCCGCTAACGCTTTAAAAGTAAGTAATTATTTCAAGCTATCTCTATGTGTAATTAGGTTATAAAATGTTATTAAAGTTTGTGTAGTTTGCTTGAAGCTCTTCTTTTCACATCATAAGCAGATTGACCTTAACTTTTTGTTAAAAATTCTATCTCAATTTGTAGGTATTTCGTAATCTGCAAGAGCGGCATTTTTATTTAGAAACAAAAATATTATTTTCTGTTAAACTTTTTGAGATTACCTTAATAAGAAATTAGAGCACATTTATAAAAATGTGCTCTGATTTATTATTTTTTTGCAGATCATTATTTAAATGATAATACCAGGCAGGCGATACTATTGTATAAAAAACCGCGTACTATGTAGTCAAAACTCTGGATACATTGACTATTAATATATTAATTTATTTTGAAGATGCTGTTATAAGTTACGTAGGTTAAATTAAAATTAACTTAACTTTATTTCCGACAAAGGTATATTTCAAATGCAACGGAGTTGTGACTCAAGCGTTGAACTTCGAGTTCGTGGACCCTCAAAATGGGGTCCGGATAATCGAGGGAGAGTGCAAAGTGACGAGGGAAAACGTTGAGGAGTACTTCGGAAGTGACAAGTACCAGTGCTCGTGCTTTGCATGGACCAGCCGAGGGAATATTCGCAGCCAACCAGCTACCATTGAATTGGCCTGTGAGTGCATTTGGAAAATATATTATTTTTAAGGATTTTGTTGTCATTATTAGTTTATTTGTACTTTATTAATTGTAGTAATTTAAGTTTATACGTCGTTAAGTCCGCCACACACACAGCGGAGGCGAAGCGGTGCCGGTAGCGTTTTCGTTGTATTGTTCGATTTATTATGAAACATTACACACACGATAGCTCCGGATCGTGATTTCTTCCTTACCCATGCCGTCTTTCAGGCGCTGTCTCAGAAACCGTGCAACTACCGACAATTTCTTAACAGAAAAAACAGAATATCACTTTTCACGAGCCGGGAATCAAATCCGCGACCTCATGCAGAGCAGTCACATTTGGTACTGCTATACCACTAAGGCAGTTTTAGTGTCTAATAAACAAGGCCAATCCAAGACAAATCTCGTACAGCGGGGCCACGGGGCCTATACACAATGCTGTTTTGCTCGAGTCTGGTTACCGACTAAATGCTAAGTTAAAGTAGACATAAAAATGTATGCCCTTTTCACGTTACTTATTTAATATTATATTGATTATTGAGTGTGTAATGTTTTATACTAGTCAGAATTATATAAAAAATCCGCCTTCGGTATCCCCGCCGCGGCCGCTGGCTGTGTGTGCCGACCTTTTGTATTAAGTTAAATATCTTACTGTTCCTTTTATTGAGATCGCCAACTAATATGAAACGCCAATAAAATAATATATTAATTATATTATTTTTGGCAAGAGTAATGCAATTTTATAGCTACCTTATTATGACTATTTAAAATTATTTGACTCATTGATCTTATGTTGTAATCATCTTATCCTATTTATACAATAGTTTATTAGATAAACTATTTTTTTGTATATACGTTATAAATGTAAATTATTATTTTTCATTTATACCGTATATAAAAAAAGCGTGCGAAGTAAACATTGCTTTGGTAGCAGTAAATAGTGACTCAACAAAATAAATAGTAATGAGCAGTACCTATTAAGTAGGTGTCATTTAATATAACTGTATAACCATCACGTAAATTCTTTGCTTGAAGAACAATAACAAATTTTAAAAGAACAACCTGTATAAAACCTCATAAGCTACTTATGTAGCTCGTTTAAATGTTAAAAACATAATACTGAAGTCATTCACGCATACTGAATGCATTAAATCATATTTTGCTGTATTAAGATTTCAAGGAGAGTTTAATAATTTTCGAGATGGCGTGTGTATGATATCATCTGAATATTTTATGCACAGTACAGACATGCGTACCCCTCTGCGTATGATTAATCTTTCATGTTAATTAACCCTTAACATAAAACATTATGTAGCTACTTTTTTGATCTGCTATGCATGTAACAACGCACCTACTTTATCAACTAATAATACATGATAAATATCTACGCATTTTAGTCACTAGAAATCCTTAGCAATATTATAAATTCGAAAGTAACTTTGTCTGTCTGTTACCTCTTTATGTCTCAACCATTTAACCGATTTGAATGAAATTTGGTTCCAAGGTCGTTTAAAACCTAGGGAGGCACTTAGGCTAGGCTTTGTATTGACGAAGGTACCAGACGGGCGGAGCGGCGAAAGCTTGTCTATAAACATCAAATCGTATTTTTAGAGATTTTGTTACAGTATCTGACCGTAGCAACCTAGCCCGATTTAAATATTTAATTTATTGAACCCTTAGATATAAAGAAGCACTTCTCAGTAGCCCCACAGTCACAAGTCGTGAAGCAGTACACATCAGTGACATTTCGTTGCGAGCCCCCTCCTGCGGCACCGTTCGTACAAATATACTGGCTCAAGAATGGCGCCCCGGTCGTCACAGACGATAACGTACAAGTCTCTAAGGAAGGCGATCTGCTTATTAGGCAAGCCACGTTATTGGTAAGTTGACTGGAATTATTTAATCCTAAGTAATATTATAAATGCCAATGTGAGTTTGTTTGTTTGTTACCCTTTCACACCTTAACTAACTAATCATGATCTTTCGCATACACGTTGTCAGGGGTACAGAAAACGACATAGGCTGCCTTTGATTCAGATATAAGTACAATTTCCGAGGAATAGAAATTTACTGACCAAATCCACATTAACGCCTGCGAAGCCTTGGAATAAATCTAGTATATCTATATATATATAAGACTCTTCCGTTACTGAGTGACTGACAGACAACGCACAGCCGAAACTACTGAACGCAAGAAGCTGAAATTTGGCATGTATGTTCCTTGGAGAGTGTAGGGGAGCACCAAGAGAAGATTTTTGGAAATTCCACCCTGAAAGGGGTGAAACCCGATATTCACACGGGAACGGGACTTACGCGGGTGAAACCGCGGGAAAACTACTAGTACCTAATATAATAATATAATAATATAATATTCTACCACATACACACAACACTATCTAGCCCAAACTAAGCAGAGCTTGTACTATAGGTTCTAGACAATGGATAAACATACATATATACTTTTTTTTTTTTTGTAAATACATACATATTATACATAGAAACACCCAGACCAAGACAAACAGCCATGTTCATGCACACAAATGTTTGACTTGTGCGGGAATCGAACCCGCGACCTAAGGCGTGGCAGTCGGTTACACTAACCACTACGCCATTGAGGCCGACGAATAAAATGATAAAGGAAAGCGATAAGGTTTAAACTTGGGGAGGGTAACAGTGTTCTGGGTATTCGCGCTTATTTTCATTTACTATTGTAGTCATTTGCACACATACACATAATTAATATTTTGTTTTATATCATAATTAATATTGTGCTCTTAAATGATTAAAAAGTAGACTCATACTTCTCTTATAATCTAGACATATTCTTAAGATTTCAAACACAACATTATAGTTATACCGAAATCATAGAAATGTTTTTTGTAATTTTAACATAAAGTTAATATCAAAAGGAATCTAAAACGTAACAGTCAAGATTCTTAAACTATTTTTATAATACAGTCTGCAAAACGGTTTACTTGAAAATGAACTAGTAAATTGTTCGGACAGATGTAAATAGCGGAACAATTTGCAGGACATGGCCAACTACACATGCGTCGCCGAGAATTTAGCCGGCAAGAGAATGTCCGAGCCGGCGCTCCTGACAGTTTTCGGTATGTTGCTTTTCGTTATATATCTTCATAATGTAGCTGCAAAGCTTGTGCATTCAGAGAATTTCTTACATATGGTTAAGTCTGTTCTTTCTCTAAATCTTTCTTAGGCTAAAATCTGCGTGAAAATATTTTTAAATCTGGTTTTATATTAGATGTTTATATCTAATCTGTTCTTTTGTGTATATATATCTTATGTGGCGGCCAGTCAGTGCAGACCGGCGACACTTCGACCCAGTGGGATCTTTTGTGTCGAGTCTCTCCCAATAACGACTGCCATAGATGCTCGGCAGCCGGGACCGACGGCTTAACGTGCTCTCCGACGCACGGAGCAGGCGATAATTGTCAATCAATACGCACATAATTTCGAAAAGTCATATAATTTCCGAAAGTCAGAGGTGCGCGACGTGGGTTTGAACCCGAGACCCTCTGCATTGCAGTCTGTTGGTCTCCCTACTGAGCTATCGTATATAGCTTATGCTTTTGTGTATATAGTATTAATTAATTTGAATAGTTATTCTTTGACACATTTCAAAAAATGATCTAATTTCTTCGGGCCTTGAGACTGTAAATATGCCAATCTTTGGCAGCTTTGAATAACTATGACGGTTAACATGAAAAGTACATTTTTGTTACTGAATTTGGATGTGGAGATTAGCTGGCAGTCACTTTGTGAAAAGCTCCTATTTAATCATAACTAATAATCAGAGAAGCTAATGTTACGCCAAGTAATATTAAAATCTAGTAAAAAATAATTAGCTGCGATAGCCTAGTGATAGACCGTTGGACTGCTACGAGGTCTCGAGTTCGATCCTAAGGCTCGCATCTCTGACTTTTCAAAGTTATGTGCATATTAAATAGTTAACTAACGCTTGCAATAACGGTGAAGGAAAACATTGTGAGGAAACTAGCATGTCTAAGAGTTCTTCATAGTGTTTGCGAAGATATGTGAAGTCTGCCAACAGGCAGTAAGCCAGCGTAGTGGACTATGGCCTAACCCGGCTTGTGTCCAGACACGAGCCTCATCTCAGTGTGAGAAGGCTTCTGGTATAAATATAATTCAGGGCTATTATATTCTTTATATATTATAGTAAAAAACTGCAGTATCACTTTTTTGTTGTACACATTAGCCATATAGCTCTGCATATCAAATAACTGGCATATGTTGGCTTAGTGCACGGTGGTTGGAGCACTTGGTCGGCATGGGCCGATTGCTACTGCGACGAACAAGGTAGAGACGGACCCTCAGGGAGGAAACGAGAGAGGTCTTGTACTGCACCGAGACCTTTGAACGGAGGCCAGCCTTGTGTGGGACCTGATGTACAAAAGACGCATGATTGTTTAGACTGTGATTTGGGTAAGAAAAATAATAATCAATGATACAATATAACTTAAGACTGCGCCGAGCGAAATGTGCCAAAACAGGCGGTCACAGTTAAGTTGATAAAATCAACACTTTTTGTGTAATACAAATATAAAATATACATTTACCATAACAATGAATGTGTTTACAATTAATCCGTCTAAAAAACTTAAAATAATTAATAATTTCGCCTACAAAATTACGTAAATTTGCTCGTGCTTCATTTTTACATTATAACAGTAGAAATGTATTCTATTTTATAGCTTAAACGAAACTTAAATAGTTATATTACAATTTGTCCGTCCCAAATATTTAAGCTATTGGTTGACAATAATGATACATATTTATCAAAAAAGCACTTTAAATCGTCCATACAATTTGACTATGGCGGCCGCGCGCCGATTTGAAAATGCGCCGCACGAGTTCTGTCATTATCTGTCTTACGCTCGGCGCAGTCTTAACCGTGTTTACCGAAATCTGATTACTATGAACTATATAGGTATTTAAAAGTCGATAAATAATGACAAATAACTAATTGTCAACATTAGAAATAATAATGTTTATGTTTTTGATTGCACGAATGGTGTAGTTGTTTAAGTGGTCGCCTCGCCACTGCCACTGCGCCGAGTGCTGTGGGTTCGAATCCCACACGGGACAAAAATTTGTGTGATCCACAAATGGTTGTTCCGAGTCTAGATGTTCTTCGTGTCTGCTGTTGTTGAATGTTTGTAAAGTCCCCATGACACAGGCATTACATTCCTCGTGCCGGAGTTGTCTTTTTAACAAAAATTTTACCTAATTCTATGACGTCATTCAAAAGAACAAAAGACAATGTCGATATATTTTTAAATAATTGGTAATTGTTGCGAAATTTCAACGTTTAAAGCGCCATTGATTTAAATAGTAATATATGTATGGTATTTTTTTTATGTATTATTATTATATTTTGTTTACCAAAAAGGCATGTTTAACTGTAAATTAAATCCATTGTACAGGTTATATTTTCAACAAATATGACTGTTAAATTACTATTATAATATTAACATGTCAAAATATTCAATGTTTTTTTAGAAAACTATGTAATATATGTATATTATCAATATAACCAATTGAAAATTGGCTCTTAAAACTGTCTATCAAATGAAAAGGCAAAAATAAAGAAATCCTATTATTTGCTTTGACAAAGGTAACGATTGTTTTTTTATCTTTTATTAGATGACCTAGATGAATTAGCTGACGAATCACCGGATTTACTACTGGGTAAGTTGTCGTAATCTTCGCTGTTAAGTTTGGGCTACAGATAAACCTCTTAAATGGATTAATGATTAAGAGACTTAATGACGGCGGCATTTACCTTTGTCCCGTTTTAGTAATTGATCGTAATTTTATCCTTATTAGTAATCTCATTATATAGAACATCATTGGATAGATTGTCCTTTGTACAGTAAGCGTAAGTGTGACTGCCGAGCAAAAGGTTTTAAGATCAATTCTCAGCTTGTAATTTTTCTACGTATCATGCTTTTCCTACAAGGGTGGTATTAATTCAACAAGGTTCGATAAACATGTTAAGCTTTCGTATCTGCCTTGTCCGCAATTAATATCGCTGACTGTTGATGTAGAGAGTCAGTGTTTGCAAAATATCTTAATTGTGTAGTTAAATCAGGGCTCATATATTTGGTCTAGTAATTTAAATGACTTATGATTCGTAATCTATGCAATAAAATATTATATTGAATTGCTTTTATGACTTATTAGTCACGTGGATTGCTAAGCGGGAAACCACACACAATGGTAAAAGCATTGTGTGTGAGCGCCGTCATCTGAGCTTTGACTTGGCTATGCTTTCCTTCATTTTTTAAACGATTAAGCACTGAGACTGCCTTTGTGACACATCGGTACTAATTGCGACTGCTCTGCATTAGATTTTTGCTCTAGCAAAGTGTGATTGGGCTTTCTGTCAGTTCCTGCACGATGACTGAAACTATGTCCGATAGACGTCAAAGGAAAAGTCGTCATACCTCTTTGGGTATATGAAGGTGTGACTTTGAATATATGTAAATATTATTTCACATATTCTTGATCACCAACTAAGAGATCTATTTTGCGAAAGCTTAGATATCAAACTAAACATATTTCATTAGGTCGCTGGTCGCAATGGTCGGAATGGTCGCGGTGTGACTCCGATTGCCTTCGCACTAGAAGGCGAAGATGCCTGTCCATCACCGTGTGTCGCGGCACTGACTATCAAGTAGCACAGTGCCCTTTGTGTGTCAGGACCTCGAAGTCTGATATTACCGATGGTATGTACTTTATTAATTGGTTACCTTACTTGATGATTGTTTTGAAGAAGTCACATAAACGGGATATTGCAAGAATTCAAGTAAAGTTAATATGAGCACATTACTAAGTATGGGTGGATGGCACAGTGTTGTAGGTGACAAAGATCCGCGCTGAGTGTGTATGTTAGTCATTCAGGACATGTTGGATATCCTAACAGACCAAACATTGCTGTGTGCTTCAATAATTCTAAGTATTCTTTGTTAGTTCTTTCTTTATAGCAAAGAGAGTATTGTTAATAAGAAGACGGAACAAATAAATTAAAAAGTCGTGGTTTTTGGCAAAAGGAACTTGTTTATTAAGTCGATACATTACACATTTCAGAATTTTAGCAGTTACTTAGTTCTTGAAGGAGACCGCGACAATATTGTTAATTAAAAACTAATTAGGTTGTATGCCAATTTTTATGAAAACATTACAAATCGGAAGACATTTTTTATTTATGTACCTAATTTTAATGCCTAATAAGCGATACTCTAATATCCTGACACTGGTCTAGCTTTAGGGTATCGTTAGCCTTCGGGTTGCGGAGGTCAGGTGGCAGCCGCTCCGTGTAAAAACTGATATCCAGTCAAATCTGGTTAGACTAGAAAAGCCGACCCCAAGTGACTTGGGAATAATAAAGGCTAAGAGAGAAGAGAGAAGAAGAAGCGATAACCATTAGTTATTTTCGAGGGAGGTTTTCAGTCGCAAAGAACGATGACCCACATACCGACTTAGAATGTTGGGTTGAAACATTATATACCAGGGTGGGCACTAAACAACTCTAGGTTAGGCACAGGTCACCTTGTCTTTCCTTATATACGCCAAATAAAATAATTATATTTATGTATTTTTTTGTGTAGATTTATTTCTATAAATCTCAGACTAATTTGTTTTCCACAGGGTCCTCATATTGGCTTTTATTCATAGCGTTGACGATTGCTTTCCTTATATTTATTGTTGTCATCATACTGGGAATCAAATACATCAAAATCAAAATGAACGAATCATCGCCATACGTCAAACCTCCAACAGGTAAGAAATAAGTTATTATATCATTTGATAATTTTATAGTGACTGTGTCCCGATATTTCAGTGGCATTACAATAAACGCAGAAATTAAATAGTTAATCTCATACTCGGTTTCAATGACCAGATGTTATTGAGTATAATATAAGAAAAATTGCATCATGTAGTCTTGAATTGAGCCGTATAGACGGCACAGGTTCGTCGTCATTATATATAAATAATATATAGAATATAACGTCTTTTTGACTTAAATGTAAAACAGAGCAAGGATGAAAAACTTTGGACTTACAACGTTTTAATTAAATCCAAGAAGCGTTGAAGAAATTGCACTCCAGGTTTTATTAAAGTTTTTCACGATGCCTTTAGATTTTATCCAGACAAGTCTTTTACTGGATCCTTTTTAAGCTTCTTTTCTTAAACAGGCACCAATTACTTCGGGAACGTAATAAAAAGGACGTTAACTAATCAACCGGATCTCACGATACACGAAGAGTTTCAAACAATAGATTCTAGGAGGACGCACAGACATATGAGCACGTCGACAAGACACGAGCACTTGTATGAAGTACCACAGTTAGCTAACAGGTACGTAAACTGAGTAGCAATATTGTTACAGCATACATTGAGTGCACGTTTAATATTTTTGCCAATTTAATATTTTTTACTTTTTGTTCTGGTTAGTCTTCCACTTAGTTAGAAATTAACTATAACCAATTTAATTATAGATTTGGCCAAATATTAATAATTTCAGTTAAGAAATATTATATTACATAAATGTTGTGTTTGTTATATATTATAATTATCCATATTATTGCCTGCCTTAAAATTATGCTTATCTTCATTATTTTTTCCTATTTTCAATTTAAAACTTCAGATCGTGACTTATATCGGTCTACAAATCGGTTTTTCAAATTTTCATTTCTTAATAGGTTATTAATTAAGGTCATACATTTGTTATATTAAATCCTTTTCTTCCAGCTACATCACACCAATAGACCAAGAGGTAAGAACCGAAAGACACGGCAGCGACAGGATTTACGCTTGCAAGGACAGCATCGAGTCAGACCGATCTGACTCCAGTTGCTTTTTGAGCTGTGAGTTCACTGATACGCACATTAAAGAGGCATGAGATTGCAACTATTTATAAATAGCGTTATATATCTGTACATAAATGTCTAATTTATCCATCTTTGAAATAGCTCTTCAAGGTTCGATTCCAAAGTTTATCAATATCTTTTCGGTTTGTAAGATAATTCTCAATAGACAACAGAAGGATTTTTAGTTATAAAAGTATATAAATACAAGTGTCTAAGTATTTTTATAATATGCCTGCCTAATAAGACCTTTGGTATAAATACTTAACGATATGTATTTCGTTATGTATACAACAACTATATATGTACATAAAATCAAAACAGTTATTTAACCTCAATGATGCATTGTTTTCTTTTTGCCACGTTAACTTCTTCTTTACAGTAAATTGGATACTAACAATCATTACCATGATGTTACACATCACCATAAATAAATTTACAATTAATTACATGAAGTTGTTAAGTTATAAAATATTAAAATTGCAAACAAATGCCTCTCAGCTTCACACGGCTTCACCAAGCTTAAAATTATCATCTCCAAACTGCACTCTAAACAACCAATTCCTTTCAGCCGGTTCGTCGTATGGTAATGAAAGTATAGAAATGTCACCATCTCTGAAGAACAATGCATCTGTAGATTCGAAAATTTTCACCAAACATTTGGATGTAGCTAGTTCGAAAATAGTGTCGTCGGATGGTGACTGGTTGAATTTGAGTAAATGTGGAGTGAGCTTGTTCATTCCCGATGGAGTAGTCGACAAAGGCGAGGAGCTATTCACGATTGAGGTCGCAGACGACGACTGGAATAGACCGCTGCTGCAAGAAGGTAAATTCCATTTACGTTGATCTTTGACCCAGATATCGGATCCGATCTAGATTTACCTCAGCCTTACAATATTCTATTTGCCGAATGGAAAAGTAAATTCCATTTTTGTTATCTGATTTTGAAGACAGTTTCAATTTTCGTTTAACTTTATCTCATGGATAAAGATTATTGGATATTATATGGAAGAAGAAAATTTAAAATGGATAATGGATTTTATACGAAATGTATTTCAATAACACATGTATTAAAATAGTAACTGATTTAAACGCACATTGGTTTGAAATACATATTACGATCACAACTTATGCCAAAAATAATTTTTGGTCAAACGTTGTTTGTCTGTGCTAGACAATAACAGAAGAAGTCATTGAAATATTTTGCTACTTTCATTGATTTAAGAATTATTAAACCAACGTTTAAAAATTTTCAGGTAAATAAAAAATGAACTAGGCATGAGATAAAAATTATTACATTTATTTTAGGATATACTTGATATTATAATAATATAATATTATAATAATATTCTACCACATGCACACAACACCATCTAGCCCAAACTAAGCAGAGCTTGTACTATGGGTTCTAGACAATGGATAAACATACATATATACTTTTTTTTTTTTGTAAATACTTATATATTATATGTACATAGAAACAGCCAGACCAAGACAAACAGCCATGTTTATGCACACAAATGTTTGACTTGTGCGGGCATCGAACCCGCGACCTCAGACGTGGCAGTCGGTTACACTAACCACTACGCCATCGAGGCCGACAAATAATATTAATTAAGTAAAAATGAATCCTTACGAATATAAACATATTCCTTTTATATTATTGATTCATAATTTGTTTTCACAATGGCTTCGTCTATTCGTTGCAGTTAGTGTTGATATATGTTAGTGATTCATGACCTTTCTGCTCAGTGTGAAAGTAGAACGTGCTATTTGAACCGACCTTTAAATATGACCACACTGGTTTATATCAAAATTTGGATATCAATAAACCAAGTACTCAAATTATATATAGCGGTAAACTATACAAGTTTAACATGTTTTTCTTCACAAACAAAGACCTTCACTAAGAAGTTAGAAACAAACGATAAACTAGGAACGTGTTAAATCCGCAAACTTATTTCGAGAATTAGCAGCTTAAGTTTAAGTTGTGCTTAATATTAAACTTGTCCATTGTAAGTGTTGAACTGAAATAGGATAACCGTGAGCCGTGGTCTGACCTAAATCTTAAATGTCAGCTTCTTCTGACCTATAAGTTGGCCTGCTTCGTGAACGCGAAGTTATTTTGGAGGCGGGTCACGATTGATTACCACGAAATACATTGTCGAGATAGCCTCATTAAATATTGATATATTCCAATTAAAGAATCGACTATTATACCACAAGAAAATAAACTATGTCGGGAAATAGGTTGTAGTAGCTTGGTATATTTCACTTTGTGTTTTTGTTGAACAGGTGAAACCCAACTAAGTCCCGTCATCCGGTGCGGACCCAAAAACTTTCACTTCTGCAAGGGTGTGGTTTTATCCTTTCCGCATTGCGCATCTTTGAAGAACACCAGCTGGCTTCTATCCATCCTGCAAAAGCCCGAAGAAATCAACACGAGGGAGTGGCGGAAAGTTTTGACTTTGGGCCAGGAAACGCCCGGCTCCCCACTGTTCGCTCAAGTCGACCCTTCCAAAGTTTACCTAGTGAGCGAATTTCTAAGCGACTTTGTACTAGTCGGCAGAAGTTTCAGCGGTCTAGACGCGAAGTTGTTCAAACTAGCTTTGTTTATATCTAAAAGAATGGACGACAGTTACTATAGTTTAAAAATTCATGTGTTTAACGATACACCTTACGCTTTCTACGACTGCTTTGAAAGTGAAAAGCGGTCAGGTGGCTCTTTACTCTGCGATCCAAAAACTATATATTTTCAGGAGAATTGTTCAGATTTGTGTATCAATATTAGGGATGTAGGGGTGGGGTGGAAAATACAATCTGGGGGCAAATATCAGGAGCTGCCGTACTCACAAGTTTGGAACATGACAATCAGGTCTTTACATTGTATATTCGTTCTACAACAAACAGATTCAATAAACTGTTTGGAACTGAACGTGTCTGTTTACCAAAAACAAAAGCAATCAAACTCCGTCAATTTCAATTTGAAGACTAACGATTTGAATTCTAATATCGGAAAAAGGCTCAGTTGTACGAGTGTAGAGACTGTTAATGTATTAGAGAACCCGTTCAATTATTCCTCGCTGTCTAAAAAAGAGGGTAGGTACGACTTCGTGTATAAGAATAACAGTTTTAGGAGTTACTTTAGCGTTGACAATAATTACCGGACTAATGTGTTGACTAAGTCGGATCGAGTGATACTGTGTAAACTCTTGGACTCTCAGACGGTAAAAGGGAACGACTGGCGGCTGTTGGCTGAGAAATTGAAAGTTTGCTCTTATTATTATTATTTCTCGAACACATGTTCCCCGACGGAAAATATTTTGAATTTATGGTTGTGTAGGAATAACGACGCGAACATGTTGGTCAATTTGTCGAGAATATTCAGGGAAATGGGTAGGATTGATTGTGCGACAGTTGTTGAAAGGCGGTGCTTTCCCAACTGAAGGGTATTAATAAATGTCAAACAGTATCGGGGTTTGAATAGAGGAAAATATTTTATTATATTCTTGCTTCTTTTATTGAATCTGTGTTTTGAGAAAATATTTTTATATTACGTAATCGACATTTATGTTCAGTCATTTGACATTGTATTTATTGTTGTTTTCTTGTGATATTTCTACTTAAAGCAAACTAGGCGAACAACTTTTACCGGCTCTATGTTTTTGTGCTTTAGTATTAAAACTGTTTGAACTGTGCATAAACCTATTGTCAACAATCGTTTCAAGTACATGTACCTACGTTGACGAGATAATTTCGAAAACTCAGTTGTCTTGAGTTATTTTGTCAATATCGTCTATTTAATTACTCGTTTCTAAACAAAAAGACACGTCATGTATATTTATAGGTACTTTGAACAAAGTTTCGTTAGTTACTGCAATAAATTGTTGCTTTATAATTATAGATTTCTTATAATACTTTGAGCACTTAAGAGACGTTCCACCTTTAGTCCTACCAACACGTGAATTGAATTTCTGTACATTAGCTGACACTATAGTATGTTTTGATCAATATTGAATTTATATTAGAAATGCTTGATATTTTACTAAAGATTATGACATGTTTGAAAAACATTATTAGTTGTATATAAATAAATATAATGAACCAAATAGATACTGTACTGTTTAGATAAGACAAAAAGTAGTGATTTCAAATTTTTTGAATTAAAGTAAATATTTCGAAGGATGTCTTTGTTTTTTTAACCCTTATTTAACTGATAGAGATATAATTTAAATTCTTGATGACTGAAAATCATTATGAGTTTGAACTTTGTTTGAATATTTTAAATAAAGCAAATCTTACGACACCTCATAAATTAGTTTTTATCTAAAATGCATTTAAACTATCTGATCACAGCTATGGCACATGAAATACTGCTTCGACCGGCAATTTTTCAACTAAATAGAATTCACTATGTAACGCTCCCAATGTTAAGACGAATCTAAGACTACATTCTTTACAGTTTCTTATGTCGTTTAGACTACGGAATATATAGATTTAAACCAGAAACATGGACATACATACGTACATTACATAACGTGCCATGTGACGCCAACAGGTCAAAACGAGAACTAAAAGAAAACGAAATCTTTATCTATGTATATTATTAATATAACTACTCACTACTAGAAATTAGTATGTGTATAAACGTGTATGGTGGGTGTCTCTTTGTATCTTATGATACATCCTGTTAGAAAATCGTTGATAGCTTTTATACTTCAAACACATCATAAGAGAAAGTAGACTCGAGAGTACTCGAGATTATAAGAGAAACATTGAGCAACATTGAGACAACTGCCATCTTAGTCTCCCCGTGACCATGGCTGCTGAAAAGCAACCGAAACGTCGGGGAAAGTGTAAAAATAAATTAAATCTAAATAGTTTAATAATAATTTAATTAGCTTAAAAATTAGTAAAGTTTAATAGTAGTAGTAGTGTAACAATTTTCAAAAATTTTGTAATAAAGTGTCAAATAAACAACGCGATAAAATCCGTATATAGCAGTTTAATTTCAATTATAAGAGAAATATAAAGTTAACGTTAAACCCTCAATGAAAACATGCAGCGGAAATCTGTATGACTTAAAGTTTCCAATCCTGTTTTCCGGGTTTTTCACAGGCCACTAGCAGTCAATGTGGAAATATGCACAGTATGTATGTATGTATCTTATGTGGGGGCCAGTCAGTGCAGACCGGCGACACTTCGACCCAGTGGGATCTTTTGTGTCGACACTCTCCCAATAACGACTGCCATAGATGTTTATGGCAGCCGGGACCGACGGGTTAACGTGCTCTCCGAGGTACGGAGCAGGTGATAATTGTCAATCAATACGCACATAATTTCGAAAAGTCGTATAACTTCTGAAAGTCAGTGGTGCGCGACGTGGTTTGTACCCGGGATCCTCTGCATTCCAGTCTGTTGGTCTCCCCACTGAGCTATTGCTGCTCAAATTGCACAGTAAGTCCCATTTTGATAAAAGAGCTTGGCGCAGCAAAATGTAGAGAAGCCAGCTAAACTTAACGAATACACAATACAGTATCTGCAGTATATCTGAACATTCTCCTAAGTAAAGTCATTGGGAACCTAAATTGGGACTTTAACAATGGCTCCAACTACTATCCCGGGGCCACGGGAAGTCGTTCAGAGATTTGCCTGGTATTACTTCTTAATAGGTGGCTCAACAGCGGCTATATTATTGAGCCGCAATTCCTTTGTAAATAGGAAATAAGTTAAAGAAATAATATCCATAACACCCCCTGTTTATGAGGGGATTTCTTCGATAGAATCTAGCGGAAACTGGTGAAATTTTTAGGTGTGGTACATGATGTGGACATAAGCGACTCTTTGTGTGATTGTGCTGTCTTCTGCGGTTACGGTTGTGTGGTATATGAATTAAAAGGTTTTCAAGTTATGAAGTAATCTTATCTCAACTGAAAGACGTCCACTGCTGGATATGGTTTTCCACACAAAGCGGTGTTAGGCCACCCACAGGGTAGTTAGGTACTTAAGGGAATCCAAAACAATGCTTTTTATATAATTTTGTATAGCATAAAGATCTATATTAAGTTAAAACTTAAAATCTTATGCATTTTTGATCAGTTTTAGAGCACAGCACGATTTCCGTTAATGCAATCGCTTGCTAAATGTAAAAGATAATCTATACTAATACTAAAAAGCTGAAGAATTTGTTTGTTTGGTTGAACGCGCTAATCTCAGGAACTACTGGTTCGAATTGAATAATTATTTTAGTGTTGTGTAGCCCATTTATTGAGAAAGGCTATAGGCTATATAACATTAAGCTACGACCAATAGGAGCAAAGCATAAATGGAAAATGTTGCAAAAACAGGAAAATTTCACTTAAGTGAAGCAGACGAATCAGCTAGTACTGAATAATGTGTAATACTTAATCTGTTGTCTGTTACTGTATTTAATAAATAAAATTAAATGTCAATTAAACTTAAGCTTATTCTGAACCATACCGTTAAATTTTACAAATATAATGACAGAAATACATAATTATACAAACCTAAAACTGCATATAAAGTCGCTTAAAAAGCAAACAGAATGAGAACAAAAATCATATCACATTTTAAAACTTAACTTATTCATTAACGAAATAATTATATTCGGATCTCAAATCCGGCTCACGACACTGCAATTTTAAATTGTGCATACTGAATAAAGCTAAACGAAAATACTATTACGTGGTAATAAATTTTGCACTCTGTCGTTTATCACTTGGACCGAGCACGGCTCGCGCCGGAGGAACGCGGTCTCAATTATTAAACAATGCAATCGTCTCGGCCGGTACAACCCTAGCTTTAATACTTGATACTTGAATACCTAGTTCTCGTATTTGGGTCAGGGAACGGGGAATATACGCCGCCCGTATCGCCGCGATACCGGCGAAATTATTTAGTGATATCTCGACATGAATTTCGGATCGCTAAGTGAATTTCGACTGGGATATACTATTTTTTGTATGCGTATGTCTGAATAACGTGAGAATATATTGTTGGTCTCGTGATATAAGCTTTAAAGGGGTTTGTGTGGTGTTACGTATGGTTCTCGAGCTAGGAAATATGCTCTTAAGTTTTTCAATTGAAAAAGCCCAGTAGCAGCACGGCTGTAGGAAAGGCGCTCGAATACGACAGTAGGTTTTATGTAATACCTATATCTTGCCAATGGAATAAGTAATAATAATATTCTACCACATACACACAACACCATCTAGCCCAAACTAAGCAGAGTTTGTACTATGGGTTTTAGACAATGGATAAACATACATTAATACATTTTTTTTTACGACTAAGTTGGCAGTCAAGCATACCGCCCACCTGATGGTAAGTGGTCACCGTAGCATATGGACGCCTGCAACATCAGAGGCATCACTTGTGTGTTGCCCTTTAGGAATAAAAGGTAGTGGGAAAGAGAAGGAACGAGAGGGGGGAAAGAGGGTGATTGGGCCTCCGGCACTCACCGAACGAAACACAACAGTAGGAATACTGCTATTTCACGTCGATATTCTGTGAGAGGGTAGTCCTTCCCCCAGGCCCAAATAATACATATTATACACAGAAACACTTAGACCAAGACAAACATTCATGTTCATGCACACAAATATTTGACTTGTGCGGGAATCGAACCCACGGCCACAGGCGTGGTAGTCGGTTACACTAACCACTACGCCATCGAGGCGTGTTTATTTCGCTATCTATATTTTAGGTTGTAACAACAATATTACAGTTATACCACGAAATCAACGTAATCTTTTCGAAATTTATTTTACCTAAGGTTATCATATTTACCTGGGGCCCATACGTGATCTGTTTACACACGCCCTTCATCGAAAATACATTGATTTTATAATGGTACTAACGCGAAAATGGGTAAACACATTAACTTTGATTTTATATAATCAAAGTACACAATAATATCCGTGCGTGGCGAGAATTGAAATGTCTTTTCCGATTCTCGTGTTGGGGCAGCAAAAATGTATTATAATTTTTTGGCAAGAAATTCTCAGTAACCCATCGATTATCGATGTTTTATCCCGTACTTAGGCAAGTACATAAAGCGTTAGCCCCCACCTGATCTCTCCAGTCGTGTCAGATTGCCGTCCCTTCGGACTATGAGAGTTAGAGAATAGAAACTGTAATTGTGTTTGCGCACTTGTACACTATAATATCTCTTGGGCGGATAGTTAGTCTCCGTTAAAATGGGTCATGGTGACCGAAACTCTTAATAAGATGATTTTGTATATAAAGAAATAAAAATTTTGGAATAATATTACCTTTGCCTTCTTTCATGTAGTGGTATAATCTTTTCGATTATATTAGCGTGCGACCATTATAAAATAAATTGTGTAATTGGTTTTATCTGTTGATAAATTCCCAGTAGCTGCTTAAAATCTGGTAATAGGCTTTGTTACATAAGACTAAACGCTGGCGGCGAAATTGGGAGAATATACGCTTTTACTTTAATTAAGGTAAGGTAGTTCGAAGACACGGACGGGTAAAATAAGATACTCGTCCATGTTCGGAGGTTATAACATGCTTCTATGTTTGTATTTATCAACATTCATTTATAACTGAACTTACTGCCGTAGCATACTGCAGTTTATAACAAAATAAACTGTTTAAATTGTCTAGAGCTTGGATTTTAATATTACTAACACATCAACACAATCTCCCAGCGACCATATACGATAGAGTTGCGAGTTTATTTGTCTGTGCGTAAGAACTGAAAGCAAGTGAAATAAAACTATTGGAGCGCTTCCAAAACGTTTTCATAGAAAGCTAAGCCATTCCGGGCGGATGAACTATAGTTATATAGCAATTGAATCGCAGTGGTATCGATATTGCTTATAAGAAGAATAAACAGTAACAAAAGCTACAAATGCCTTTATGTTATATTGATTTTAATAAGACCATTACGTGGCGGAGTGGTGGTTTTAGAAAAGATTTTCTGATTTTCCCCCTTAATTATTACACAAAAATAATTCCCGAAATCGAAGAGAGTACTATTTTTACTTCTAATTATTTATCACAACATTATGTATACATATGACTGATTATGATTATGTCGGTATGTGTAGATCTTAAGTAGTATATGTAATATATTAAGTATTAACAATTGTCACTTAATTAGTGTAAGTGGCCTGCGACTGTACTGATTAAGATCAAATAAATAAATTTTAAAAATTTTACAATCAAATACTGAAGCTTGTATAAATGTTTGAATTAATCGAGATTTAGTGTTTTCAAGTCACCCGAACCTATCTGCATTCTGACCAGATATTAGAATGTTGTAAGAAGCATGCCTTCTCAAAACCAGTTGCAACTACGGTAGCGGGTACTGGCTGCTTCATATGTTTTTAAAGAGACTCTCTAACCTGACAAAATTTCTATGACACTGCTATATCTACCCTTTAACTGTACGGACTGTATGTTCGGTTTAATTAGTAACAGTTTTCAGCAGCGAGGTAATATTTAAAAAAAATAACAGTGTTGACACTTCTAATTTTGTATTAGAAAGCAATTAATTTAGCGGGTTCGATCCCTGCATGGGATACTAATTATGGTGTATAATTGTACCGATTCATGTCGTGGGGTATCTTGTGTGTCACTCATCTCTACATGATAATATGGTAATCAGCATGATTTGGTTGACGTACTCTGTACGTGGGCATCCATCGACTTCGTGTTCATATACTTGCCGAGTAGGTAAGTCAGCTCTTATCCATTAATATGTATAAAAAGAAAAGACCTGACTTACTCACTGACTGACTCATAGATGCTCAGACCGATGATCTAGAAAGCTAAAATTTTGCACAGATGTTTTCTAATGTAGAAGATGAGTAAGTAAAAAAAAACTGTCCTTATTTAAGGACGGCATTTTAAATTCCCACGTTAAAGAAAATAAAGATCCTTTTGCTTTAAAGTTTTATATATTATGTTGTTGTATATTATAACTGCAGATTAAAAACTTGGCATCTAGTATGATAATTTAAATAACTAACAACTATTTTCAGGTTTTTTGAAACTGTCCCAAGATTAGACAGAAATCACTTTAGAACTAACGTCACATACGGAGTGACGAATAAAATCTATAATAATAATATCAGCCTTGCATTAAAATGTCCCACTGCTGGACACAGGTGTCTTCTCACTATGAGAAGGGTTAGGCCATAGTCTACCACGCTGACACAATGCGGGTTGGCAGACTTCGTATATCTTCGAGAAAATTATAAAGAACTCTCAGACATGCAGGTTTCCTCACGATGAAGGAAAACTTCACCGTTAAGCGAGCGATAATTAACTTAATACGCATATAACTTGGAAAAGTCAGAGATACGTGCTTTGGGATCGAACTCGAGGCCTCGCACTAGGCTATCGCTGAAATATAAAATCTAGTGCCAAATAAATTATAAAAACGAATTTGATAGTTTGATGTAAATTAATAATGTATGTTTATTCGCTACATTCAAATAATAAAAGAGTAGAATACATATTATATTACACTTTAATTTTTTTTTGTATTATACATATATATAATTTTAAACACTGGTGGTTCAATGTAAGCTAAATGAAACAAGGCTAGCACTAGATCCTGTTGAAGACACCGCGCTGTCGCGAGCGGGACATACAAGTGCAGGCTTTAATTGGAGGGCACTTAGTTCACGAGCTCTTCGTAACAACTGCGGCGGCTTCGCGTTCTTACGGCTTTTATACTAATAGTGAGCCACAGGGGTTTCTAAACGAAAAATGTTACTGGAATAGTCGAGTACCTGGCTTTGATAAAGGTACGTAGGAATGTTAAAGGCTAAAGATATAGTGACGTATAGGTCTTTGAAATTAAACTACTATATACGGATTTTATCGCGTTGTTTATTTGACACTTTATTACATAATTTTGAAAACTGTTACACTACTATTAGTTTCCCCGACGTTTCGGTTGCTTTTCAGCAGCCATGGTCACGGGGAGACTAAGATGGTAGTTGTCTCAATATTCCAGTGTAGTTATTTCAAAGTACCCGAACATAATTTAATCATTGGTGTTTCTATTTACGCAGAATGAGCTCAAAGTATCATGAGGTCTAGCTGTGGTTTGCTTAACGAATTATAAGCAAAAAAGTTTCTTAACAAAATTATAAATACTGCCCAAAGTAGCTATTCCACGCGGACGAAGTCGCGGGCAAAAGCTAGTACATTCATATTATACATAGAAACACCCAGACCAAGACAAACATACATGTTCATGCACACAAATGTTTGACTTGTACGGGAATCGAACCCGCGACCTCGGGCGTGGTAGTCGGTTACACTAACCACTACGCCATCGAGGATTTCATTTGTATGATGGCTTAAAAAAGTTAACAACATTTTAAATCATAAAGAAGAGCGAGTGATTGCATCGTCAGCCATGTTTAAAAATAAGAATTAAGTACGAGGGTAGAAAACAGAAAAGAAACTACGAACAGGTGAGTGAATTTTGCTTATGTGATCATAATGTTCTTTTACCAAAAAAGCAGAGACGCTAAGAGATTGTGGTTGGATTATAGAGTAGTACTTTAGTAGAAATTATAAAAATGTATAGTGATGTATATGTATGTAATACAATTGGTTTGGTGTCTAAATGATGAATTGTATAACTTCGAAATCAGGGATGCACGCTTTGAGATCGAACTCGAGATCTTTGCGTGGCAGTCCAACGGTCACCCACAAGGCTATCCCAGCTCGTTCGAGAAACAATGGTTAGATCTTGGAAATTTACAACCAAAATCATGTAAAACAAGCATGTACTCTACAGACCATTATAATACAGGTACACAGGTAACAGTCCCCCCACCAAATATTTATGTAACACTTTTAATACGGACCCAAGGAACCTCCATAACCGTGGCCCAACAGGATCACTTTGCATCATTCACGGCTCACTAGCGTGATGAGTGGCGGTAAATAACGTTAAGAAACAAAAGTACGACGGCAGACCACAAACGAGTGCGTTAAAAGCGCTATTTGTTATCTTTTGTTGAGAAACGTTGCTCTCCGTTTGTTTAAGATGTGAGATATGAAGTGGACTTAAAGATGTTGATGGGAAAAGGAATCGTGTAAGATTACTGTCGATATATCATGTCTGTACATTATTTAGTAAAGGAACTTGCGAGTGAGGACAGAATGGAGAATATTTCTTAGCTGAATTGCTCTTTGAATAATATGGAGACGTACTTTTCTTCATATTATTACATAGTCTGAAACCTGTCACTGAAGGGGTAGGCAGACCTCGACCTATATTATATTGCCTATAAACCTATATCATATTCTTATTTATCCAGGTGTTTGATTACACGTAATAGGAGCAAGTCTATTGGCGTCTAGCGAGCACAGTTCTGGAATCCTACTAAGAATTTCTTGAAGTTCTATAGTATGTTATATCATATCATGCTTTTTCAAAATACTATATATATAGTAATAAATGAGAGACTGTATTGCTTAATGTCTCCTAACATTGAAAAGGAAAATTAAGCTTAACTATCATACACACATTGTCACGGGTACAGAAAAGGACAAAGGGTACTTCATCCGGCAAAAGTATGTTCTCGAGAGAGTAAGTTCTTGACACAATTTACATTGACATAATCTAATAATCTAAATAAACGTATTTTTCTCAGCCTGCTTTTGTGTCCCACTGCTGTGCAAAGGCCTCCTCTCTCAATCTCTACTGCTCTCGCTCCTAAGTAACGTCTTGCCACCTGTCCATAAACTTTTCTATGTTGTGCCTCCATCTCCTTCGTGGTCTGCCCCGTCGCCTACGGTCACCATCTAAATAAACGTTAGGTCTCATTAATATGATTGTGTCCTATAATTATTTAGTTTATTTTTTAAATACTTTTTATTTTATCTAGCACATTACTTATAATGAACAAGCAATGTTTGGTGATCCCAGAGCCTTAACGCGGTTGTTAACTTAAACTTATGTTTTAAGAATAAAACCGTACTTATAACGTTTTTTCCAAAAGATCCAATACAAAACCCTTGCCAGAAAGTATTTAAACAAATATTAGTTATCGTATACTTTTACAAAGTGTTAAGTGATTACAGTTCGGGCATGAGTTCGACAGACGGGGATGTTTCCAGACAACGTATACGATCGTTATGTTAATTTCAACCCTTAACTTTCAGCACCCCTTACGGTTTAATCGTTCAAATTTTCTTACAAGTTTCGCCGAAGAAACTGCCGAAAATCGAAGGGTGCATATATTTAAAAACCTCTCAATACTTAGTGGAATGTGAAAGTAAGAAAACTTTATGTTTACCCCGTATTCGGTAATATATTTTTTCTCCTAATCTAAGTGAGTGGTTGCCGGCGTTTTGGGTATTTTTTAATAAGTTCATAAAGTTCCTCGAAGGGTTGAGTCTCGATTTATTATTTAGCGTCAGTTAAAAGCGTCTGCGAAACGTTTCTGATTCGATCAACTCGGAAATTTGGCAAATAATTCGTAATCTTCGGCGAAATCTTCAGATTTGTGAGTTTGACTGTTGGTTTCAAAAGCCATTTATTTTTCACGGCAGAGACGGTAGCGACTAATGGTGTGTGGCACTATTACTGCAATGGAGCTGTTAGAATTTTGGCGTGATATTACTAGTATATTATCTTTATATACAGGTTGTCCCAGATTATTCCTTAGGTAAGGACCTTTCAAAGGTGGAAATAAAAATATAAAAAAATTTGGCATTTGTATAAAAATAAAAAATCTTATGTTTTGGTGCAAGAAAATACACCAAAATAATGCAGCGATTTCAAAACAATGACAGTTTAAAAAAAAATTGCTACACAGGACAGCTAACAGGGACAGCTAGTATAATATATAACAATCAGATATTAATACTTTCGCCGAGGTTTGCCAGACAAACCCTCCCTGTCTCCCTTTGTTACGTAACGCACTTTGCTACTACCAGTATTAGCATCTAAGATTTTCTGAAGGCGTAAAATTATATATTCATGAGTAATACGTAGCCATCACATCTAAAATTATAAAGTACTAGTTTTTCTCGCGGTTTCATCCGCGTTGCCATGGGCATATCGGGATAAAAAGCCTATGTGTGAATCCAGGTCTCCAGCTGTTTACATACCAAGTTTCATCGCAATCGGTTCTGTAGATTTTATGTGAAAGAATAACAAGCATCCATACTCACAAACTTTTACATTTATAATATTAGTAAGGATTTATTTTCATTCTCTTTGCGATAAAAAGGATAATCCCGCACTAATAATTAATTATTAGATATCAAATGCTATTGTGACATGTTTATTTTTATTTGTACGCCTTGATAGGTAAAACATGTACGACCTGTAAATCTACTCCGTCTTTCATGCTTAACGTTGTATGTAAGCACATGTTTTCTAAAAATAAATTATCTTTATCTTTATCTTTAATAATTTATGCCTCCATTACTGACTTTACAAATATTGAAACAACGGATACAAAGAATACCTAGACACGATGGATCACACAAACTTTTGTACCGTAAGGGGAGCAAATATACTGCACTCACTTAAAATTATGCTGCAAACGGAGTGTGCCGCGATTAGTTTTATAAAAACAGTAGCTTTATACTAAACGTATAACTGAATTAGATTTTGTCCGCGGTTTCGCTTGCGTTGAAGTCGATTTTCCATAAATTCCTATCCCTCGGCAGCAGTACTTTTTTATGAATCAAAGGCAATGACAACGTGATTGCGGCATTTTACGATGATCAGTCGAGTAATTAAGGCGTAATAAACTCACATTCGCATTTAATTTTATAATATTAGTTAGGACTTCCTCTTTTTGCATATATTATGTTTATCGCCGAAATCAGGGTCTCGTATCACAAGGGGTATTTGTTTAAGCGCACATCGCCCCCTATGTTCCGTACATGACAATACACTCTCGCACCCCTCGGCCTAACACAGATTGACATAACCACTGGCTCGGATCACCCATCACGCGGTGTCACCGGTGCTTAACTAAAAGTGCACTGCCTACTGAATGGATATCTATTCAATCAACACCATGATTTAATGCACTGAAGCTGATACGACGCGGTTTTAATTTTGAAAGTGCATTTATTGTTATAAATCTATCTAAATGTTTAATTTTAGAAATTGTACATAATGTGTCTAAGTTAATTAGACAAATGAATTAGGATTGTAGGGGTTTCCTAATGTTTTCTCATTGTGGGCGTTCAAATGAAATAACTTGATGATGTACTGTATGGATATATGTATATTAACTGGTACCAGTTATCTATATATTAATAAGTGAAGCAAAAACTTTGTATCCCTTTTTACGAAAATTGCGCAGACAGAGGAGCATGAAATTTGGCACAGATAAAGTTTATATGGAGAAGGAGTGGCGAATCCTAGTATTTTACAAAATATGCATTAAAAATACATTAAATTAATGAAAAAACACTACACGCACACCTCCATGCATGTTCGTAGTATTTCGGCATTGTTGAGCTGATATCGTACAATTCTTCGTAACTATGGTTACCCTTAAGTACCTCAACTGGGTGGTTGCGGGAAGACGACTGCCGCTCGACGCTACTGCATACTTGCGCCTGACTATATAAAACTAAAGCATCAATAGTGTCGCTACAGGATTGAGTATTAAGAAGTGGTAGAAAAACAAAACAATCTCATACGATTTTTTTTGTGTTTCTTTTCATATCTACCTATAATACGTAATGGGTATTAACGAGATTATGCATAATGTTTACCTTTTGATGCTTGACGTTTCGACAAAGTTACTTCGGCCGTGGTCAAAGAGTAAGCTTGTGCCAAAAAACGACTGAACCGAAATTAAAGCAGTTTTAAAGCTTGATGTTCAATTTTAAAAGGTAACCAATATCTAATCAACTCCTTTCTGTAGAACAAGAGATAGGGTACATAGCATAATCCTTATAAGTGTCGTTACGACAAATTATTTAAGGCGCTGGAATTCAATTCATTATATATTATTTTGCAAAAAATTTTTTATTTTTCGCTTACAACTTCATAGAAGCATTTGATTTGCATTGATTGATTCTCTGGTCCCGTGGCGTAGCAATACAATGCGGTTCCAGATTCGATATCCAGGTCATGCAAAATAATTTTTCTGTTATGAAGTTTTCTTATTGTTAGCAAATGTGCCCGATAGATGGCAATAGTCTCATCTCTTATTAAGTGTGACAACTGACACCTATATTTCATCATTGACAAAGGAATATCTTTGTAAAGTTTTCCGGTTATACAGGCTTGTATCTTTTCATATACTTAGTAAATTTTTAATAGCTTTGCAAAGCAATACTAGTTATAATAATATCAGCCGTGTATATAAACTATCCCAATGCTGGGCACGGGCCTCTTCTCAGAATGAGAAGGGTTCGGCTATAGTCTACTACGCTGACTCAGTGCGGGTTGTCAGACTTCAAACATCTTCGAGAACATTGTGAAAAGTTATTAGACATGTAGGTTTCGTCACGATGTTTCCTTCACTGTTTAAGCAAGTAATTATTAATTATTATTATAAACAATATTAACATATAAAATGAAACATCTTGTGTTTGTCAAACACGAGTAAACATAATGTTTATGCGTTCTTAACAACTTGCTCAGGAGGCTTAATTCGGTTTGTTGGGGATTTAATAGCGGTGATCACCGCAGCGAGCAGCGAGCGTTTAACACGATAAACAATTCGAAGTTTACATGTGGCTTTTACGTATAATAAAGGATATTTAAGTATAAATTAATGGTAATTTACTTAGACCTATTTCTATAAGTAACTGTCGTAATGATTGTAGATATCGATGTTATTTATTATAGCGACCTTTAAATCATAAAAAGTGTATTTTTGGATTTATTCTACTTCAATATTTCTATAATAAGATTAAATAATTATTATATTTAATTAGTAATAAATTAATAATTTTTCATCCAATTATATATACCTACCAAATAATTATCCATTGATTTAGATTTTATACGGTAAGCATCGGTTTGAATGTGTTTCCTTGGAATTGTTCCTGCGATATCTAGAAAACACAACTCTCCATAATCGGCTGACAAGTCAGCTTTTCATCTTACCAGACGAAAAGCTGATTTTTCAGTCGGTAAAAGAAATAAAAAACAACTGATATTGCATGGTATAATTTACATAAACAATTAAGGCTTATTTTGTTTAAGTTTCTATAGTATGTATCCATAACATTTCATAGAACGATAAAACGGTCTTTCTGAAAGAATTTCAGTCACGGTGGCCAATCTTTACAAAACAGAACGTCTGCACAAGAGGTATTATAGTGCACAAGCGTGTGCGTTACAAGTGCAGTCTCTGTTTTAACACTCTCATAGTGCCAGTGGATGGCAATTCGACACGACCGGACAGAGATCAAGCGCAGCGCAGAGCCATTCTTTACGTACTTTTTGAGGAACTGAGTCAACACTGCCAGCTCCCTAATTTTGGACTGCTATTTGGAATTTCTTTGCTTCTTTCATATTTTGTTGGCCCGAGGTGCTAACACAAGACATCATGCACAGCATTCTCTATCGCTTTACCACCAAGGCAATTTAATAGCAGTATAATATACAGTAGGTATACATAAATGTTATAATACAGTAACACAGAATAAGTAAAATATTTTCTTCCAATCCCAAAAGTTCAAAGCACGAAATATTCCGTGCATATTCTGCAAAAGGAAGTTACATATATAGCAGAGCGGAACATATACGAGTTCTTACAGAGCACCATATAAAGTTTACGATCCGTCGCGTCGCAGGAAGAGCTCCCTCCGTCACGAGACAAAGGGCGTTGCGATGAGTGACGGATTCTATTCCCGTCGCGTGCACTTCCGCGGAACGGAACGGTGATGCCACTTTTCTCTGTTCTAACAAATGATGGGCATTGAGCGTTTAGTTGAGGCTTCATTAGACGCGTGTCGCGAAATAATGGGGTTTGTGTCGGTTGTTTAGTGTGGATTAACCTTGGAAGCTAAAAGTACAGCTTTGTTATTGTGGAGATGCTTGATATTGAGATTGTAATTTATAATTTAAGGCAACTTAAAAAAGGAGATAGATCTCAATTTGAATCGTAGTTTCTTGTTTTGTTTTTCATATATCGTTTTTCAATTAACCTCTTAAGTCGCAGCGGTACACCGGAGGCCAGACACAATATAATTGTTAATTATGTCTGGTATTTCTATGTCTTGATTGATTATGATTAAGCTTTGATCTTTTATCGGTTTTTAACCCAATAATAATCATCAAATCGATATACGTTATAAAAAATACGTTAATAAACAAAAAAAAAGCCGTTTGAATTTGTAGAAACATTAAAGACTTTGCGCGGGATTAAGAAAATAACAGGAAAACAAAACTATAAACTTTAACCGTTTTCCCATTGGAAACTTTGATTGTGTCTACCAGGACATCATAAAAGAATCCGCAGCACAGATTAAGCACTAGATCTGTTCGTACTGTTTACATCGAAGTGTTCAGTTCTTAATCCTCACTTGATGAGGTACTGCGAGGAATTCTAAACCCTCTTGTGTGAGGGAATCGTCTCTAAATGCTAGCTAATGACTCGTAGACCACTTGGCAATCAAACCGATCCAGACGACTTTAAGTATCTGTATGTGCGTATACTTGCAATGTAATGAGAAAGAGATCAGTTTCATTTTATCTTTGTTTGTCTGTTGTTGATAAATTTGAATTGTTTTAATCCGTCAAAATTATTAAGTACTTATTTTTATAATGGCTGAAAGATCTTGCAGATATTATTAATTTAAAAATGCCAAAATTTAGTGGTGCGATGTAAAGAGTGTCTTGCAGGTATATTCTCATAGGTCTTTGTCTGAACCTAGCAAGTAATCTAAATACTTGAATAATAATTAAAATACTTTGATGTCATAAGTGTTATTTTGTAACCTAAATAAATAATATTTTTTTCAATTCGACTTTGATTGAAATTAAACTACTATATACGGATTTTATCGCGTTGTTTATTTGACACTTTATTACATAATTTTGAAAATTGTTACTCTACTACTTCTATTAAACTTTACTAATTTTTAAGCTAATTAAATTATTATTAAAACTATTTAGATTTAATTTAATTTTACACTTTCCCCGACGTTTCGGTTGCTTTTCAGCAGCCATGGTCACGGGGAGACTAAGATGGTAGTTGTCTCAATGTTCCAGTGTAGTTATTTCAAAGTACCCGAACATAATTTAATCATTGGTGTTTCTATTTACGCAGAATGAGCTCAGAGTATCATGAAGTCTAGCTGTGGTTTGCTTCTTCTTGGGTTTGACTATTTGTATTACTGGATCCCAAGCTGGAAGTACATTCCAACCATCTTCTCTATTAAAATTAGGATATTTTTTGATTTCAATAGCCTCGCGAAGCATCCTTGCTAGGAATCGATGTTCTTTGGCGAGAATCTGTGGTTTGTCAAATCTCAGGTAGTCGTTGGTCCCCTGTTGCACATGTTCATACACAGACTTGATTCGACTTTGATTTTAACTAAAATATTTTTTGACTGAGCTTATATCGACAAACAATATTGAAAGAAATACAATCAGAAATATAAATAGAAAATTACTCTTTGGCTTCTCTTACTAGTGGCGTGGTCCTTGGGATTGTGCCTGGTTGACGTCAATAAGCGAGGGTAAGGCCCCGAATGCAGCAAACGTGGATGTGATAGCGATGTGCAATTTTCACATAAGATTATCGAATCATTCAAAATATGAATTCTAAAATTTTTATTACCGATGAACAACATTTCAACAGGTGTGTCTATTCGAGGGCCTCTGCCATCATTTTTGGCGATACTCAAAATAAAAACTAACTCAAGTCTCAATCCCTTACGAAACTAAAGCCTCTAAAAAAGAAATCATAACACAAAAAGTCATTAGTTTTGTTTTCGTGGCACAAAACAATAGCGAATTAAAACTTAACTATAAAGGATGACATCGCAATTTTTCTTATTTTAGTGGTGTTTTCTCAAGTTGGCGGGCCTGTGCCGACGACCGTACCCCTGGGCTCTTCCACAACATAAAACCTGTAACGATAAATGATAATTATTATATTGTTCAAGTATTTCGATGTAGCTGAATAATATATAGCCATAGTTATGACGCGGTTTAAGTTATAAGAGATTATGTAATATATGTAGCTTTAGGTTCAAAGTCTTTTAAATCTTTTATAGATGAGGAAGACCGATTTTGAATAAGGTGCGGTACGAAAAGCCTAGTAGAGCAAGGTACTTTATATATTATTAACAAGTTGTTATTTTTTTGTATTTTTGCTTGTGACTCTGCGACTGCACGCAAGTATCATTTTATACCTAATATTAATAAAAAAATATATCTTAGGAAATTTAATAAAAACAAGTTAGTAGCATAATTTAGTACCAAGTTGCTTTAGTCGTTAAAATCTAAAAATAGGTATCCTTTGTTTATAAGTTATCTCCAGTGTATCGCCTTATACAAATATGTCCTTAGAGGTTTTCGTGTACGGCTATATTATAGATAAAGATTGGAAATAGTAATAAATATATAAAAATATTAATAAAAAGTTAAAAGTCGTTAACATCTAATAAACCAGTGAGATAAGTTTTTGATATAGTATCAAATCACACACAGAGAGTATAATATTGTATTCTATTTACGCGAATATTATTCATTGAAATTAAACTGCTATATACGGATTTTATCGCGTTGTTTATTTGACACTTTATTACAAAATTTTGAAAATTTTTACACTACTACTACTATTAAAGTTTACTAATTTTTAAGCTAATTAAATTATTATTTAACTATTTAGATTTAATTTATTTTTACACTTTCCCCGACGTTTCGGTTGCTTTTCAGCAGCCATGGTGAGTCTCCCCGTGACCATGGCTGCTGAAAAGCAACCGTCGGGGAAAGTGTAAAAATAAATTAAATCTAAATAGTTAAATAATAATTGTATTAGCTTAAAAATTAGTAAAGTTTAATAGTAGTAGTAGGGTAAAAATTTTCAAAATTTTGTAATAAAGTGTCAACTAAACAACGCGATAAAATCCGTATATAGCAGTTTAATTTCAACACAGAGAGTAGTTATCAAATGTGCTTGGATTTTATTTGTCTCTTCTTTATAGTGTATCTCACAATTTTATCATTTTAGTTACTTATGCCATTATTATTTTATAGCTTCTTACGAGTTTCAAATCGCTATATTCACATGACTTACCGCGCTGTCAGCGGGTCGTCGCCGCTTCAATGAGCACAGTAGGCAGGGGCAAGGGGGAATGTTTAAGGGGAGGCACGCCGAATTTGGACACTTTAATGCGAGTTTTGATGTTTTATGTTAATATCCAGTTGGCAACTTTGTCCAATAGTCATTGAAACGATACCGACCGAACACTTCGGGGCTCACGATAACAAATTAATTTTCGATATTAATGTGGCCAAACGTTTGATACAGCGCTTTTTACTTTTGAACTGTTCAACTTATAAAGAATTATCGTAATTTTTTCAATCTTAATTTTTTGTGGGTATTTGAGGAATTCAAATTCGTGTAATTCATTTTTTTAATGGATTTTGTGAGTTGTGTATTTTGACCGTTCTTTGAAATCTTGCGTAAAATGCTTTTGGTGACTTCTTTTAGTTTATTACGGCTCAAACTTATAGCAAATGTAATAAAATTGGATTAATATTCCTTTCCAAAAACTTACCTCCTAACTACATTTGAAGAAAATATGCATAAGGTTTAATTGTATGGAGTTCTTCCAAACCAGCAAAAATGTGGTTGTGTAGATTTGAACTAACTAACTCGCGTTACTATAACTGCATATTACTGTACTCATTACATTTTTATCCATTATTGACTGCTTGCACAATAACCTTCTAGATTTACTGAATATCCAAGTTACTATTACTAGCAGAAGAGTTGAAATTCCATATCATCGTAATATTATAAATGTGAGTTTGTATGTTTGTTACACTTTTAGAAAGATGAAGGTAATCACGAATATTTTCACTTGTATGGTACACGTACACGCACAGTCGTTTTGTGGTTTCCCTGGCACTGGTCATACGTCGAAAGCAGTTGACTCTATTCCATACGTAACAACATTTTTAATAACTACAACTTCATAACTACATATTAGTTGTATCGAGTTTACACTCGATACAACTGTCAGAACAGTTACTTATTCTATTTATTTATTACTTTAATGGCTATAAACTTCGCAAGGACATACAAAAAAAATCCGCGAAAGATATTATTGTAATGCTATTCACCGTATCCACACCCTATTGACAGTCCCGACCGCAGGAAAACTGGGCAGTTGACGAATAAAAATAACACCATTTTACTCAAAAGCTAAGAGGCGGAAAACACAGCCTACTTATCGTAACAGCCTTCAAGGAAATACATAAATATTTAGTAGGATCTCTGTTGGTACTATAAAAACTTTTTACGTCGATATCTCTTATCGATAAAACGATTGACGGTGGTGGTCAGTTTAACTGTCCGGAGTGATTTTAAACAGTTACAAATCGCGTCCGCTTACTCTGCCATAACCGCTGTCGCTTGTGTTAAGTTTGCTTGCTTATGTCAATAGCTTGCGTAACATATATACAAGATATAAGTATGTAGCCTCACACCTATATCCCTGAAGAGCTAGGCAGTTGTATTTCACGTCAATATTTCGTCTCCTATGGTTTTAGGTTCTACGTAGTATGGTCAGTCTACTGCCATTTAATGAGCACTGGTCTAAATACCGTGCTGGTATTTTTTGTTAATTAATCCTAACGTACGAAGCTTTTTTAGAATAAGTACCAATAATACAATTTACAATATCAATACTAAAATTTATTTATTTTACTAAGGTACATGACCTCTGTTAAGACTGCGCTGAGCGAAATGTGCCAAAACAGGCGGTCACAGTTAAGTGAATAAAATCAACACTTTTTGTTTAATACAAATATAAAATATACATTTACCATATCAATGAATGTGTTTACAATTACTCCGTGTAAATATTTTTGCCTACAAAATAACGTAAATTTCCACGAAAAATGCTAAAACGTAAGCTCGTGTTACGTGATATAACACTAGAAATCTTATCTATTTTACAGCCTAAACGAAACATAAATAGTTATATTACATTTTGTCTATCCCAAATATTTACATTATTGGTTGACAATAACGATACATATTTAACAATAAAAGCACTTCAAATCCTCCATACAATTTTACTATGGTGGTCGCGCGCTGATTTGAATATGCGCCGCACGAGCTCTATCATTATCTGTATTACGTTCGGCGCAGTCTTGAACAAATAAATTTTCATTCAGTTTTAACTGTAAGCAAACCATCAATAATTAAATGACACTCACGCCCCAGAGGCGATCTCGAGAAAACATGCATAGCAGTTGATTAATACCGTTGTGCAAATGATTAATTTCTGGTAGTATATATGTATATGCTATCGAGAATAGTGATTTCAAACATGCAATGATCACGCTCGCGTCCTCTCTATTACTCCTCATGAAGCAAAGTTTTAGCTTCTTCGATAATATTCGCGTTTTAGAGGGTTAAACATCAAACGCATAAAAATTTATTTGCGCTCATTTGAATTTCATCTTGTATGACAGACAGGGTTCATACATAATAAACGCTTCAGCCTCCGCCCCCTGCGTTGATGCGTGAAACGCAAGTTTGTACGGTATCATAATGTTAACAAAATCTCTTTGGTGAAATGATGTTTTAAATTTAACATTTAGTTTTTCTATATATAACATTCATTTTCATATTTGAAGACTTTATTTTACTGTTAAATGTTGCAACCAAAACTACGGTACGGATTCTTTTTAAATATCAAAATTATTTATAGCGGCACTATTTTGTGCATTGGTTCGGTATTGCGTGGCAAAGACTATATTTTTATTTGTTAAATGAGGTGACGCCGGTGTTACGGTTCAAGCCTTGTGGGGCTTTACAAACATCAAATTAAAAGACATAAAGTACACCCAGATTTCAAACAGCTATCATTATAAATTGGCCTATGTACAAGTTGAATTCACAACCATTGTCACGGCGGGCAATCGCTTGCAGTCTATGCAGACAGCGCATAGTGTGTCAATTAGCATATTAGTTGTTGCCTAATGTATTATGCAAATATGCAAACTATTGTGATGTGACGCCATTAAAAATAGAAAGCTCGTAGTAGATTTTATTAAGCATTCTCAAGGCTCATATTACATAAGAGGCCTGTACTCACGAATATAAAGAACTGGACAAGCGTAGCCATGGTTTCAGTTTGACGAGAGATAAGTATATGTTCGGAACTGATCGCTTGCTACTGTAATCTGGTACTTCAGCGGTATGGCATGCGTGTTGTAAACCCGAAAAGGAATAAATATTGGGATGATTAACTCGTCGGGCAAAACGCAGTAACACGGTAACCAATCTTGTACCGGTTTTTTATAGAATGGTAATACTTTTCAAATGAATAAATACATCTCAAATCTGAGCAAGACATACTTAGTGTCACTAAATAATTGGCAATGATTCCATTCTAATAATTTCCTTTTACAAAAATATTGTCATTTGTAAATTATTTAACTATTGGTTTGCATCGGCTAACCGGCGGCCAGATACAATAGGTTTTTAATTATGTCTGGTTTTCCAAGACTGATAATATCTTTATTAATCCCTCCAATAAAACTTAATGTCTCCCTTAAGAAAGGATATCAAACACAATGATACCCTTACTATTTAGGCTACTATCACATAAAAGAAGATTCATTCAAATTTTGCATTATAATATAACAATATAAAAATATCATGAATCGATTTATCTTTTCCTTTAGGATGCAAGTATAATTTTATTTCATCCAACAATGTAATACATCGCCGTGCGACGTGCGATGGAAACGTGAATCGCTTTTCTATTTTATTTCTATCTTAGAACGAATTTTGCATATAAATCCGTTCTGGCGCCACATCGCCGCATCCCGCTGCAGTCCCGGACACATTCCCACCGATCCCGGGAATTTATTAGTATGGGATCGCGGACTAAAAGCATGGGCGGGACCATTTCAACGAAGCCGAAATGAATGCACATTCTCGTTTAATAAGACATCGTATTGCGGTAGCCGGGCTGCGGTTTAGTCTCGGCTAAATGCTTGTAACTAAATAAAGTAGATAGATTATAATTCTAGTAACGACATTCTGTGTTTTTATACAAACGAGATAGCTGGCAGTTTATTGCAGAACACATACCTTAAATAGGATATAACTAGTGTGTTTTGGACTCAGTAAAAAGACTTAATTTATGCCTGTGTAGTGTACACACTACACAGGCATAAATTAAGTCTTAACCGGTATATACTACAGTATATACCGGTGGAGTGAGACGCAGAATAATTTATGGCTTTGAAGGCCTATTGGCGGTTATGCAATTTGGTTAAATAGAAGTATTGTTTGAAAAGAAAAGGACGGTTTCCTACCTGGTCCTTTAGCAGAATATACAGACAAGATACTTTGTTATATTCTTTACAGTATATGTATTTATCATTTTGTATCTGTTGTTTGCTTTGTCAAAATAAAGGAGTTAATTTCTTTCATTATTCGATTCAATATCTGAATACATTTTGCTAACTATCATCATCATAGGTCGTTTTTATATTTAAACAAAGGTGGAAAATCTACTTGCGATTCTATGCTTCAATCTTTATATGCTGATGAGTCAATTCAGTCAATTTCGTAATGTCACCCAACCAGCTGTAAAAATAGAAGCCTTGTTATTCCTGTTCCATAAAGAATGATAAAAAAACGATGTGAGATCAGTGCTGAACATTAATATGCTGTATAAGACAGTACTAAATCAGTATTGATCGTATATACTCTTCATAAAACAGTATGGTATGATTTCCAAAATATTTATAAGCAAGAATTGGATTTCGGAGTAAGAATCGGTAGCATTTTACGACCAGCCTTTTATTAAGACTATGCAAATAAGGCCAGGCTATAAAGCGGTATACTGTCATTAAACGAGACGAAGGTCAAGGGTGATATTACTTCCATTCATATCTATTAGCCCGTAAGCCCCTTATTACAGCCGACTTCTGTTTTATATTGTGAATGTATATATATTTATTGTCTAGGTGTTCAAAATAACAAAAGCTTTTGTTAAGTTTCGTAAAAATATCAAAAAGAGATATTAACATAAACTAAAATATAGGCTAAAAGTATTATACTCATTTCTTTTTTTAATTCATTGTCATGTTTTGTGATTATGTGTATAATCATTAATGCGGATTTTTCTGTTCGAATTACGACCGTAATCATATTTCTACTTTTTGCGTATTCTTACTATATATTTATAGCAGCGATAGCTTAGTGGGGAGACCGACAGACTGTAATGCAGAGGGTCTCGGGTTCGAACCCACGTCGCGCACCTCTGACTTTCGGAAGTTATATGACTTTTCGAAATTATGTGCGTATTGATTGACAATTATCGCCTGCTCCGTGCCTCGGAGAGCACGTTAAGCCGTTGGTCCCGGCTGCCATGAACATCTATGGCAGTCGTTATTGGGAGAGTGTCGACACAAAAGATCCCACTGGGTCGAAGTGTCGCCGGTCTGCACTGACTGGCCCCCACATAAGATACATACTATATATGTATTTATTTTGTCGAGGCGGTGATGATTTGTTATTATCCTAGGATGAGATAGAAGGAGTTGTAATCAAGTTATTAACTAATTCTATATTGTTTATTAGAAATGGCAGAATTACGTTTGCCAGGTCTGCTGGTAAAAGATAAAAAGAGATACATTTGTAATTGCTTCGTAGGAATTAGATAACTATTATTTAATTTAACATATAATCATTTGAGTGCAGTTTTCCTAGCTAGAGATATTAGGAGAAGTGTTTCTTCGATAATCATCTGACCACAGCGCCATACCAGATTGGCTTTTTAGGTAAGCTCCTCTGTAGAGCGAAGATACTATTTAAGGTTAGATCTCACAAATTAGGGTGACTGATAGAAATCAGTAAGGGGTATAGTATTATAATTGTGCTGGTTTCTGCCCGCAGCTGTGTCCATATAATTCTTTAGGGGCACTAATTGGAATTAAAGTATGATGATGATGATGATGATGATCAGGCTATAATAGTCTACTGCTGGATATAGCAGATGTTGGATGCGGTAAGCTGAAGACAGGGCGCTATGGCGTTCATTAGGGGAAGGCTATGTCCAATTAAAGTATACTATATGTTAATCCAAAACAATTTTATGAGCCGCGTAAGTTTCATGAAAATTCATTTAACAGTTTCCAAGTTATTAAGTTACAAACATCCAAACATCTTCACGATCTTTTTCATTTATATTATTAGTATGACTATTCAAGATGTCTATAGCTACCGTATAAAGCATGTCTCAACGTTTTTTGTCTATCGACATTCGTCCCCTCAGAGACGTTTAATATAATCCATTAAGTTGTCAAGCAAAGATTGATATAACGAGATCAGGATCAACTTACACGGGTGCATCAATAACGACACGATGGTGATCTTTGACAAATAACAAATCAAAGAAAGAAAAACGTTTTAAGTTACGGAGAAAATGTCTTAAAAATGTGTTATGAACAACAAAGATGTGATTATTATTATTGCTGGACTATGAAATTCTCTTTCTTTTGTACCAGTTTATTAGTTTGGGTAATAATAGGTAATATATTAGATGCCAAATTTTACATGTAAGGCTCAGCTCAGTGTTTCATATACACATTTCCCTAGTTATGGATAAGTTTTATCAGCGGCATGTTTTAAGACACCGTTTAAGAAATCATTGTGGTACACTAAGAATGATATCATAAGCAATTTCAAATGCATTTTATCCAGTTTAGAAATAGAAGTTGTGTCATGTTGGTATGGTTGGTATGGAATTGTTATATAGTAAACGTAATGTTACATTTTGCGCTTGGGCCATCGAGGCAGAAAATACAGCTTTGGAAAAAGCTGAGTCTAAACTAAATATCTAAAACCATAAATCAACTAAAATCGTTTAGTCTCGTAACTGTTCTGAGAGTTGCTACGACAGTGTAGCAATTGTAGCTGTCATCTACAGCGTAGCAACTTCGTAGACTGCATTTACCTGAAAAGTGTATTTAAAATGAATCATTCGTATGCTGGTTCACATGTCGCTTGTTGCAGTTGACTAGTTTCGTTGTTACCTACATGTCTGGCATGTACCCTATGACGGTAGGACACAGACACAAAAAATCACTCTTTCACTTGGATGCATACAATCAACAAGCAGGAAACAGTGAACTTTTGAAAAATTTCCGCCATATCCGCCCTTTGTGACGATCAAAGACTAACAACGATGCTGGTATTGCCTTGCAGAACCGATTATTAGTTGAAATTGACTCGAGGGTATAATAATAGTATGATGTTGATTAAAAACACCGTGTTACTACATTTTTAGGCTTTGCATGTCCCTGCGTAGTTTACTTGAATTGATTGGTACTAAATTGAAGGTATGTATAACTAAATTGTAGGTATATACATATATGAGATGGCTTATTATGCAAATTCTTTAAATTCCGATAAAATTGAAAACCTATTGTGTCTGGCCGCCTGTGTGCTGCTGCGATTTAATAGGTTAATATTTATTCTATAAAACAGGTCAGTCAACAGACTAACTAAAATTTAACGTCTTATAATTTTGAGGCGAGGTTAATATTGTTAAACGGCGTTGTATTATTGGCATAAAGACCAGCAGCCTTTGTCTTTAGCATTAGCAGTAAATTTTGACTTCAACGCTTACCACAGGGTAGGTCTTTTCGTGTAGTGGCCTGTCGTTTCATATGGCGCCGCGGCGGGCTGAAACCTCGGCGGGGTCGCGATTGCATGTGAAAGTGATTCGCGCGGCCCCGCCTATTGCGAATATGTCGAGGAACACCATGGTGGGTTTAGTTGGTATTACCGGGATGTCGCTCACCAACTTTACCGTTTTTTTTTTTTTTTTTCTTGGGGGAATGCTTTGACGCATACCTCTCCGCGGGGCCGCGCGAATCGCTTTCACATGCAATCGCGACCCCGCCGAGGTTTCGGCCCGCCGTGTGAAACGGCAGGCCACTACATAATAGTCCCTCTACTGTCCCCTTTTAGGGAGACAAAAACACGACTCAGAAGCGCGCGTGGGAACACGCACGCCGCCTCTTGGACCTGGTGCTGATCGGGTGGCGGGCAGGCCCACGAAGCCCACCACCCCCAGGTCAAACCTCAGGGTGGCTGGAGGTCATCTCGCGCCCTCCGGCGCCCGGTTCTGCGGTTGGGGAGAGGGTTTAAGCGCTCCCTCTCCCGCTCCGGCGCCTCCTTGATGGACATGACTTCCTCACAGAAAGAGGCCACGGCGTTCCACGACGTCTCGCTCCGGACCATAGATTGAACCACGGCCGGGAGCGAGAGGACAACCATACCGACTGCCGCGATCAACTCACGGCGCTGCGATACCCAGGCGGGGCAATCCGTCAATGTGTGCAGCGCCGTGTCCTCAACAACGTCGCGGCAGTCGCCACAGTGGTGACAACCGGGCGTCTCTTGCCGACCTATGCGACACAGGAACTGGCCAAAACAACCGTGGCCAGTTATTACCTGTGTCAGCCGGAAGGTGAGGGCGCCATGCCGCCTCTCCAGCCACTCCTCAAAAACGGGTCTTACCGCCACGATTGTGGCGTGCCCAGCACTAGGGTGCACAAGTCGATTTCTTCATTCTTCCACCAGGACCTGGCGGAGCTCGGACCGTGCCGCCTCTAGAGTGGGAGGAGCTGGTCTTTCGCCCCGAGCCAGCGTCTCCTGGCGCCAACGGTAGAGTGACACCAGAAGCGCCCCTTCCAAGTCCAAGGGGATCGATCCGGCGAGGAGGCTCGCTGCCTCGAAAGAGATCGTACGGTAGCCTCTAATTAACCTGACGGCCATGGCGCGCTGTGGCGCATGAAGTGCTGAGATATTACGGGCCGTCAGGTTGTCTCCCCAAACTGGGGCCCCATAAAGGGCCATAGACCGCACGACCCCTTCGTAGAGCCTCCGGCAGGAGGTGCCTGGCCCCCTTAGGTTGGGCAGCAGACGCGCGAGCGCACCTGCCGCCCAGAAGACGGGGGGCCAGTCGACGACAGTGGGCTACAAAGTCCCATCGGCTGTCGAGCAAGAGACCAAGATACCGGTGAGTCTGACATAACCCCTCCGCCTGCCCCAGCGGAAAGGTGCGCGTTAAAGCATTCCCAACGTAAAAAAAAAATACTCCAGTCCTAAAAGAATAATTGTATTTCTTTGATAATAAAAATAATAATATTCTACCACATACACACAACACCATCTAGCCCAAACTAAGCAGAGCTTGTACTATGGGTACTAGACAATGGATAAACATACTTATATACTTTCTTTTTTGTAAATACATACATATTATACATAAAATACTGTAATAACGACAGATGAAATTAAACGAAAGATGAATAAAAAAATGTATTACTGTACATTTGGATAAGTAACTCGATATAAATAAATTGCGAAAATAAGATCCAATTTAAAATTAAACAGCTTATAGAATAGATTTGGTTATAAAGTTTATCTTGCACTGCAAAAATATCAACAATATTTGTGGCAAATGTTTCACTATAGGCATAAAATGCTGATTGTTAGCCTTATCTGCGGTGTTAATCTATGTCGATTGTCATTTTTCTGCTCCGCGGGAGGGTAGTGCGACAATGCGCTTCGGTAGGGGAGGGGGCGGCGACGTGTTCGTGATGTTTTCATTTTTCACTCACTTTTCACAATTTTTTACACAAAAATCTGGTGAAAAGGGCCGTTTTGATACAATTGAGTCTCATGCTTCGTGCGGTAATATATTCTATAACACATTTTATTTGATGAATCGTGCATCAATGGTTTTCATGGATGCGATACATTCTTTGAATTAAGTTACGGAAATATGGGCAACGATGGGTCATCTATCGCTTAACGAGGGATGAAAATACACGTTTTAGGCAGTATGTATAAAAAAGTTTAAAAGAACTGCGATGCCTTAAAAAATATTTGTTGCTTGCTTTAATAGTCAGCCTTAATCGCTCTGAATTTTAGGCTTAGTACTAACTACAGACTAGTCAGAAAATCTAGAAACGTTCGCCGGCGTTGAATCTCTGTTGAATAATAGTTACATAGCAAGTGACCCGTTGATCAGAAGTTAATAATTGTTAATAAAGTCAAACATTTGTGTGCATGAACATGGATGTTTGTCTTGGTCTGGGTGTTTCTATGTATAATATGGAAGAATTTACAAAAAAAAAAGGATATATGTATGTTTATCCATCGTCTAGTACCCATAGTACAAGCTCTGCTTAGTTTGGGCTAGATGGTGTTATGTGTATGTGATAGAATATTATTATTATTATTAATGATTTGAGAGCTATTTAGTTGGTTGGCATAAGTTTACTTTTATGTTTACGGCCGATAGTGAGTCCTGGCTAAGTTAAGTTTATTTTAGTCACGTGTAAGATAGTTATTCTCAGTTACAACATACAGGCTGGCAAACTTACAAACTTAACAACTTTATCGGGGATGTACATTGTACAAGCGTGAATCTATGTAAATATAATCTATGTATATATATAAAACTCTTCCGTGACCGAGTGACTGACAGACAACGCACAGCCGAAACTACTGAACGCAAGAAGCTGAAATTTGGCATGTACGAGTATGTTCCTTGGAGAGTGTAGGGGAGCACTAAGAGAGGATTTTTGGAAATGCTACCCTTAAGGGGGTGAAAGGGGTGAAACCCTATATTCACACGGGGACGGGACTTATGCGGGTGAAACCGCGGGAAAACTACTAGTACTATATAAGGTAATGGGTCTTAAATCGCGTTTTAAATGATAATAAAAATGACCATGTGAGATGTTGCTGAAACCTCGCACGAAATCACAAAAGTCTTAAAACGTTCATCTATGTATCACAAAACTAGACAAACCAAGCAAATACCAAACTTCAAACAGTAACGTATACTTTCATGTAGACGACACACGAATCAATGTATACACGTACTTCCCCCGGCGCCCCTCGCCCTCACAGAGGTCGCATATCGCTAAAGCGGGGGGATGCGATCATTAGGATGTGCCGAAACTCTAATTGTTTCCGAGAAAGCCCCGGGAAGTATCAATTTGCAAGCAATTTGAAATACCGATGACTTTCAAACGAAGTGTTCTACTACAATGGCCGCTTTAGTTGAGGAGGCAGTGGCTGATATCTTCATATATTATTATGATTTTTTTATACAAGACTACAACCGCACTACAAATATTTCCTGTGTATTTATTTATTTTAGACCACCAGTGATTACAACAATACAAAAAAAAATACAATATTAGATTTTAGTTGGTTGCGTAACCCTTTAAGGCAGCCACTGCATGCACAATTAAATGAGCTTAGAAAGAAAAGTACCTAAAAAGAATAAAGTATACGGTGTGTATGTCAGAAAGGTTATTTAGACCAACTTTAAAGATATCATAGTAAAAGTTATACAACATTTGAATAAATACATTAAGAATAATAAATTACAAAATACCTTATAAAAAATTACATAAAATCAAATTAAATTAAATTCATGACATAACAAAATGAAATAATTCAATAAATTACAATAATAAATAATAATTAACAATTTGAAATTCAATACACACAATTATATAGCCAAATTAAAGATGAAAATAACAGAAATAAAAATAAATCAAATAATCAAACACGACTGTCAATAAACACATCCATAATTAAAAAGTGGTAAATAAAATTAGATAAAATTTAATTGTATTAATATTGTAGGTTCGAACCGACACGAAGTTCCCCCGCGTGGGGATCGAACCTAACAATCGATGCAGTGGTACCTGTGAGGCGACATCTAGGCCATCTGTGCAATAAACATATCTTATTAATACTATAAGATTTACAGTAAAAAAGTGAGAGGCTGACATGTATAGGCGTATCAAAATTTTAAAATGCCTGTATCACACGCGCTTTACATTCTTAAATACATATTCAGAACTTTAATACATCGTTCAGTTCTGACAACATTAATTTTGGTGTCTATCTTTTTATTATATTATTATTATTATTATTAAATATTTGTGCCTAATTGTTATCTTTTTTGACGTGCTAAATGTACATCTATTAAATGTACCTTGTTTATTTAAGCGTTTCTTAAAATGTAAAATGTTTTCTTTATATTCTTGATTATGCTTAAAATAGATATGTGTTATGATGTACATAATGCTAATATATAATTACTTGTAGCCTGAGATCCCCACCTCAGGCTACAAGTACCACTTTGTGAGCTGATCTACAGACGTATCTATGCCCATCTCAGTCACCAGCTCCTCACATACTCTATACATTTTTGTCATTTTCTCTAACTTAATAAGTATCCATGAATTATAAAAATTGTGTATTAGGTATGTGAGGCGTACAAAATAAATCATTATTATTATTATTCTATTATAAAGCGAGTTTTGTGCATCTAAAACGTCTATAACTTTTTCAACTAGCTTGCATTCTGTATAAATAAAATGGCGATATGCAGAACTCTATTATATTTCGTATTATAGATTCGTAAAACATTGTTGAAGAAAACAAAAAAAAAACCGTTAAGGAAAAGGATCTGAACAATTTGTGCATTCCCCTACATCTGTACCTAACTATGTTTATACCTGTTTCCAATTTTAAAGGCACCTTTTCTTTGAAGTGCAGTTGCGTCCCGAGATTCTATCCACCCTGCGTCGCACTTTTTCTCCCGAAATAATTAAATTCCTCAAGACAAATGACTTTACAGTGGAATGAAGGAAAGTAATTGTTGCACTGTGACTTGATTAGTTCAGATCAAAGACTCGTTAGAATTCAACTAAACTGTGATTAGATGTTATACGGCATATTATTCACTAGCTGTCTCCCGCTGATTCACCCACGTTTATATGATTAGTAATGATTACAATTGCTGCCGTGGCTCGTAGCGTCATGTCAGTGCGAGGTACATAGCCTACTAGATTTTGCCCACGGCTTAGCTTGCGTTAATTTGTTCATTTCTGTACCCTTGATAACGTGTATGCAAAATTTAAAGATATTATCGGTCGAGAAGTTAAAGCATGAAACTGTAACAAACAAACAAACTGATAATATTAGCAAGGATGTTAATACTGAATGTTAAAATAGTTTCTGATCATGAAAGAACAATGAAAATCGGTTTAGTACCTAGTTTAAAAGTTTATCGATTACAAACAAACCTTACTATTATATAATATGAGAACAGATTTGGTTTTTTTTTGATCGTGGAACACTTACCTTTATGGTAGAAAAATGTGGATTTAACAGACTGTGCGGTTGCGCCCGCGGTATAAGATTGCGGTAACGCTTACGGTTGACTAAGAGGTCTCAGGTTCGATTTCAAGATTGCCCCATGACTCGGAAAGCACGTAAAGCCGTTGGTTCTGCGCCTGATCTCTCTCCGGTCGTGACAGATTGCCGTCCCATAGGATTATGAAAGAAGGAATAGAGACTCACTTGTGTTTGCGCACACGTTTGTGCACTCTAATATCTCCTATGCAGATGGCCTACGAAATCTTCTTACAAATTTGCCGCACCAAACTAATTTTACTACTACCAATTTGTATTGTAAATTACTAGTAGGCACTCTTGTTAACCCTCCAGCTAAGCTCATAAGCTTGTGTTAGGAGTGGGTTGACGTTGGTATTGCAATGGGTGGGATCTTCCTTTTTGTGCACAATTTATTATTACTTCTTTTTATTTAAAAATAGACTACTGCCGAATTAGAATTCGCGAGGTAATTTACGAATAGAACATAACGGACCGAAGCTATATGTTTATCACAGAAATTAATCTCTTGTATGGGATTCGAACCTTAAACATTCGGCATAGTGGCAATTGCACCGCAAAAGTGACCACGTAAACCTCAACGCCATATATGCCGTCAACAATGAGATTTTTGAATACAAAGATAGCGTATCGATGTTTAATCTTGATACATAACCTAGACTATAAAATCTCGAAATTCATTCACCGCAACCTACCAAAAAATACTGATCTGGAGCGGAGAGAAAAACTAGCAACACAAAAGCATTAAAAACTACTTAACACAAACAGTATTCTGCTTCTTTGTCATCTTAATCCGCAGTTAAACCTTGTCGCGACGTCGTTTTCAAACGTAGCGTAAACAGTGACATTGTTTGAGCGCCATATTTATGTATTTCTTTCTTCTCTTTGCGTGAAACACCACGGTCTTGAAATAAAGGCGTAATTGAATTATCAGATCGTACACGAAACTGAAAATATGACGGTATTTTTATTGTTGAGGTTGTAAAAACTGTCATTGCGTTCGTTTTGTGTTGGGTAAATGTGGATTTAATTGAATAGGCCACGTAGTGGGTTGTAAAGATTATTATTATGCAGGTATCATAAATATATTATAGTTTGACAGATTTTAATAACTAAACCTGCGGCGTGCACTTTTCACTGGACATTTTCCATACATAGATTTTTATTGATTGAGATAGCATTGACTGTACGGATATCATAGTGGTTTAAGTGGTCGATAATAAACTATTTGAATTTGAATTTATAATTGTTTAACTTGCTAATGATTTTCAAAGTGACTGCACGGACGGCGTATTGGTTTAAGTAGTCAGCTTGCCACTGCCACTGAGCTGAGTGTTGTGGGTTGGATTCCCAGATGGGACAAAATTTTCTGTGGACCACAAATGGTTGTTCAGTCTGGATGTTCTTTGTGTCCGTTGTTTGAATGTTTGTAAAGTCCTCCGCGATACAGGAATTATACCTAGCGCGAAAATGTATTTAAAAAAAGAGTTTAACCTTGTGGGTGACCGTTGGACTGCCACGCACGGGTCTCCAGTTCGATCCTAAGGACTTTACTATCCTCTGACTTTTTCAAACTTATGTGCGTAATTGTTAATTATCGCTCGCTTTAGGTAGATATTTATTACATTTACATTTCGTCTATTATGTTTTGAGAGAGCAAGCTTATTGCTATCTAGCGGGCACATTTTGAGACTCAATTGAACCTGAAACCGCACACTCGCTAGCGTATGGCACTGTATTAGAGAGGCAGTTTTGTTATTATATTTATGTATAAGATTTTAATGTTAAAAACACTACATTAATAGTTTTACGGCCAGTGCTATAAGGAAGTTATTAAAACGAAACAGCGCGAACACCCATAAAGAAACCAACTATAAAAATTTTGAATACTCGTTAATAATGTCGCTATGAAAGTTTTATTAAATTTTAAGTGACAGTAAAATCGAAGAACTATGAACTAACAATAATAATGTGTGAACTCTAGTACTTTATAGTGTGGAAGTACTTAACAGTGGAGAATTATTCTCTTTTTATTGTCACACGGTTTTATTGGAGACGTATGTCGCCGTATATCATATAGATATAGACGTATATCGTATTCCAATAAAATAGTCTGTCTGCAGTTTGCGTTATATTTCTTTTGCTTATTTTACATATACTTATTGAAATTGTATATTTTCCTGTTCTGCATAGTGTCAAAGGGGGTATTACACCCACATTTTGTCAGCTATGTTCAAGCCTCACTTTACAAATTTCTAATAAAATTGTCTAAATAAATGCTCTGTCTAGGGTTTCTATTTTATAAAATTTAAGTGCATATATGCAGTTTCATGAATATATCCTTGAAGGCTTAGGCCGAAGTGTTTAACACCCACATTTCGACAAATATGTTTTCCAGACCTAAACAAGGCAATTAGCGCTGGAGTAAGCTAAGTAGGCGAGGTTATTGCCGGTTACTAGGCACAGTTTCAGACTTCGTGCCGCAACTGAGAGTTTCTTGTCAGATAAACCTTTTAACACTTTTCAAACTACATCAAAATCCGTTCATTATTTTATTTTATTAAGAAAGGAACATCAAACAGAAACACTACATAATAAAAACAATAGAATCAACTTAAAACTAGGTAGTAATGTAACCTACGGTGATGTTCACAGGTTACCATTTCATTACAATTATAAGACGCTAGGAAAGCGAGCATACACGAATGACAATTAAAAAAAACGTACTTAGAGAATAAATCAAAAACATAAAAAAATATATAACATATCGTAGTAAAAAAGGATTAACTTAAAAATATAAATTCTGTGTAAGTTCGAAAGAGTAGGTATACTATTTATGAGTTCAGTGTCTCATATACAAGTTTACGAAAACTTATCGCAGAGCACACAAATATGTCAATATGTTCAAAAGTGTCATTGTATATTGTTCGACGGATTGGTGGCCCGTGTTAGTTCGGCAAGTACCTACTGCAAACAGTTTCAGTTTCAGCAATTTTTACACCCATCTCGTTGTCTCGTACTAACGAGTGCCAGGATATTTTAGGAATGGTGCAGGATCAAATAGACAAATACAATTTATAAATATTTTTTTGTGTTGAATTAGGTAGTCACCTCATCACTGCTTCCTCGCCGAGTATTATAGGTTCGACCCTTACACAGGTCAAAAATTTGGTGAATCTTCAAATGTTTGTTCCAAATCTGGGTGTTCATTGTCTCCATTTTTGGAATGTTTGTGAAATTGCTCGCGAGACGAGAACTAGCCTTGTACAAAACTATCGTATATGTATGTACAGACCTCGTAACACTTTAATGGTAGCACGGGTAAGCACGGACCCGCGCACGACGTGTAGTCAGCCTTGTATAAACATTAGGTAAGTGTATTTGTAACAGGTTCACGACACGGCTATTATTTAGCTCACCGCTAGCCGCTAGCTGCGCAAACAGCCTTTATGTCCACTGAATCTTAATTTTATACCGAATTCTGGACTAACGTTGTATATATTAATTTTGTTACAGAAAATACTTTAGTATATATTGTTTTTACAAGGGCAACAGCTAAGATAATAGTGACATTAAAAAAATTAAGTATTGTTTCAAAGATAAATTATCTTAATAACACTTAAACCAATAAATTGTTGAAATGCCACACATAAACCTATTGGGTTTGGCCGCTGGTGTGCCGATGCGACTATAAAGGTTAGAATTCGAGGATAATTACCCAAGGATTGTTCTTCATCATTTATACTTGATTCTCATTATAGGAGGTTTTTAGGCGTGAAGCGAGCCTTATAAAAAAACGTTATTATAAAATTGTAAATACGTAAAAATGTCGACAATATCTTCAAGCATATAACTCGTTATATGCTTACTGGTATCATCCACTGTCGGTAGTATAACATACCTAAAACAACTTTTCTAATAGAATTTCCCTTACGTGGCTCGCTTTACGTCCAAAAACGTAGCAAAAGCGTTCCCCTAATAACATAATAATAATGACAACAACACCTCTGTCTGCCGGGCAGTGAGCTCCGTGATTTGGACAAATTGAGCCAATCGCCGCACCTTCGCCGCGCAAGGGTTTGATCAAATATTTGCAGCTTCAGTTGTCTGTGGAACAACTTAATAACGATGTAACTTTTAAAACGATCGCGTTGTCACTTTAATGTATGGAGTGTGTGGACTTGTTATTCGAGAACTTGCTCACAATTGTACGTTTTGGAAAGAGTTCATTTGATATTGATTCGGGTAGAATACGACTATGCTTCGCTATGTAGCTTAGTAACGTTCTTCTTATAATATAAGTGCAAAAATTTATAAATATATTTTACTGTTTATTACTTAATCACGCATTAACCATTGAACATATTTGGATGAAACTTAGCAAACAGATAGATAAGGTCGTGACTTAACACACATTATACCTTTTACTCCGATATGTCCCATGTGGCTCACAGGGCTAAAGCCGTAGGTACAATCAGAAATTAATAATTATTTATAAAATGTATATATATATAGTTAAAGGTACCTTAAAGGACATACGAATTACGCAGTGATATAAATATCGAGCTTTATCCAATTGCAAAAACAAAAGTTGCAACGAATACTACATCTACCTAGGCATCGGCTTGGCTGTGTTTAAAGTTTGGCTTTATAGTATACACAGAAAAGCCGCTGCCTAGCTGCTGTCCATGAGTTGCTGGTTATCAAATGAGCTGGTGGCTCGTCTGCCTCTAGAGGCAAGAAAACAAGACCAGATGCTCTGTTGCTGCATGGTAAAACGGTAAAGAAGTTGCCTAACTCATTTATAATATGAACTAGACGGCTTAACCATATCGACACATGTTGATAAATTCGTTGTGTCTGACCGCAGGCATCCGTACGCTGTTGATCAAATACGATTATTATACATATATACCCAGAGAATTATAAATTCAGTAGTAATATCATAATAAAACATCGGAATAAAATTCGCATAAAGCAGTTTAATTTGAATGTTTGTGTTAATGTAAGACAATGTTATAATTATCTAATAACTTATTTTCTTAAATCATCTTGAACCCTTTACTGCATCGTAATTAACAGTTCATTAGTATTTAAAGGTAAGTGGAGCAAGGCGTGCTCGGTCACTCGTGACACAAATTAAATATAATGGAGTTAAATACCTTTTTTACGTGTAATAACGTTGTGGAATTCAATCATGTTTATATGTAAAAAATGTATGTATATGTTATGTAAAATTATGCTGCCTTAAGGGTAAGTCTCTAGAAAATGTTTTCCAAAACATTGAACAAAAACAATGAAACATTTTGCGGTGCTATTATCTATGCTATCCTTACTTCTTTACTAATATTATAAATTTGAAAATAAACCTGTGTGTCGGTCTGTCTGTCTGTTACCTCTTCACGGCTAAGCCATTCAACCGATTTCAATGAAATTTGGTACAGACATATTTTATAAACCTGAGGAAGGACATGGGCTTTTTATTGATGTAGGTACCACGCGGGTGGAGATGCGCGCAAAAGCTAGTAATAATATAAAGAGGAAAGATTTTTTGTTTGTTTGTTTGTAAGGGTTTAATTCAAAAGCTACTCAACCGATTTAAAACATTCTTTCGTCATAAGAAAGCTAATTATCACCGAGTAACATAGGCTATATATTTTTTTAATAAGTACTGTTACTAATTTACCCTAACCTACTTTTACGCGAGCAAAGCCGCGAGCAAAAGCTAGTAATAAATAGAGCGCTATTTATCACAAAAATGATAAAATAAGAAAATAATTTATAGCTTTCATCTTGTTGATAGTTTGGTCCCTAACTAAGACGGGTTTGTGTGCCATATATTTAGAAGGAACATAGATATTTACATAAAAAGAGGGTGATATTTTCACTATGAGAAAAATAATCTTTGTAAGCATTCACAGATATAAATTTCCCAAATACAAACACTTACAGTCGGGGAATCCAAAATATGCGATTATCGAATTTACTGTTTTCGTCGAAATAGTGGCAAGTTTTACGCTATAAATATTGGTGACGTTGTAAAGTTTCTTTAGTGGCAGTTTATACTGCAAACGGGAGAAGGTGTTCTTAAACACCATAACCATACCGTTACATATCGCAAATATGAAAAATAAAATTGCTACCTAAGGTTTATACGTACATAACTCTATTTAAACATAATCACGATTCTACTTTAAAAAAATATATAATAACAAATACGTCTTACATGAGACCAACATAAATGGTAAAAAAACAATTTATGTTTTGTGTTTTCGTTAAATGTTTCAAGAAAACACGCAACACCTTAACATAATTAAAATTACATACTTACTTGTACAAGTAACATTGTACATACTAGATCGATTGTCGTGCCCTTGACTAGGACAAACAAGAAATATGCGCGTTCATTACATGAACGAAATCCTTGTTTTTATGTAAATATATTGTACACGAACTCACTTATTTATAGCATCTGTGTACCAAGTTAATATGGCCTGTATTTGAGTAACAAGTACAAGTATACATGCTTGGAACATTATGTACTTGGTCACGAGAACTAAATGCCTAATAGTAACAAATTATTAGTAGATTTATTTACGTTAGGTTATTGTTACTAAGGTTTCTTGTTAATAAGGTTAAATAAATTTTCAGCGGTTCCTTTTTCATATTTTATTCTTTGGGTTCAGTCAGCCCAACATGTGGTCTACCACTCTACGGTTGAGGTTCATTTGAACGTCATGAAACAACAAGGTCGATTTCTCCTTGCAATTATATTGTGACAGTTACCATTGCTCTCTTTATCATGTATTATATTAGGTCATGCCAAGAGCAGCGATAGCTCAGTGGGGAGACCACCAGACTGCAATGCCGAGGGTCTCGGGTTCGAACCCACGTCGCGCACCACTGACTTTCAGAAGATATATGACTTTTCGAAATTATGTGCGTATTGATTGATAATTATCGCCTGCTCCGTGCCTCGGGGAGCACGTTAAGCCGTCGGTACCGGCTGCCATGAACATCTATGTAATGGCAGTTGTTATTGGGAGAGTTTCGACACAAAAGATCCCACTGGGTCGAAGTGTCGCCGGTCTGCACTGACTGGCCTCCACATAAAATAAGATAAGATAAGATAGGTCATGCCATGTGTCCAGTTTGAATAATCACAGGTTGTCACAGGTAACAACAACTCACCTCCGTTAGAAAAGTCAACCTTAGTGGTAATTAGATCGCGCAGAAACTTTTGTCAAAGCTTGTTATTGTCTCATGTTTACGCGAATGATATTCATTGAAATTAAACTACGTTATACGGATTTTATCGCGTTGTTTACTTGACAATTAATTACATAATTTTGAAAACATTACACTACTACTATTGAAGTTAAATACTCTTAAAGCTAATTGTATTATTGAAACGATTTATATTTAAGTTTACACTTTGCCCGACGTGTCGGTTGCTTCAGTTTGTAGACTTCTTTTTCGTCGGCAACGATTACAAAGAAACGAGTTGAGTTAGAAAAGAAATAGCGAGTAAAAATAGGAAATGGAACTAGGTACAATTACTCGCTTTCTCACCTTGTAAATCCTCACTTGTAAGCGTACTGTACTATTCTAGTGTTCATTACAATGTTCGTATTACCGTATGAATGCCTCGCGGCAAATAACGTGAGGGACATAGCTGCATGGTGGCCTGGACGTAACATCTCAGCACTTCTGCAGTGTTGTCTGCGGTATCTGTAATCCAAATTGGAATGTAGCTTACATTCCTATTTGGATTACAGTTACACATATTCAATTGCTGCTTGAAGCTTCGTTCACATTGTGTGGAAAATATGGCAGGTCTTTTAACTTATAACGTTTTGTTATTTATAAAATAAGTAGAATGATAGTTGTACATCCAAAACAGCGGTTAGAAGTGTCTTAAATATATTAGGTATGTATCTTTTCCTTCTTTTTCCCTTTTCTTAGACTAGGTTTAAATTCTATATTGAGGGGAATTTATAGACATTCAAACATGATCATGATCACAAAAAACATCCAGCTTTGGTTATAATTGTACTAACTTATTTTAAACCCGTGTAGGGATCGAACACGCAACACTCAGTGTAGTGTGAGTGGCGGAACGACCACATAAACCTCAACGCCATCCATACAATCATCGATATAGTAAGGAGATATAAAAAAAATAGTATATTGTATTTTTATTACATTCAAATTATTATATTATTTTTTTACGATTGACTAATAGCAGCGATAGCTCAGTGGGGAGACCAACAGACTGCAATGCAGAGGGTCTCGGGTTCGAACCCACGACGCGCACTTCTGAATTTCGGAAGTTATATGACTTTTCTAAATTATGTGCGTATTGATTGACAATTATCGCCTGTTCCGTGCCTCGGAGAGCACGTTAAGCCGTAGGTCCCGGCTGCCATGAACATCTATGGCACTCGTTATTGGGAGAGTGTCGACACAAAAGATCCCACTGGGTCGAAGTGTCGCCGGTCTGCACTGACTGGCCCCCACATAAGGTAAGATACGATTGACTATAAACGTAAACTTAATGGGACAATAAATGGCCTCCAAAAAACTGCCTCAACATTTAGACGCACACCAATGTCGGCAAAAATTATTAACGTTACGCCGCTGTCCAATGTAATCAGTCATACAGGTACAGCTAATACTTTGACCAAACGTTATGATACCATCTAAAGCCTAAAACACGCGAGTCATATTTACAGTTCGCATTACAATATCCACAGTTTTGACTGTCCCTCGATCCATCACGGCTTGTTAATTGAGTAATGGGGATGTGACAGCTCGGACTGATTGATTGGTGCGACGGTACGATGCTAAATATGATGCATTGCGTCTGACGGGACCGCTGTTTAGGGATTTGAGGTATTTCGTGGCATTGTGGGACTATTAGACGAGCTTTTGTGATGTCAATAAATACATAAAGTCATGGGATAGGTTACTATCTACACATCACTGTGTGTGGTGCTTCACTTCAGTTTTGTCAGCTATGTTTTGATCTTACGCAAACAGGGGCTAGTCTATTACTGTAACAGGGCGCATTTCTAGACATGCCGACGATTGAGAATTTTCTAATGAATGAATCTTACGCTTAACATTTAGCCTATCATCGACCCGGGGTCGAGCCAGGGCTTTCACGATCGTACGTAAAGATAAGTTAAGTCTAACGTTGCAGTAATTAGAATATTACTTGGTGAACCAACCTTTATTATTAGATTACGATTCTTAATTGTAGATTGATGTTACATAACTTACTTTTGTCTTCGAAATAGTAGTTTCTAATATTTTTGAAGTGAAAACTTCTTTAGACGCGTTGAGCACTTTTTGGGTGAACAAAAATCATGGAACTCGCGTCATCGTCACCGAACGCAATCAAAATTCAAAAATAATAATCTAATAGCTCGACGATACAATTCACAAGTTACTTTTATTCTCTTTTTTAAGGGAGCTTTGTCACTTAGTGACACAAGTTACTTAGTTTTCACTTCTATCGGCAGTCCCCAAAGACTGCACCGCATGTTTTTTTCTAATATTGGCGCGGTCTTAGTACATAATACGATATTTGAAGGAGGTTGGGTGTAATAACATAATCGTTTATTTCGGGCATTTACCCATAGAATTAATCATAATTGCTTACAAACTCTAATAAACTAACTATTTAACTTTAATCAAATTTAAAATAAATTATACAAATATAAAATACTAGTAGTTTTCCCGCGGTTTCACCCGCGTAAGTCCCGTTCCCGTGTAAATATCGGGTTTCACCCCTTTCGCCCCCTTCAGGGTGGAATTTCCAAAAATCCTCTCTTTGTGCTCCCCTACACTCTCCAAGGAACATATGTACATGCCAAATTTCAGCTTCTTGCGTTCAGTAGTTTCGGCTGTGCGTTGTCTGTCAGTCACTCAGTAACGGAAGAGTTTTATATATATAGATTAATGAAATTGGTGTGTGGCGTGATAAAAAAATTTATTTGCTTTCGATAATGAAGAATTAAAATGTTGGCTTGACTTTACTGACTGTAGCTTAGCGACTGTTACTTGTAAAAACTTGCATATTCCATATTCATTCAGTACAAGAGGGCTACAAAAAAAAAGGTCAGCCCGTAGAGATTTGATCAAATATAAATACGAATGTAAAGAAATATGGTAGAAATATAGCTGCTGGGGGTCCACCGGAACCCACTAAATTTTGCAAGTGGTCTATGAGAAAAATAGTCTGGGAACCTCTGCTTTATACCTATACATTACAATTAAGCCATATGCTTGTCATTTTAGCGGTATGAAATAGTTATTCTCAGGGCAACTCATTTCATTGCGAATTGTGAGTCCAATACATTGGATTTTATTTTGAGTATTCATAACATTGCAAGCTTTAACAGCTTCGAATGGTGTATGGGTCAATATCATTTAGGGAAAAACGGGTTTGATTTATGATTATTTAATTATATATTCTTCTTTTTTAGTTTATCGCTTGTATCTTCACAATTTAAAGCCAAATTGAATGTAGTTTGGTGATGAATCTCATGTCTGGAGCTGAAGTGTCGACGTTCGTCTTATCTCGTTTTAATCTCTTCAGTGACTGTCAAGAATGTCCTAACTCGCGACTGTAAAGTAGCAAACACGCTTCACCCCAGGCTAAAGCCACACGCATAGTCATAGGAACAGCGTTTTAATTTCTATGGTTCGAATTTTATACAAAGATTATATATATATCTTATATATCTTTACATAAAAACTAAATATAACAAATATCGATATTAATCCTAACTAATAATATATATGCAAAAGTGAGTTTGTTTGTTTGTTACGTTTGCACGCCTTAAGTACTGAATCGACCATAATAAAATATCGCATACATGTTGTCAGAAGTGAGAATAGGACATAGAATACCTGTCATCCAGAAAAAGTACTATTATTAACATAACCTAACCAATATTTACGCGATTTTATCGCGTGGGCAAAATCTAGTATTACATAAGAACATGCCAATGTGAAAAATCCTTTGCAGAATACCAAATAATACGACATGCTATATTACAACATGCCAAAGAATAAAGAATACATACAAATATATTAGCTGTGCCAACGTGGTTAAAACAGCGTATGTAATCAGACATTGCAATAGACGATGGTACTAATTTTATATAGTTAGTTTTTATAGCGTTCCGTTATTGAATTTTAAAACGCTAGTTTATAATAAACAAGCGTTTGCCCGTGACTTCGTATGTACTTGGACATAAGTAATTTATAAATGTTTAGTCAGCTTATCAAGTTTAAACATGCACCAGATTTTAGTTAAATCTTCAGCAATACAACTGTGAAAACCGCATTCAATTTCGTGCAGTAGCTTTTGCGCTATTCGTATACAAACATACAGAGCGACAAACATTCTAAAATAAATGTTTGGTTTCTATAGCTAATAAAAAAAAAAAAAACTTAAATATCTGCTATGTCAATATAAAAAATAATGTCATAAACACATTGACCAGTTGCAATTTTATTATATGTATAGATTTATTGTTATATTGTCAGAACGATTAAAACGCTTTCCCATCTACAATACAAGCTACTTTAAGTTGCAGAAAGGAGAATCTCAGGAAAGTAAATATTTGGCGAAGTAATTAGCGAGTTGCAGAGCCTCCGAGTGCCTCGGCGGGGTCCGACACACCACTATTTGTACGGAGGAATTCTGGCCTCCTTATTAATTAAGTACTGAACTATGCGCTGTGTTGTTGCGCCGAATAATTGTTCCAGTTTGATGTGGAAACTTCCATTCATAATATTAAGTCCGCGTCATAATTACGAAATAGGTCAAAGTTTATTATACGTACGTTAGACAGTTAGTTTTAGATTGTTTGTAATAGTCATCTTGACATCTTTGGAGAAGAGTTTATTATTGTATATTAAAATATTTTATACATACATATGTATAAGGCAGATTATATTATAAAAAGTATAACCCAACACGTACCTCGTAAAGGCACAGCAAAAATATAATATACATAATTAATATTTAAACTTATAACACTTATATTTCAATGTAAAAGTAACAAATGCGGAGCAGATTATAAAAATAAAAGTGTGAAATATGAACAAAAATACAAATTTTGTAAACATTTGCTAGTGCTTTCATGGGCCTAATTGCGAATGGAACGTTATTGTATAACATAGACAAGCTTTGAACAAAGTAGTATGTCATATATAGTAAAACCTGTAGCAGCTCATATATTGTATCTTTATTAGCAATGTTTATATCACAGACATTGTTATTAACAGCAACCGTAGTCACATACCTAAACCTTTACACCTCACAGCTTTACGACTCGTTGGGCCTTCTTATCATTCAAAAATAATAAATGCGTGTCGTATTCTTTAAAAAACCTATGCGTGAAACAGTTAGTTTGTAACGTGCTATTAATGCACAAGATGGCTGACAACTCATGTCTGCACTGATAGTGCAGCGGATAAACGGTTGCCTCACCGATACCGCCGCCCTGGTTGTTGTTGGACAAAATTCATTCAGAGTGGTTGTTTATGTAATCCACAAATTATTGTTCTCAGTTTAAATGTAGTAGGTTTGTATATAAAATCTCCCATGACATAGGCCTTAATCCCTAGTACGCGAGATACCTTTTAAAAAGCCGAATATGAAAGTACTAATTTTCCAGTTAATTCCGGCCGCTCACCAAAAAAAAAGCTAATGAGTACAAAAAGGCTTTTGTTATAAAATATTTCGCGTAAGTACAGAGCCACAGAGTATCAACTAGGTCATACACTCCCGGCACGCAAAGTTGCCAGTCAAAGGAAAATTTTTAACTCTGTGAAAGCTTTGTGTTACATTTTCAATTTGTCAAAGCGGAGTTATGAACGCCTATCTATTTGTGTATAAAACATTTATCTGCAGATAGCTAAAGCTTTTTGAATACACGTATCAACGTTTGCAATGCAACTGTAGAATTCTTGTTAAATTATATATTTTCGAGAAAGGTTTTTAACTAATTACAGCGACGTAATGTTACATTTTAAACACATGGTTGTTTATAAAAATGAATGTTAAGAATTTCTAGATTCTTGTGTTGATTTATAAGAGCTTGTAATAGTAATTTAATTGTCAAGATCGATTATTTGCACAGTCGAGTAAGATTACAGACACATCGGCTAGCATAATTAATAGGAAGGGGTGAGTGTAATGCACAACAACTTCGCCATTTGTGCAGTCAAAGTCGAGATGTAGTGCAATTTGTGTGATATAAAAGTATAATCGTTGTGGGCTTTGGAACATAGCAAAGAATCACATTAAAATAAACTACAAATTTATGTGTGCGAAGCGCTACACAGTTTTCTTTGCCGATATGCTTGTATGATTAACAAGTTCCTTGTCCAATAAATCGCATATGATACATAACAATAAATTTCCTATTGTGTCTATTACGGGACAGCAAAAGTGTTAAGATTAGCTCGTTATTCTAAGATCTTTTCACTGCCTAAGGCTTATAAACCTCAATAATAACCCGCATAAAACATGTAAGCGCTTAATAACATTATTTACTCACGCTTATTCTATTTCTGATGTCTACAGAAACATTGCTTGATAAACATGTTTTGACGATTGCATATACTAAGCTCTATATTATCATTTCTGGCTAGTTCCCTCGTCTCATTACTAACATATTTTACGGACGAAACTAACCGTGAAACAAACACATACGCAGAAAACAGGAAGACTATAGGAAATAATAAAACATGGCGCCGCATAAGGCCCTCAAGAAATGTTCTCGGAGGAGTGAACTGGAAAAGCTCTTGCAAAATTATTGCTAAGGATTAACGTATAATATTTAGTGAAAAGATTTAGTATGGGATGAGTTAATTATGTAGGAATTATTGTTACATTAACGTAAGTTTGTAAATCAAGTGTATTGTAATGTATTCCATTTTTTTAAGTCAATATATTTTATTTATTTATTTAATTTAATTATACATATATTAGTATTAGTATATATATGTAAAAAAGAGTAGTAATTGTCTATTACAACAAATATTTTATAACAATATTTATAGCAATGATTTTTAAATACGGATCAGCCTGTGCATTCAACATTTTTGAAGTTGCAACTTCCTCTATATACTCAGAGATATGTACTAATATATCAAAACATCTGCCAGTATTAATCCAAGTACCGTCATCTTAATATAAACAATACTCATGTTTACTACCGATTTAAGCACAAGATATATGCCACAAACATGATATGTTACATTCACGTACAACAGAGGTCCTTTATCTCATCGAAATATCGCAGACTCGCCGCGGCGACCCCTCCGACGGTCCAAGATGCTGGTAACAAGATAATGCTAAATCTAATTGAAATACCCGAGAGTCTGATGCGGCTGGATTATCTCCCTTTACCAGACCAATGAACCGACATTTTTAATAAGTTTAGATAATTATAATGTTTATCGTCTATGGTTACCACCATACCAAGTTAATAATAACTTTTTAAGTACAGTCTGAACAAATGCGGCAGTTGTGCATGAGAGTTAGATTTGATTCCCGGGTTACAAAGAGTATTGAATTTTTCTGTTTAGAAATTCTTAGTTACAACACGAAGCCTAATACCATGCCTGCTAGACGGTGACAGGCTTGCTCTTTACTCTGGCAAGTCTAAGAATACCAGACGTAATTAAAATCTATTGTGCTGGCCATCGGTGTGCAGCCGCAGTTTGAAAAGTTAAGACTGCGCCGAACGAAATGGGCCAAAACAGGCGGTCACAGTTAAGTTGATGACATCAACACTCTTTGTTTAATACAAATATAAAGTATACATTTACCATAACAATGAATGTGTTTACAATTACTCCGTGTAAAAAACTTAAAATAATTAAAATTTTCGTCTACAAAATTATGTAAATCTGCACGAAAATTGCAAAAACGTAAGCTCGTGTTACGTGATTTTTAGATTATAAGAGTAGAAATCTATCCTATTTTACAGCTTAAACGAAACATAAATAGTTATATAACAATTTGTCCGTCCCAAATATTTAAGTTATTGGTTGACAATAAAGATACATATTTATCAAAAAGCACTTCAAATCCTTCATACATACAGTACATACAGTCTTAAAACATGGAAATTAAAATCATAGCTCGCAAAATATAGGTATTATATACAACACTGTCTATTACTGGGGGTGAAATAGGGGAGTGCCGATATTTCAGACTATTTATAGTATGTTACATACTTATAAAGAAAATACCAATATAAAGACCCTAAGCACGCTACAATAACGTGCTTAGGGCATACAAGGCAGTCTGACGTTCATTTAATGTTATGATTTTATAATTTTTGCATAGTTATCACTGCGTATCACGGTTATGTAGAATCAGTGATAAGGTATGGTGTCATCTTTTGTGGTAACTCTGTACACAATGATATAATATTTAGAGCCCAAAAGAGATGCGTGTAAATTATTTTTTATTAGTCTGCAATTATTAATGCTTGCAAGCCTTTATATGAGGTAGTCGTCTTTGTTATTTCACATACTTCTTTATTTGAGCGCCTACAGAGTAAACGTAATAATCATAGAATATGTTTTCCATCAAACAAAACAGTGCAATTTAGCAACAGCATATTTTGTATGGCCTCTCGATTTTATAACTATTTACCATTATACATATTGAGATGCTCTAACACATAAGTCACACACGCTATTGAAGCAATTTCTAGTTATCAAGGCATACTACAGCGTCAAAGAATATCTCGAAGATAAATATGAAATCCTATAGTATAATTGTATGTAATATGTTGGATGTATGTCAGCTTTGAATGACTCAAAACTAAATTAACTTGTATAATAAAAACAATGATATGGATACATTTAATCAATTAATATTTATTTTATTTTTGATTATGTTTTATGTAAACTTCGATTATAATTAGAGCATGTTTAAATAATTTAATACAAATGTGTAATAGAATCTGATGAATATTGCATGCCAAATGGCGGAATATATCTGCACTAAATGTTTGTTCAATACTGATAAAACTAAAACTATATAAACACTAACTATATCAACCTATATTCACAATAAACTATTTGAATTTGAATTTATAATTGTTTAACTTGCTAATGATTTTCAAAGTGACTTCACGGACGGCGTACTAGTTTAAGTAGTCGGCTTGCCACTGCCACTGAGCCGAGTGTTGTGGGTTGGATTCCCACACGGGACAAAAATATTTGTGATTCACAAATTGTTGTTCCGTGTCGGCGCGTTCTGTGTGTTGTTTGAATGTTTGTAAAGTCCCCCGCGACACAGGAATAATTCCCAGTGCGAGGGTTGTCTTTTAAAAAAGGAATTCCAACATAAATTTTTATACGTATAAGTTGTAAATTTACCAAATTCTCGGACTAATTAAAGCGAAGGTACTTAACTTGAGTAATATTTTTTGCCTTGCTGTCAGATAATTTTAACGGAAAGCAAAGTTTAAAGTCTTAAATATATTTTCATTGACGTGGAAATTTTAATAACGCGGTTCAAATTACGAGCGATGGGCGATCAATTGGTGGTTAATGATGTGTGAACCGTTTTCGAGCGACCAAATGGAGGGTAGTTTCAATGATTATTAATTGGATGATATGGAAATATTTCTTTTGTGGTAAAATCACCTGCTGAGCTATTCGGTCAATTCTGACTACCAAACTCACAACTGAGTTGGCTGGTATGATTTGAATATTATTATATATTTTACGATTTGCTATTGTTATTGGCGACGCGATAATCGATTCCGGTTTTATCTAAGCTATTCTGATAAAAATCTTGGAAATTGATTTAAGTTTGAAAATCATGCACAAACAAAGGAGGTCTGCTTGTTCTTTTGTCAAACGGTCGCAACCTGTTAAATGGATTTAGATGTTTGCCTCACAAAAAGCCCATGTCGTGGATTATCGTATGGTGACTTTTTATTCTGGGTTGTTGTAGGATTCACGTGGGCAAAATCGTGGGCTGTAACTAGTATTACGTAATTGTTATTACTAGTATCTATAATAATTATTTTAAAAACATACTTCAGCTTAGGGAATCCAGTAAGGTCCAAATTGGCTTAGAAACAAGATGATTAAATTATAAAAAATACTACAACGATTGATATACTTAAACTTACTTGAAGAAAAATATTTTATGAGGTGTTATTTTTACGTTTAGTAGACGTTCCTGAAATAATATGAACATTAAACGTTATGACATAATCGCTTTTCGTTCTACCTTGCGGACACATAATGTATATAAACAAGTGAGAAACGGCAATGCATTGCCGTAAATCTTACAGTTCGAAAAAATGATTCAAGTAATGTGCTAAGGTCACGTGATACCACGTGACCTTGAGGTCAGAGGTCAAAGGTCATAGTAATTTCGGGTATATATCGACTATGATGAGTCGAATGGCGTTGACCGCGAGTATCTACTCTTACGTACTTGAGTTGAAAGTTGTATAACAGACAGACGGACGGACGGACGGACGGACGGACAAAGCTGTTGTATAAGAGTTTTTTCAAACTCTAAAAGTAAGTACAATAACGTATGTTAAAATAGCCTAATATCTCATTCATTAACCTGCTGCCTTAAACCGGCGAGCGTGTATGAGGATTGTTATGAAAGTGAATGAAGCCAGAGAAGTGTGTCAGGATCGTAGCTAATGAAAATCCGTAGTCTCTGCCTACCCCTCTGTGAAACAGGCGTGAATCGATGTATGTACGATGTAACTCGCTGTTTCCTTCTCATTGTACCACTCCACCTCGGTCAGTAATTACTGGTCGGTACAAAACTTCCGAGCCATTAGATCGGCTGCGTGCTAATTGCGCGGGATCAACCCCGTTTTTGTACCCAATTAATTTCCCACTAGTAACAACACTAGCTGTAATACGGAGGTAGCACAACCCTATTTCTTATCTGTTTGGGTTGCCTCAGGGTTATGACGGGTTCGCAGTTTTGAACTCGGGTTGGACGAATTTGGGCCTTTTCGGGAATACGAGTTACCTTTTTGTTAGTTTAGTGAAACATGCTTACGTGGCCAGTTTTTGTTTGCAATATAATTGATGTAAAGTTGTTTAATGAATGTAAAAATGATGATTGATGTTAATTTTTACTCGACGGTAAAAGGAAAGTTATGTTTTCGGGTGTTTGTATGTATGGCTATGTCTGTGACAGATTTCGTAGACTAAATGGCTTGATGGATATTAATTATTAAAGTAACGCTAGATTTATATTAACAGCGGAATTAACAGTTATATATAAAGAAGTAAAAATAAATATAGTCATGAGTAGGTACCTACATTTTTTCAATGTAAAATGTATTTTGTGTTTTATTACTTGGAGTCCCAAGTTCGATTGTTTGGTATCCCGGTATGAGGGTCTACATACATGACAGGGTCATTAAAAAAAATAAGCGCATTTTAATACTATAACTATCTAACTATATATTAAAATAGGCTTAGAGGAAAATTGACGCTTGGGTCGAATTTGAAACGACTCACGCGCCACCGCACGTTGGCCCTTTAACAGAATCAAATTATTTCAAACAGACGAATAATTACTTGAGCCAGAACATAATCCTCCCTCCACTGGTTCCCTCCTCATTATTCCTTAAATAACAATAAACAAGGAATTACATAATACCATTACGGGAACACAATCAGGTCGGGTGTATTGCTATAAAGCTATCCTGTTCACTGTGCGGGGCCATTAGTTGTTTGTTTAGCAAGATTTGTGGGGCTCTCGAACATGGAACGAGTGTGAATAGCCCAACTTAGAGGTCAAAGAAACGGAGGCGCCAGTCGGACCAGCTCTTTTGAAAGCGATTGCTTAGATTGTGTATATATGGATAAGAACTTTTTGTAATCATATTTCAATTGAGACTCCTTCACTGAGTTCTAGGGAGAAATAACTACCCTTTTGACACAATGATTCTTTGCCGAATTGTGTTTTTTTTTATTAATTGTTAAGGTATGTGTATAGCGATAGCTCAGTGGGGAGACCAACAGACTGCAAGGCAGAAGTTTTCGGGTTCGAACCCACGTCGCGTACCTCTGACTTTCGGAATTTATATGACAACACAATACACAAAACAATTATCGCCTGCTCCGTGCCTCAGAGAGCACGTTAAGCCGTCGGTCCCGGCTGCCATGAACATCTATGGCAGTCGTTATTGGGAAGTCAGTACTCTATAATATCCTGACACTGGTCTAGCCTTAGGGTATCGTTAGCCTTCGGGTTGTGGAGGTCAGGTGGCAGCCGCTCCGTGTAAAAACTGATATCCAGTCAAATCCGGTTAGACTAGAAAAGCCGACCCCAAGTGACTTGGGAATAATAAAGGCTAGGGAGAAGAAGTTTAGGTATGTGTATATAAAATCTTAAAATAAAAGAAGTAAAGGCTGGTTATAAGAGGTATTTTAAAACGTGGCTTAGTGAGAATTTTTGGACAGCAGGTTTATTTATTTATTTATTTTGAAGTACATCAACAATACACATATACTATAGTGATCAGTACAAACATTTTGTTGAAAATAAATATAATACTAGAAGAGTAAGGGAACACAAACTTGTGAAACCAAAAGTAACAAATTATTACGGCCAACGAACAAACAAGTATATTGTACCTTCAATATTTAATAATTTGCCTATATTAAGAGAGGTTCCAAAAATTAGTTATAGCTGCCTTAAAAAAAGATTAAAAGATATCCTTTTACAGTCTCAAGTACTCTAAAAATATTACAATACCTACATAAAAGTTAAATAATAATTGTTACTCATATATTATAAGTGAAATTACCTGTTTTATGATATTTATCTTAGAAATTTTATTTTTATGTTTATTCTTATAGTTAACATACTTTATATTTTAAAATAGTTTTGTAATGTAGATTAGTACTAATGATAAGAGCGTATCTCGCCGTTAAACAATATGTTTGGCGAGTTTCAAATGTAATTAGTCTTAAGGTATTTTTCTGATAATAAAAAAAAAAAAAAAAAAAAAAAAAACATACAAAGTCGGTTTACATAAGAAGCTGAAAATAAAAACGTATATGTATATCAATTATAGATGTACACAACATTTTCTGTACAGAATTAAAATAATAAAATTTATACATAAGATATTATATAATAATAATAATACTAATGCAGGTGCTTGGGTCAAGGATCAGATGCAGAAGGCGGTTCTCCTAGATACGGCACGCATAGTGAGGAGGTTCCTCTCTCTGGACCCCTAACCACCGACAGCTTGGACCTAGTCTCGGTGCGGGTGGATCTCCATAATTTTTATATTTTTAAATGTGTTTTTCTTATAAATATATTTATAATTGTAATTTTTATTGATTGATGATAAAAAAAAAATACTAATAAGATATACTTAATACAAATTTAACAAGACATAATTATTATTTTCAAAACAGGAAAAATACAGTTTGGGCAATTGCACTGACTGCACGGATGGCGTAGTGGTTAAAGTTATCGCCTCGTCACTGTCACTGCGCTGAGTGTTGTGGGTTCGATCCCTATACGGAACAAAAGTTTGTGTGATCCACAAATGTTGTTCCAAGTCTGGATGTTCTTTGTGTCTGTTGTTTGAATGTTTGTAAAATCCCCGCCACGTAGGAATTATTCATCGTACTGGGGTTTTCTTTTAAAATTAAAATTATAACTATTCAAAGGAAACTATCCTATAGAAATTGCATTTTTGGAAATGTATTTTTTTATTAAGTGTGTAGCTATCGTATGTGCGCTAAAAAGCGACGCACAAGAAGCCTTATTTCGGTGGTGGTAATTACTCGTTCGGAAGCGGTATTTTAATAAAATTAAAACTTAAAATATAAGTAATAAAAGCGCTGCTTATTAGATTGTACAGCACAAATTCTAAAACCTTACGAAGTGAGAATTTTTGGAAAAATGCGTTTTGTTTGCGTGGTTTATTTTGTAATATTAATTTCACAACAACTGCTCCGATAAACAGTACGTGTAGGTTAGCACGCTGTTATGGAAGACTACCCACAGATATCTGAGAACGTTTTTACACTCAGACAGTTCTCACACACATCATTATTTTCTTTTGTTTGAATGATTCACATGTATTTGTGACAGAAGTGATAATGATTCGTTTTACCTGTATTATTGTTATACGCTGTTAAGAAATAGTTTATTCTGTGGTATTGTGTGACAGAACAAAAAGGTCCTCCACCAATTTTAGGTGGATGCAATGGTTGAGGATTTTTTTTTCCAGCTGTTGTGGCGACACCCAATATATTTTTAAATTATATCTCGCATTTCAGCAATTGAAAGACTAAAATTATTTATTTTAATTCGTATTGCTTTTCAACATTTTATATAATACTTAACCTTACCCGACATGTCTTCAATTTGCACGTGTAAAATACGGTATAAAATTTATCATGGCTTCTGAAAAGCAACCAAAACGTCGGTGATGGTGCTTATATGAAAAATGGAACACTTAACTGAACATTGTTACATGACCAAATTGTTAAGGTACCATTATTTTGTTTATATATAATATAGGCAATTTTATTTCTAATCCGGTTTTAGAGTATTCTCTGCCTTCAATGTTATCTACAAACAAATGAACAATCCTTTCGTAACCGTTGCCATACAAATCACGTAGAAACAGCTCAGCGTTGTTGTGCTTACCATAATAACAGTTTATTAATGCTTAGCTACCGTTAATACTGTGGTAAACAAGTCCATAATTCTGTCTAATTGTTATTGCGTATATTAAACATAAGAAATAATGGCATGTATTTTTCCGAGATCATCTGAAGATAATGGATGTAATAAAATACAGTATTAGACCATTACTCATGGATCCCCCGAGGTAAGGTACTTTTCTCACCGACGCGACGTTTCGTCTCAATAAAACTTCTATCATCACTCTCTTTCCTTGGCTATGGCTGCTAAAAAGAAACAAAAATGACAGGAGGAGTATAAATATAATTATAAAGAAACTGTGAGCAAGAATTAGAGATACAATTTGTAGAACATTTATATGCTTAATATTTCTTCTGTTTTTTAGAATTTGAAATAATTATGCAACTGCTTTGTCGGACGTCCGTCCGTCCGTCTGTCTGTTATACAAGTTTCAACTCAAGAACCGTAAGAGCTAGAGACTCGTGGTCAACGCCATTCGACTCAGCATAGTCGATATACCCCCGAAATGACTATAATTTTTGGCCTCTGACCTCAAGGTATCATTGCATATTACTTAAACCATTTTTTCGAACTCTAAGATTTACGGCAATTCATTGCCGATTTTCACTTGTTTTCTTTATAAGACAACTCCCGCTCTAGGAATAAATCTTTTGCAGCTTGTTGTGTATCGCTTGGAGGACTTTACAAGCATTCAAATAACGGACACAAAGAACACCCAGACACGGAACAACCATTTCTGGATCACACAAAATTTTGTCCCGTGTGGGATTCGAACCACAACACTCGACGCAGTGGCAGTGGCGAGGCGACCACTTAAACCACTACGACATCCGTGCAGTCATCGGAATATAAGCGATAAAGAAATTATTGTATTATTCTTAATTTACTGCTTTTAACTACTAATCCAGATAAATAAACTTAACACGTGCAGTAGGCCGCGTAGCAGGAACCGTAGTTTCGTAGCCTCCTTTTCTCTACGACGCCGTAGTGGCGTAGCAGAGTAGAGGCAGTTTCGTAGCAACATTTCGTCTAGCAATACCACCATATTCGACGTTTTAGGTAAAATAGAAATAAATATTAGCTTAAGTCTTAGCTGTCTAGAATCGGCAGTGTGACGTCATGCTAGGTGCGTGACGGATATATTACCATTGACGTAATACTTGTTTATGACGTCAACGTGATAGATAATGTACATACGATATTATTTGTGTGGGTGGCGTAGTCAGTGATTTGAATTGACGTAAGAACTGTAGGCGTTTTTCATATCATTAATGTAATATATACTGAAACCACGAAGTTTGTTAGCCTGTTAGTGAGATGGGCAGAGATTCTTTACAGGGACGTCAAGTACTGTTTACGATTTTTAAATTGCCAATCTAATCGATTGTGTCCAAGTCAACTCATCACCAAACTTAAATTTTCTATATCTTTGACTGGTAGATGCTTTGACTGCCTTGTAGTGCCAATTGGCAGTATGAATTTGGCTGTACAAGTACACTGATTTACGTTGACACAAATGTTAAGCATTGAAATGAAAGTATTATTGTCGTAATCTTATAATCTATTATTGTCGTTGTTAATTTGAAAAGAAGACGATTGTCAGAATCCTTTGTAATATACACGTCGCATCGCTTCGCGTCGCATCGCATCACTTCGCATCGCACTGCTTGGTGTGTGTAGCTCGTAAACCTAGTGAACAGCGACGTTTCGCTCGTTGCTCTCTGCATGTAATATATCGTCTTATATCGGAAACGCCTCTATGGTGCACCGGTTTAATATATTGCTATCCGCAAACTCCTAAGAAATCCTCTGTATGCATGTGTTAAAGGAAGTGGTATGCAATAATTTTGGATGTCAGTTGTGAATGCGGAGCGGTTAATGCAGCGTGAGAGGCGCCAGAGATTTGGATGCTGTGAATACGGAAGAGGGTTTGGATAAATAGGTTATGGAAGGAGCTTGGTATCTAGGTGGAGTCGTCCTTTTAGACTAGGTACGGCTAAATGATCTTCTATGACGAAAGTACATACATAAGCGTACGCCTACATATTCTCTTCCATGTTTGATCGTTGTTTAAGTTCCATATAAAAGGCGACGAACCTATTATTATTCGTGGGCATAAGGGTGGGAATTTTTGAAAATACTTCAGGACCAAAGATTATGGTTAGGTAGGGATAAAAGAAAAGGAATGGAAAAGGCAGTCTACCAGCCTTCGGAACAGCGGGACAAACGCAGTAATAGTAGTACTTACAGCCCCTACACATTTATTTAAATGTTTTATCAGTATATGTGTTTATTATTAATTTGTGCAACAATGACTAACAATCTTACAAATGTAGAACTAGATTCATTGTGTATAAACTGTCATACAATTGCAGCGCCTGAGTTATGTAGCACAGCAATTTCACCGGTCCACAACTTTAGAGTTTTAACGTTTAATATTCGAAGTCTGAACAAGAACTTTGACAAATTTATTATAAGTCTTAAAAGGATTAGCATACCTATTGATGTTATAATTTTAACGGAGTGTTGGCTAAACGACTCCTCTTTAATACCACAAATTGAATCATACACAAGTTATAACACTAAAAAAGTTATTAACCAAAATAGTGGCGTAGTTGCCTATGTGAAAAAATCTATTAGTGCCTGTGTAATTGAACCAGACATAGTTGACGCAAACTGCCTACAACTAAAGTTGGCTAACTCTGTAACAATATTCGGTATATATCGCCCGCCATCATTTTACAACCTCAGTAACTTTCTATGTTCCCTTGATAGCATGTTAAACAAATTTTCTAACAAAAATAACACTTTAATTCTCACAGGTGACATCAATATTAATATCCTTCATTCATCAATCAGCCAAGAATTGGATTATCTATGTCTTACTGCCGAACATAGTCTCTTCCCGGCAATCTCAAAACCAACCAGGGGTAGTGCTTGTCTTGACCATATATATGTTAATTCAGTAAAAAATGCTATAGGTGTAATATGTAGCTCTGATATAACGGATCATGACATTGTATTACTTGGTCTCGCCTTAAGTGTTCGCGAACAAAGAAACTCGAATAGGATTGTTATTAAATGGGACATTGAAGCTATCAAGAACGAACTATTAAATGTAGACTGGTCGCGACTGTTAGACTCAGATGACACAAACCAGATAGTGAGCCAATTTAGTTCTCATCTTGGTGACATTCTTCAAAAACATATGCGGAAGGTACGTATGCCCCACTCAAAATTTACTATTCAGCCTTGGGTTACACCAGGTCTTATTCGTTGCATACGGCATCGCGATAAACTCCATATGAAGTCACGACAATCCCCAAACGATCAAATGATACATACTATCTATACGCGATACCGAAACTTTTGCAATAGTCTTTTACGAAAGCTCAAAACCGAGTTTGAAAATAATGAGCTTACTAGCAATACCAAAGACCCAAAAAAAATGTGGAAGACATTAAAATCGATATGCCGCCTAAATGACAGTAAAAGTGAGAACAAAGAACTTTTAGCGCTTCAGGGTGCTAAGAATCCTAAAGAGTCAATAGGCATGTGTTCCAAATATTTCTCTACTGTAGGTCAAATGCTGGCTGATGCTAATTTAGAAAACCTACAGACAACTCAAGATGCATTAGCAGCAAAAGTAGCTCGAATCCCGCTGAAGAATTCCTTTTTCATGGTCCTTACTGACGAAATGGAAGTAGAATCTCTCATACTCTCATTGAAACCAGGTAAAGCTACGGGCATTGACGGTCTGTCTAACTTTCTTTTAAAAGAAATTAGGCATCTTATCATACCTCCATTAACAATAATTTTTAACCACAGTCTTCTATCGGGCGTATTCCCTGATACCTGGAAATCTGCATCTATCATACCGATTTATAAAAACGGGTCTAGACACGCAGTAAAAAGTTATCGGCCAATATCGCTCCTTACCACCTTCTCAAAATTATTAGAAAAGATCGTGTGTAATAGACTCGTTAAGTATATTGAAACTAATAATTTAATCACTGCAAGGCAATTTGGCTTCAGGAAAGGAAAGTCGACGGAAGATGCTCTTACTTTAGTCACCTCAATAATCGCAAACAACTTGGACAATAATAGACCCAGTCTTGGCATGTTTCTAGATTTAGCAAAAGCTTTCGATACTGTGTCAATTCCAATCCTGCTCCGGAAGTTAGAAAATAGATTTGGTATACGCGGTGTGGTCTTAAAATGGTTTGAGAGTTACCTGTCTGACAGGAAACATTGCGTAAGAGTTGGTGACCTTGAAAGCGATCTACACAATGTAGAATTCGGTGTACCGCAAGGTAGCATACTTGGTCCTACACTGTTCATCATGTACATAAATGACATACATTATTGCACTAAAGCGGAAGTTGTATGTTATGCAGATGATACAGTGATCATATTTGACGGTTCCTCCTGGGCCGAGACGTTTGCAAATGCGGAGTCAGGCATGAAGCAGATTTCTAAATGGCTTCAGCATAGTCTCTTAACACTGAATGTTAGTAAAACTAATTATGTTTGTTTTCACAAAACAGCCGCATCGGCACCTTCCACCTCACTCGGTCTCAAGCTACACACCTGTAACAATGAACAGACCTGCAGCTGTGACAACATTAAAAAAGCTGACACTGTAAAATATCTGGGAGTGATTGTTGACTCTAAATTGGATTTTAGGGCCCATATTCACTCTTTGTCCTCTCGCATTCGCAAAACGGCAAACATTATGCGAATACTTCGCTCCTCTGCTCCACTAAACATTTTAAAAGTTGTTTATTTTGCGTTAACACAGTCAGTGATAGGATATTGTTTGGGCTGTTGGGGCAATGCTTTAAAAACTGTGTTAATTGAAGTGGAAAGGGCTCAGAGATCAGTGCTCAAAACCATGCTTAAAAAGCCCTTCAGGTATCCAACACACACTCTTTACAGGGAAAGTAATTTACTTAGTGTGCGTCAATTGTTCTTGTTGCAAAGCTTTCTAAAGACTCATCGTGCCGTCATAAACTCGAAAGACTACCCTGACTTACTTAAGCGTCGTGTATATAAAATCCCAGTCCCTACCATTAGAACCGCCTTTGCTCGACGCTTCACACCATTTAAGGACCATTTCTTGTATAACAAGATAGCGAGTTTATGTGATATTAAGACATGTACGGTTAAAGAAGCTAAACTAAAAATAACTAAATTGTTTAACTCGATTTCATATGGCACTACGGAAAATCTCCTTCTTAGCATTGTATAACTCTCTGCTCCTACAAGCTTTTCACTTTGACATACATCCATACATACATATTATTATAAAATGTTCCTTTAATGTAATAACCAACTTTTATATTTAGTATTATATTATTTATATTTATATATTTATTAAAGTTCTATGTATTTAACTTAATAATTTGTTTTCTTTTAATATAGCATAAGTCATTGTTAATTAGTCACTAAGTCTTTGTCGGCAATCGAGCCAATTGTTAAATTGTCATTAGGTAATAAGCGTATTGGGTACCCACAGGACAGGTTTATACCTAGTGTGGGGCCATCGGGTATTTTTTTTAAGCTTTGTAAACCTTTTTGATAATAAACTATTTTATTTTATTATTATTTATTATTTTTGTTGTTTAAGGACATCTCCAGCACTAGTAGTAATTCCTTTTACCTATTATTGTCCTGTTAGAGGGCATGGTGGTTCTATGTACTTAGGCCAATACGTATCGAACTACGAGTAATATGAGATATTTTGAATAACAAAAATAATGAGTAGTATAGTATGCCGAAGTAAAAATGAATCGTTTATTGTTGGTTACTTACCCAGTCTTCATTTCATGTTTATCCTAACCTTGGTCTGTATTAGCACTTTACTAAAAAGGCTACATTATAACCGTTAACCGCCGCAACCCTAAAAGCACATCTTATAACTAGAAGGAAATCTCAAATACGTATGATTAATAAACCTATGAAAATATTTCCTCACCTAGATCATTGTAAGCTAGGATTTCTACTTTCATAACCCCGTTTTCTTCCGTGCGATCTAAAGAAAAACCTCGGCTATTACACAGCGGAAAATAGGAAAAGGAATATCGGTAAAATGATTCTAAACTTCGGCACTTTGACGCGGACGGACCAACACCGGATTTGCGGCAATACCTCAAAACTTGGATGCTTCGTCGACCTCTTTAAAAACTACCAACTATTTTCCATCCGACCCAGTTTATGAAAAGGTCCAGATTTATGTAATACAGAGTGAGATAAGGCCGGGTGCACACCGGTAACCATTAATATCGATCACCGGGCGTCGCCTGTCGCGTCTATACCGATAAAGGCTCATACAATGTTTCAACGCGTTAAAAGAAACTTTGGAGTTCGCAGTTTTCGGATCCGGATTTTCTGGGTTATTTTTGGGTAGGTGTTTGATAAGTTTTGTTTATGGGTTGAGAGGTGGCTAAGGATTTTCTTGCGTTTTTAAGTTGAGGTATAGAGAGAATATAATGCGGAAATATGCTTAGTTTTATTAGCAGGACAATGGTTGGGTTAAATAAGCAATTCAGATAATCGTCGCTATGACGAGAATGATTATCGAAGAATGATTTCTTAACTATGCAATGATTACTTGTCATCAAAGATTATAATGTATTATCCTTGTAATTATTAATATTATAAATGCAAAAGTATATGTTGTTAGTTTGTCGTTCTTCCACGCAGCCACAGGGCATCATATTAACGTGATTTTTTCATAAGATAGTTAGCCAGTCAGGCAAATATTATTTGCATAAATCCATGGCTCATGTAGAATGAGCTTTAAGCTGAAAAACCGAGCCAGGGCTGAAAGCTAGTATGTAATGAATAAAATAAAAAACATGTTTGTCATGTAAGCATTCAATTCAGTTATATATTTATTTTATATCCTACTAATAGCATAATGTAGAAGTTTGTCAAGATATTTACTTTACAGTCTAACGTAAACGGTAGAATGCATTTAGACTAAACTTAGCACACAGAAGGACAATGTCCGAAATTAAAATGGGTTCAATCCACACACGGGACAAAAATTTGTGTAATCTACAAATAGTTGCTACAAATGTTCTTTGTGTCCGTTGCTTGAATGTTTGTAAAGTTTGCCGCGACACAGGAATGAAACATAGTGCAAGAGTTATCTTAAAACAATATAAGGCACTTTTTATCCCAGTATGGATTTCCGTTGGATTAATACGTTGAATATAAAATAAAACTATTTCGAATAATGAAACAAGTCTCTGGCCTCGCAAAAACAATAAAACAATAATTATATCGTATCGTAATTATATCGAGCGTCGGTCGGAGCTCGTCAAAATTTACGATAACTCATAAATTAAATAGCTAAAGATTTACTGGCGTCTTATAATTCAGTCGGGCACTGGATCGTGATTGCCCCTACTACGTATAATTGTATCGAATAAATTCTATAGAATTTATAAAGCGTGCGACAACTCTAATGCAATATCGTGCAATATTTTTCTTAGTACGTTCACGATATAAAACTTTATATAGACTGTAAATAGGCTTACGCCTAAATTAGTAAAGTAGATTGCTTTTGGTGACACGGAAAGGCCACCTGATGGTAGTCTTTTTTTATTTTTTTCTTTTTGTGTGGTTAGTGGCCAACCTGTTGTCAAGAGTTGTGTAAGCCGCCCGTAGGCCTCTGACATGGCTTAAGACTGCTGTCAATTTGACAACAACAGGGACCGAAATTTTTTACGTGCCCTCCGAAGCACAGAGACGCTTAGGTGAAATACCACTAAGCGATCACCTATCTATAGACTGACCGCACCCAAAGTTGCTTAACCTCGCTAATCGTTTATCGATCAGTAAGTGCAACTAGCTATGAGTGCCACGCCTGATGGTAGTGGTAACCAATGTTTATAAAAATGACGGTTGCATTCACAATTCAGTAGCTATATCTTTTGTCAGAAACGAGTCTAGGAATTCGGTTTTAGACTCGCCAATTAGCTATCTATAAGACCTGCAACTGCCGAAATGTTGCCTGATTCTACCGACTCTTTCGGGGTTAGAGACATAAGACTATAAATAATAATAAATATAGATAATAGCGGTCAAGACACGATGCATCCCAATATTAAAAACGTCATAACAGATAAATCCTTTACTTTCAGCGAAACGTAACTTTTTGAGAAATTCTGAGTTTGATGTTATTTATTCATTCAAATGATGCATGTATCTATATTATTGTATATTTTGTCAAGACAATAGCACTAAAAATAATTTGTGTCACGCGGAACTTTATATAATAATAATAATAATAAATATATTTATTGATTACAGTGGTAAAACATGAATACAGTCCATAAAATACTTAATATAGGTAATATAATATGGGTGCCTGTACTAGGGTAAACCTGTGCCACAGGCGTTAAGGGCACTTACAATATACTGCTAGGAACTAACTTATATACAGTTAACCATAGTATTTATGTAATACATAAATATAAGCAAAAATAGGCCAAGATTATAATTATTATCATGGAACTTGTTATTGCTTATTTAACAACAATCAACAAATCTTCAGTATCTTCATAATTTAAAGTTTGTAGGTACCGACCGACTGTCCGCTTAGATCTTACATAACTTAGGTCATATATAGCTGTTTGTTTATTTATCTTGTTATAAAGAAAAGGCTCTAAGAATGCAAAAAATCTGTTTGTAAAAACAAACTTTTATTCAGAAAGTGTGGTACAGACAATATCTTTCCCTCTTTTAGTGTTAGTAAGGTTGATGTTATACGTAAGCGTTGCGTGCTGTTTAAGTACGGTGTACATTATAAAAAGCTGTCGGACAGTTACTGCAATTTTCATACAAAAGATGTGTAGAAAAGCGGTAGGGTCGGCGGGTTGCTAATTTTAGAAGCACTCTTTGCGCCCGCTCAATATTTAACATGACGGATTTCCCGCTACCGCCCACTTTACAAGCATTCAAACAACGGACACAAAGAACACGAATCAAGTCGTATTTATGTACCATCATAACATTTTTATCACGTGTGGGGATCGAACCCTCTACACCCGGGGCAGTGACGAGGCGACTGCTGAAACCATCCGATCCGTAGTCATACTAAAGCCTATATCCCAAAAAGTAGGCAGATGTGTATTACTATATTATCAGAGATATATATAATATAACTGCATTCTTCATTTCATTAAACAAAGCATGAATCTTGAGCCTATTGAGTCGCAACCATAAACCAGACAGCAACTTTTCAATCATGTCTTTTATTCCAACAATGACAGATTAAATTACAGCACAAACGATTTCCAATTAAAACATTTACAATAATCATATCTAAAACCAATAGTAGCGTCTAATCTTGACCACCAGTAAGGCAGCAAAGTCCCTGAATCGTATTTATGCGTCTGGGATCGCGTACCCGCCACTGCACCGCCACCGCCCCGCACCGCTACCGCTCCGCCACCGCGCATAAATAACCCACTGGCACGATACCACGATTTATACACCGCACACTGGAGCTAGTTAACTGTACATCCTTATGTACGTTTAATTCTATTCGTAGTTGTTATAAAGATGCTATCCTTACTGAATAAGGTGGACTTAGTTCCATATTGTGATATGCGGATAATTCCGGCTTAAGCAGTATAAAAAAGGGCGGTTGCCTAATGGACAAGGTAATGGACTTGCGATCGGGTCGCAGGTTTGAATTCCGTCTTTTTTACACTATCTTTTTTTTTTTTAAACGTGGGGAATGCTTATTTTTTTTTTTTTATACTCTTGTAGGCTTGCGTTTGACCGCGATCTCACCTGATCTTAAGCCCGCGGGGGCGGGCGGAGGGGTTATGTCAGACTCGCCGGGGTAAAAGAAAGATGGAATAAGAATAATGTACCTTCCGGAATACCGACTAAACCTACCACGGTGTTCCTCGACAAAACCACTATCGAAGGGGCCGCGCGAAACACTTGCGCATGCAGTCGCGACCCCGCCGAGGTTTCGGCCCGCCGTATGAAACGGCAGGCCACTACCCGATAAGACCTACCCTATAGGTACTTCGCAAAAATAATCCCTACTGTCCCCCCTAGAGGGGAGACGGACTCGACACAGAGGCACGCGTGGGAACACGCAAGCCGCCTCTCGGACCTGGTGCTGAATGGATGGCGGGCAGGCCCACAAAGCCCACCATCCCCAGGTCAATCTTCAGGGTGGCTGGAGGTCATCTCACGCCCTCCGGCGCCCGGTTCTGCGGTTGGGGAGAGGGTTTAAACGCTCCCTGTCCCGCTCCGCCGCCTCCTTGATGGAAATGACTTCCTCACAAAAGGAGGCGACGGCGTTCCACGACCTCTCACTCCGGACCATAGACTGAACTACGGTCGGGAGCGAGAGGGCAACCAATCCGACTGCCGCGATCAACTCACGGCGCTGCGATGCCCAGGCGGGGCAAACCGCCAAAGTATGCAGCGCCGTGTCCTCAACAACGTCGCGGCAGTCGTCGCAGTGGTGACAACCGGGCGTCTCTTGCCGGCGTATACGACACAGGAACTGGCCAAAACAACCGTGGCCAGTCATTACCTGTGTCAGCCGGAAGGTGAGGGCGCCATGTCGCCTCTCCAGCCACTCCTCAAACACGGGACTTACCGCCACGATCGTGGAGTGCCAGAAGATTTTTTTTTTTTTTTACTATCTACATGAACCCTAACAAGTATTTTGGCTAAGCTGTTGGAGTTAACAAGAAAATCATTAGTGATACCTGAAATAATTTTATTTCAGATATTACTAGTAGGTAATATTCTTGTAAGTAAGTAGGAAGTATTGATAAAATAAAAGAATATTTTTCTTTACTGCTTTCATAAAGATGAATTATTGTTTGTGCTACTGTTTTGCTCGCGATCTTGAGGTTCCGCGTTTGATTACCAGGCCGGGAATTTTTATTGCCATTATCCGTCCGGACATTCTCTGTAGCACGGTATAATGGCATGTTCTTGGTAGACAGTAATCCCTCTATTATGTGGGATCTTAAATGTAGCTGGGTGTACTATATACTTCTGTTTTGTACTTAGAGGATGTACAGGCATATGTCCATATCTTCTATTTTCTATATATATATAAATCAATTGCTGTTCGTTTGTCTCGCTAAAACTCGAGAACGGCTGGTCCGATTTAGCTGATTTTGGTTTTGAAATATTTGTCGTAGTCCAGGGAAGGTTTAAACGGCGAGAAAATATAGAACATTCGTTAGGATGGGTGACACGAAGTACACGGGTCATCTAGTATAATATATAATATTGTAAATATATAGTTAATCTTTCTCTGTGTGTTTATTACACAGCTATTGAATCAACTTGATGTAATGAGACAAAAACAGCTTTTACACTGAGTGAAATTATACTATTACGTTGATACAAAATAATTATGTAAAATACTTAGTATTTGTTGGAACTCCATGCATAACGTTATATTGACTGCATTTAGAGTCCACCGGGCACGCCACGATCGTGGCGGTAAGTCCCGTGTTTGAGGAGTGGCTGGAGAGGCGCCATGGCGCCCTCACCTTCCGGCTGACACAGGTAATGACTGGCCACGGTTGTTTTGGCCAGTTCCTGTGTCGCATACGCCGGCAAGAGACGCCCGGTTGTCACCACTGCGGCGACTGCCGCGACGTTGTTGAGGACACGGCGCTGCACACTTTGGCGGTTTGCCCCGCCTGGGCATCGCAGCGCCGTGAGTTGATCGCGGCAGTCGGATTGGTTGCCCTCTCGCTCCCGGCCGTAGTTCAGTCTATGGTCCAGAGTGAGAGGTCGTGGAATGCCGTCGCCTCCTTCTGCGAGGAAATCATTTCCATCAAGGAGGCGGCGGAGCGGGAGAGGGAGCGTTTGAACCCTTTCCCCAACCGCAGAGCCGGGCGCCGGAGGGCGCGGGACGACCTCCAGCCACCCTGAGGTTTGACCTGGGGGTGGCGGGCTTTGTGGGCCTGCCCGCCATCCGTTCAGCACCAGGTCCGAGAGGCGGCGTGCGTGTTCCCACGCGCGCCTCTGTTGTTTCGAGTCCGTCTCCCCTCTAGGGGAGACAGTAGGGATATTATTGTGAGAAGTGCCTTTGGGTAGGTCTTTTGCGTAGTGGCCTGCCGTTTCATACGGCGGGCCGAAACCTCGGCGGGGTCGCGACCGCATGCGAAAGTGATTCGCGCGGCCCCGTCGATAGTGGTTTTGTCGAGGAACACCGTGGTAGGTTTAGTCGGTATTCCGGGAGGTACATTTTCTTCTTAACATCTTTCTTTTACCCCGGAGAGTCCGACATAACCCCTCCGCCCGCCCCCGCGGAGGGGTATGCATCAAGCATTCCCCCACGTTAAAAAAAAAAAAAAAAAAGAGTCCATAATGGAGTTGTAAGGACATTGATGTCCCTAATCACAACACGCAAAATACCTTTTAAAGAAGCTCTTTTCCTCTTTTTAAGGGAGCTTTGCCACTAAGAACCTTGTCGGTTTTCAAATGCCAGCAGAAATGTACGATAGAAGTACTTTTCCATCTAACTACTCTAGCTTTTACTGGTGATTCCAGTGTGTTATACTTATCTTAATCTGATTATGTCTTAACGTTTGTTTCTACATAACATAAGTTACCTTACTTAGCAGCGATAGCTCAGTGGGGAGACCAACAGACTGCAATGCAGAGGGTCTCGGGTTCGAATCCACGTCGCGCACCTCTGACTTTCGGAAGTTATATGACTTTTCGAAATTATGTGCGTATTGATTGACAATTATCGCCTGCTCCGTGCCTCGGAGAGCACGTTAAGCCGTCGGTCCCGGCTGCCATGAAGATCTATGGCAGTCGTTATTGGGAAGTCAGTGCCCTCTAATATCCTGACACTGGTCTAGCCTTAGGGTATCGTTAGCCTTCGGGTTGCAGAGGTCAGGTGGCAGCCCCTCCGTGTAAAAACTGATATCCAGTCAAATCCGGTTAGACTAGAAAAGCCAACCCCAAGTGACTTGGGAATAATAAAGGCTAAGAGAGAAGATTCAGACACAATTGTAATAAATTGTTAAAGAATTATATAATTACCATCAGTCATTATATAAAGGAAAATACAATAAATCTCAAGAAATAATAAATTGCAACACAATATCAATAAAACAAAAGAAATATTCGAGCGTTCGAATCAATCCATTGCAAAAGAGTCCCTTGGCATTAAAGTTATTACGTTTTCCAGAAAACTTTTGTAAAAGTAAGCGAGTGAAGTGAGACGGGCGCACCCCTAGTCGGACATGACTCCGCTTTCTAGCTCACCCCTATCTTTCTGTCAATACTTAATGATACTCCCCGGTTTCAGATACATTGACGTCTTCTAAATATCCGCGCTTCCGATGAGTTTGCCGGTTTTAATGTTTGCTGAGGCATTTTATTTTGTTTAGTGCATTTCATTGTCAATATAACATTACATGATTACAATAACAAGATAATTTATGATATCGAGGCTATTTAAACTTTGTTAAAAAGCAATATTTGCTATGACCCAATGTAATGGGCGACATAAAATTAAAAGATTTAATTACCGAATCTTATTTATGAAACTATTATGCGAGTTAAAAGTTCCAACATATTTGTCTACAAAACATTATTTAAACTACAAATAATAAAAAAAATTGTTCAGTCCTCCAAATAGGTAATCTGTCCACAAATGAATCCATTACTTTTATATTTATACAAGCAATACAAGCTAAACGAGCCATAATTTAGCTCTACTTTTTAAATTTATATTATATATAGATAATCGCTTATTCGCTTAAAATGACAACTAACACACTACGGATCAACCCATGTGTTACTTATGACTTAACAAACATACAAACGGACACGAAGCACACTCAGATACACAAATAATTGTCCCGTTTGGGATTCGAAGCCATAACACTTGCGCGACCGGGCGACCGCTTGTCCTCTACAGTTGTATTCGGAGTATTATGGTACGGTTGACGACTCGATGGCGTAGTGGTTAGTGTAACCGACTACCACGCCTGAGCTCGCGGGTTCGATTCCGGCACAAATCAAACTTTTGTGTGCATGAACATGTATGTTTGTCTTGGTCTGGGTGTTTCTATGTATAATAGGTAAATATTTACAAAAAAAAGAAGTATATAATATGTATGTTTATCCATTGTCTAGTACTCATAGTACAAGCTCTGTTAGTTTGGGCTAGATCGTGTTGCGTGTATGTAATAGAATATTATTATTATTAATATCCATATAATATAATAAATATAATATTAATCCAAGAAAAGTAATGCACACGAGAGATAAAAAAACATTACATAACTTACATTTACGCGAGCGAATAAGAAGCAAAATCTAGTTAATAAGAAAAAAAAGGACACGTCATCCAACAAACCAAATTCCATCTATCCTCAGAACCATTCTGTTTGTTTCGTATACATTTAAACGCCATCTGCAGCTGTCACAAGTAATATCTCCATTCTTAGACTCCATCTGAACACTTCCTTGGCACATAACGTGAAGTAATGTTCAAAGCAAGTCGCATGTAAATAGTCTGTCAGTATCGGAGGACAAATTGACAGTCGTCACCGGCGCGAGGTAAAAGGCTGTCGACGTAAGGAAATGGCTGATCGAAAGCGGAATAAAGGAGAAATGTTTGGTATATAGACTAGTACGTTAAGTACCTATTGCCTGCGGTTTCCCTCGTTCGGTAACAGACCTTTTTACTGGATAAAAGATTCCATATCTATGTCTTTTTCTGTTCCTCTGATAACGTGTATGCGAAATTTCATGATAATCAGTCGAGTAGTTAAGGCGTGAAATCGTAACAAACAAACTCACACTCACATCTATATACTACTAAGGATTAATAAAGGAATGAATATCGTTCAGAATTTCGACCAGTGACGACCAGAAGTAGTGGTACTACTAAGTTATATCTGTGCAAGTTTTTTTGAGCTTGTACTATGACAATGTGTATGCGGAATTTCATGATGATCGGTCGAGTAGTTAAGGCGTGAAAGCGTAACAAACAAACAAACTCACATTCGCATAAATTATAATAATAGTTAGGATTATTATGGATATTTCTTCATACATACGTACATAGTTTCAGACCAATATTCCCTAAGCAGTAGGTACAAATGTACTACACACACATATTTCGCTGCTCAAGGTTATTGACGAGCTTATTGCCGTTTCCTGGACGCAGTTCTAAACTCTGTACTGCTACTGACAATATCTTGACAGAAAAAGCAAATAACATTTTGCTTATCCTGAGAATCGAACCTGGGATCTCGTGCACAACAGTCACACCCACAACCGCTGCGCCATCGAGGCAGTCTATCAGAATTGTAAGTAAAAAATGAAATTATAAACAAGGAAAAAAGTAATCTAAAGTAGAATTGGAAGATGCGCATTCGAAAATCGTGTTCAATCAATCAATCAGTTTGTCATTTTGCATATCGCTAAATAATAGATCTATTATAAATAAGGTACATAGCACTTAGCATTACTATGGTTATGTTTAATGGACTCGATGGCCAGTGGCACAAGTACGTTCAATACGATACGCAAAATCACATTGTACCTACTTATTGGAAACTGAACCCTACGCTTGCCCAAAGAGCATCGCGCGGCTGCACCAGTTACGAAGCACAATGTGGCTTAGGGCAGTTAGGGCACACAATACTAGGTATTTCTCTCTGGTGTGATTTTTAGTAAATGGTCACCCATCTTAAATTGGTTCACAACTGTGTTGTTTAACATTGATATATTTAGCTTGCGAATATATAAGTAGGTACGTCACCTACATATTAATACGTGAAGAGAAAACTTGTCAGATATTGCACGCACGGAATGTGAGATATAGCATAGTTGAAATTTTAATAAAAAAAGGGGCAGTAAGCTGTTTATAGAAAGAAAATTTAGGTCAACTACATTTTTCCCCGGGGTTTGTTCGCGTTAAACTGGATTCTGTCGATAAACTTCTATGCCTTGAAAACAGTACTTATTTTCTAGATGAAAGGCCACATTGTCCGGGGCACAGAAAAGACCATATGTCTTTTCTGTGCCCCGGACAATGTGTAAGCTAAATTTTATAGTGATCGGTCAAGCAGTTGAGGCATGAAATCATAACAAACAAACAAGCTCATATTCGCGTTTATAACATTAGTAAGGATTAACAAGTGAAAAACAGCCATGAATTGCCGTAAATCTTAGAGTTCGAAAAAATGGTATCACGTGACCATAGGTCACGTGATACCATTTTTAAGGTCAAAGGTCATAGTGATTTCGGGGTATATCGACTATGCTGAGACTGCGAGCCTCTAGCTCTTACGGTTCTTGAGTTGAAAGTTGTATAACAGACGGACGGGCGGACGGAAGGACAAAGCTGTTGTATAAGAATTTTTTCGAACTCCTAAAAGCAATAAATTATGGTCGAATATCTGGACCGATGGCATAGAATATTACTATTATTATTAGAGAGGGAGCTGTCCATTTTTAAAATAAAATACGACCATTTTCAGCCACAAGTACCTAATATTAATTCTATGCAATATTTTTGCAAATATTTCAAGCTGATCCTGTGATGAACAAAAGTTATAAGTCCTGGCGAATGACAAAACTTCAGTGATTCTCGTATCCGACGTTGATTTGAACTCGGCGAACATTCGTAGTTGATAGAAAAAGTTCCAATTACCTCCATACTGCGTCACTGATAAATTGATCTTACTCCTAGTGAGATCAGATATATTTCCTGGCGTATCTACTTTTTATATTATAAAGGTACTAGCTTTTGACCGCGGTTTCGCTCGCATAAAAGTGGGTTAGGTTAGGTTATGTTATGTAAGTAACAGTAACTTTTTTTTGAATAAAATATAGCCTATGTTACTCAGTGATAATATAGGTTTCTAATGGAGAAAGAATTTTTAAAATCGCTTTAGTAGTTTTTAAGTTAAATCCATACAAACAATCAAACAAAAAGTTAAATCTTTCTTTTTTATAATATTAGAATAGATATAGATCTATCTAGAAACGCGCATGATTACCGATCGAGCAGATATAAAACCTGGGATGTTCTATTTTCAGGTCGGAAAAGGTGTTTTAGTTTGTGATAGATCTTATTTTGTTTTCGAAAAGACTATTCCCGAGCACGCGCAGTAACGCCTGTGTCCCGGGTAACTTTACAAACAAGCATACCACGAGCATAAAGAATATAGACTCGGAACAATTATTTGTGGATCACACAAATTTGTGTATCGTGTGGGATTCAAACCCATAACACACAGCGTGGTGACAGTGGCGAGGCAACCACTTATACCGCTACACCATCCGTGATGTCAATTGTGAAGTCGTCAGTTGCTGGCTGAAATTAGCTGCGGCCTACAGGTTCACATTCTAGAATGCAATAAATATATTGAGTACTGAGAATTCTACAGATGTCCGATTTTACCAGACAGCAATACTATTCGCTATCTTTTCTTCTCCCTTAGCCCTTATTATTCCCAAGTCACTTGGGGTCGGCTTTTCTAGTCTAACCGGATTTGACTGGATATCAGTTTTTACACGAAGCGGCTGCCACCTGACCTCCGCAACTCAAAGGCTAACGATACCCTAAGGCTAGAACAGTGTCAGGATATTAGAGGGTACTGACTTTCCCAATAACGACTGCCATAGATGTTCATGGCAGCCGGGACCGACGGCTTAACGTGCTCTCCAAGGCACGGAGTAGGCGATAATTGTCAATCAATACGCACATAATTTCGAAAAGTCATATAACTTCCGAAAATCAGAGATGCGCGACGTGGGTTCGAACCCGAGACCCTCTGCATTGCAGTCTGTTGGTCTCCCCACTGAGCTATCGCTGCTATACTATTCGCTATCTATTACATAAAACATAGGTACCGACATGTGAGGGCGCGTCTATTTAATTTCCGTCTACCGAACTTACACTTTTCAAGACCTCCACACCGTATCGATATTAAGAATTTCCTAAAAGATAAGATGTTAATACTAGTCGTCACCTAGAAATCCAACCCAGGACTTTGTGATCAGAGGCAATAAATTACCACTGGACCTATAAAACAGTCTGCTTGGAAAACAGGCGTTATTATATCCAACAAAATTGTCGAAAACACTACTACAATTTCTAAAAGCGAACAATTTATATGAGCAAAACATAACTGTAGAGTACCTACCTCCTGAGCATTGTTTTCTGAGAAAAGCTATTATCTGTTAAGAAATAGCTTAAAGCTCGGCGAGGGCTGGCTGTGATATTTCATTTTTCATCTGACGACGATGTTTTTACCGCGGGAAAAGTGCAAATGACGCTTACAAAGATTTCCGTGGAATCAGGTCGCGGCGGCGCGGCGTTGCGCTGGTAACAATGAGCGATGGAGCTGCAGACTCGCGGTTTTATACGACTTTTTATTATCTTGACCTGTTTTTACTATTTGTAAATAGAAAGAAGAAAGAAAGAAAAGAAAGAAAATAATTTTATTTGTTCCACGCTCATTATATAAGGTAACAGAAAACACAACCAAAAGTACATATAGAACAAATAAGGTCCTGCGTCAGCAATGTTGCAGTATATCCACAACGCTGGTATTCTCGCAGACCCATAAATATTATGGAATCTTAAAAACAATGCATAATAATGTTTTTAGATGAGTATGATGATGCAAGAAAGGACAAGGGGCATTCTGCAGTGTCAATCGATGGTATATGTGTATTGTATATAGTATTTTTTTTAATATACTTACGTGCAAATTACAAAAACTAAATTCAACTATTTATAACTAGATCATAGTCACGACGTTCTTTTAAAAATCGTGTCCCGCACTATAATTATCTCCTTTATCACGGAAACTGAAAAAGCCAAACAAAGGATGCATTAGAAAAGAGACGAACATCAAGACCAGAAACAACTATTTAATTTTGGTGATCTAATTTTTTTATCACGTATGGTATTTGAATCCATAAAACCTAGTCCAGCCACTCAATCAATATCTTTTATTGACATGCACACACAAGCTGAGAATCCAATGATATAATTATGTATCTGGCGTTTATACCGCCCGTCTATTTCTCCATAACCAACCGAAGAGGGGAATGTTAACAGCGTTTGCTTCTAGATTAAGCTATTCACGGTCGGACGTTATTGTCTAATTGTCTTATTGTTCGGAAACCTGCGGCAAGATCTCGCCGGGATCTCTTCTCGCTTATCGTTCTCGCAAAACGTTTACCCCTGATTCAATTATGTCGGCAAACGTTCGCGTAATTGCGTTAAAAATGTCTCAACTCTTGCTTTGTTGGTTTTACGACAAATAAAGTGGTCAGTCTCTCAGATTTACGATTCTAAAGACCTTTATTTGTTAAAGGGTTCAGGCTTGTTTAATGTGACTCTTTATGTTAATTAACTACAAGAGATTTCGTTTAGAATAAGCTGTTTTGCTTATTATAAAGGTAAATAATATACTTGAGAAACACTGTCTGGTCTTAAAATGTTTTGATTTAATTTACTTATTACAAGGTTGTCTGGAAAACTCACTTAGGCCGTACATTTAAGATAATTTTATTTAGTTGAACGTTGAATGGCAATGCTGGTATTTGTAGGTAAGAAAAGTCCAGTCTGATCACGCGAAGCGTCAATTAGCCGCTTAGTCTGTTCTCTGAAAAGAGCACGAGCGCCCAGACCCCTTATGAACCTAACCGCCTTTTTTTATAATGCTAGCAAGCTTATGTCCTCCTGATGGGTAAAAGTTACTGTAGATAAGAGATGTTAATTATGTTGCCAGGTAAAGTAGTATCCCTCCAACCTTAGAAAACTCTGCTCACCGTAACAACAATACTAGACTGCATCGCTAGTTCCTTCAGCTTGAACGAAGACAAGGATTACGCGGAGATTCCACTGTGCCTTAAAACTAATACAAATATAGATATTAATAAAATTATTAATAAAAGTTAGGAGGGCACTTCTGCCTACCTAACCTTGTGACGATAATCGCCTAGACGCCCGGCGAACGCGGGCGCATAAGAAGCGCCAAGAAGCAGCGCCTAAGAAACGACGAACTTCTTTCCTATTAGAAGGAGTAGGGTAATTTTTCATTGAGTTTACTTTATCGGGATCCGGATGTAACCCCTTAGAATCAACAACATAGCCCAGATATTTCAATTTATCTCTAAAGAATTTACATTTTTCGAGATTAATAGTTAAGTTAGCACTTTTTAATCTTTCGAGATTGCGTAAAAGAAGAGAAATATGATTTTCAAAGGATGACGATATACAAATAATATCGTCGACAAAATAAAATACTTTGTTTTCAAACTCGGGATCAGAAAACAAAGTATCTACCAATCGCTGTTGAGTAGCAGGTGCATTAGTAAGACCAAATGGCATTCTTTTAAACTGATATGTACCTCGTGTAGGAATATAAAAAGCTGTTTTACAACGATCTTCCTTTCTGATCAAGGTCTGCCGAAAGGATTTAGATAAATCCAAACTAGTTAAGTATTTAGCGTCTCTTAAATTATCTAGAATTTCCGCAATATAGGGTAAATTATAAGCATCTTTTTTAGTAATAGAATTTAACTTACGGCTGTCTAAACAAAAACGTAATTCACCATTCTTTTTAGGGGTCAGAATAACGGGATTCGACCAAGGGCTTTCAGAACGTTCTACCACGTCTTCCGCGAGCATTTCATCGAGATGATTAATTAAAATACGTTGTTTATTAGGAGACATACGATAAAACCTCTGCCGAATAGGAGAACAATCGCCTGTATCTATGGAATGTGTAATAATGTTTGTGCAACCGAGACCCCGCGACTGATAAGAAATATCGGTGAATTTAGATATAATTTTGTCAGCGGTAGCTCTCTGGTTGTCTGTTAGAAGACCATAAGAGACGAGGTGAGAACCGACATTCGTCTGTAGTTCAGCGACGTGCGCATCAGACTTATTAAGAAATAAAATCGATTCTAAATGATTAGGAAACAGACCAAAACTTCTCCAAAAATCCATACCAAGTATTAAAGAATTTTTTATGTCTGGTACAATATGTACCACCAAGTTTACTAGATTATTTTGGAATTCTATTGGTACAGAAACCGAACCTAATGTATATAATTCCTCTCCGCTCGCGGTAATCAATTTAATTTTTTTAGAATTGTCTAAAATATGGCTATTGCTTAAAAAATGTTTATGAGAATTGTTTCCAAGAATTGTCACACCGGAACCAGAGTCCAAAAGACCAACGGCGCTTTTGCCATTTACATTAAGAGAAACATAAGGAGTGAATTCAATACTAGAGTCACGGATTGAGGATAAGTGGTAACAACTAAAGAATTTAGAAATATAAGTTAACCAATTAGACCACTCTTTTTTATTGAATTTAGAGTGACTATTATCTCCCCAATCCTTGCTAATTAGTTTTTTGGAGTAGTATTACTGGGTTTAGGTTTACAAGTAGGACAGTCAGAGACGCGAAAACCCTTTAATCCGCACTTAAAACATATCAAATATCTCTGCTGACGACAAGTATTTAATGAATGTGTATTATTTCTACAACGCGGACAGAACCGGTTTTTATTAACGACAGCTGCACCGATTGTTTCAACGTGAGACTTGGTAGCGGCCGATGTACTAGGTTGATTATTAAAGTATTTACCTTTATAATTAGGAGACTTATTATAAAAGTTCATATTATTGAAACTGCCCTTATAAGGACTAGAAGAATTAGAAGTAGGGTAATTATAAGCAAGATCAGGTGCCAGGGTGCTAGGGGACACTTTAGGTGGCTCCCTAAAGTCCTTAGAACGGCTATCAAACCTTTCAAAGTTTCTACACACGTTAATCAGAGAAGGAATATCTATTACATTGGCAGTTAAAAGGCAATTAGTGTAGCACGGCCTAATGTTATTTAATAAAATTTCTAATTTATCAGATTCACTAATTGGCACATCGAGACGAGAAAATAAACCTTGCATTTTTGCTATATATAAGGTTATGTTCTCAGATTCGCCCTGAGAACGTTGTCTTATTTCAGACATCAGTTTGTAATCAAAATTATGAGGGCTAAAGACTCTTTTCAACAACTGACATAATTGACCCCAAGAAGTGACGCTATCCCGAATACTACGAAACCATGTCAACGCGTCATCGGAAAAGATCTCAAATGCAAAAGAGAATAACTTATCCTCAGGTATGTTCCTAGCTGACATAAATTCATTAACCTTCTGAATAAAAGCACGCACACAAGACTTGCCATTATATTTAAATTTAGAAAGTTCTGAGAAAAGTTTTCGCTCATAGAACAATACATTTACAGGCTCGATCTGTTCGCAAGCTCTAGTGCTATAATTTTGAGAAGTTGATTCCTCCGGCTGGGAAACTAACGATCTAAATTAAGCATATAAGCCGTGGAACTCATCCCAAATAGATTTTAAATTATTTTGAGTCGACGGTTCGTCGAGACAAACGCGGTTTAATCTATGAAAAATATGATGTAATAGTGACTCAGTTCTAGCTGATAAATTACTGTCTAATCTTGTACGCAATACACTGACATTATTTGATGCTCTGAATAATGAGGTCTTTAGAGCCGCGATATCGTCTACCGGAGACAAATGAGACTCCAAAATGCTCTCAGAAGGAGAACCTGGTGCGAGCTTGGCGATTGATTTTCGAAGTTCATCGACCGTTTTAGCTTCATCACCACGCAAAGTAACTTCGTAAAGTAATTCCGATTTATTCAATAACGGAAACTTAATCTCGTACGCCATCTTGTTTAGAATGTTCGCGACGGTCACGAGGTATCGAACGGCCGAGAAATATTACTAATCACGCAATTTAACACGACAAGCAGCGAAATAAAAGCACTATCAATAGAACACAGTGAAATACAAGCGTATGATTCTGGCCAAGGATGCAAGGAGAAAAAAACGCGATAGCTAATAAGCGTAATAAATGTAGCATGTGCAATAGAATTATCTCGAATATAATAATAACACGACGTGGGTAATGAAACTGTTAGTAATTTCACTACGCGATCACGCACGTGGTTGGTTAAGCACTTAAGAAAGAAAAACTTACATACCCTTTGAGCAGAATACACACGCACAGTACACAGTATATAGCAATAATATAAAAAATACCACGTAGCAAGCCTTTAAACTTAATAGCCGGGCGCCATTGTAACCTTTAGGGTTTACTTTAGGAGAACTGTAGAATAATTAGGAAGTACAATGAGAGAAGGTATAACAAATACACTTTTAATGAATTAAGATACAAATAAAAGACTTAATCTTTACTTATACAAATATAGTCAGGGCGTGGTTCGCTAAAGACTTGCTTCGTGGTCCTTGTATAATCAGGACACTTAGCTGGGAGTGTGAAGCCTGGCCGCAAGGAGACTGCGACTGACGCCGTCCGTCCTTATATAGTGTCGCACCACCGGTCGCGAGAGGTGGCTAGTGACGTGCGCCCGCGTTCGCCGGGCGTCTAGGCGATTATCGTCACAACCTTTATCAACAATTTTATCAATATGTTTAGACCCCTTCAGAGATACACCTAAAACTCACAGGATCGTAGCAAATGGAAATCCATAGTCTCTGCCTACCCCTCTGGGAAACAGACGTAAATCTATGTATGTATGTATATACCTACATTCATAACTCTGTATATGTTATAAAAGCTACATTATGCACATTTTATTGCTGTCACCTATTACATTCGAAGAAACGCACGCACACACAGCAACGTAAGCTATATAACTTAGGTGCTTAATTTTCGTGCTTAATAGCTTTCTGTATGTGGGCTTGTGAAATAAATAGCGGTGTATCGTGGCTGTCGTACAGATCGTCTGCGTCACAGCCGTTTCACCGACGATCTGAGCGGCGATGACGCGGCGCTTCTACGCTCAATGGAGCACGGGCTGGGTGGAGTGTCCGTGAAAGCGATAAGCGATGATTAAAACGTTAAATAGCACGTCCAAACACATTTTATAAAAATAAGATTAGGTATTAGTAGGCTAGTTATTGAAAAGTTCGAGCAGTTTGTTAAAACTGGGTTAGACATTTTGTTTTATTTTAGGTTGATAGTTTGTTACTCTGTTTTTAAATAGGCTGAAGTTTGTATTTTGCTTGTTGTAGATGTGTATTAAAACGTAGTTTTATTAGTTACTGTAGTAAGATAAAACGTCAATGCTTAATTTGATTGTTAGTTTTTACCTATCCCTACGATATTTTGAGCCACTTCGAAGAAGCAATCAAAATCGAGACGGACCTGTATTGTAGCTATACTGGTAATAAAATATTAGGTCAAAATGCCACTCCTAAAACATTAAGTTATTAAGCACTACATACGTTATCCGTAACATTAAAGTCATTTACGAATCGGTATGTCAATCACATTAATCCACCTCAATTGCGCTCTTTTGCCCGTTGACAGTAAGACCACTCTCCGGAGCTAACGAGCAAAAAGCTCAGCATACTCAGCGGCACGAATTACCCTGATTCTGGGTAATTACAGACTACCAACCCTATCCTGAACACTATGTCATCGTGACGTCATTAGCGGTAAGCACAAATGTAGCAAAGGGCACTGATTAAAAGCCTTTACAAAGGCTGAATCGGTAATTATACGTCCTTTAAAAAGGACATAATTAATCCGTTTTAGTACTAAAGTGGAAGCTAATTAGATTTTGGCGTGAGTGTATTTTTGTTTTTGTTTTCAGTTAGAGGAATGTTGAGATTCGTGAAGTGGTGAAGTGGGTTTATTTAGGGACGATGGTTTGTTTTCGTTTAGATTTTTGTGAAGTCCGGTGATATGCTAAACGCAACGAACGAATAAATGAACACGTATTGTTTTATTTACGTTCTAATGTAGTGAGTGTGACTTTCTGCGACTAAGTAAATCCATTATTTCTTTTAAAGATAAATATAATATTTCTCTAGTTTAATAGCACCTTGACCAATTATACAGAAAAAAAGATCTAGCACTGAGTTGTTGTGCAACCAAAAATTAAACATAACCAAACGACATTCGCATATCATTAAAATCCCACGCGACACAGTAATTTATTCCTTGTGCGAGAGTAGGCATCTTTAAACATAAACATAAATTAAAATTACGCCATTCATACAATGGATAATTAAACGTCAAATATCAATTGTATGCATCTCTGAGAATTATTCCCAAATACATGAGATACGTTAGCACGTAATCCTAACTCATATAATAAACGCGAATGTGAGTTTGTTTGTTACGCTATCACGCCTTAACTGCTTGACCAATTATCATGTAATTTCGCACACACGTTGTCAGGGATGCAGAAAAAGACATAGGAACACCTTTCATCTTCATCCTTCATCCTTTCATCCAGGAAAAGTATTGTTCTTGAGCAAGCGAAGCCGCAGGCAAAAAATTTGTAATTAATATTTTATGTGTTCTATCACTATACATTTTATCTTTTTTTATATTTTGTTTTTGAGCAGCGATAGCTCAGTGGGGAGACCAACAGACTGCAATGCAGAGGGTCTCGGGTTCGAACCCACGTCGCACACCTCTGACTTTCGGAAGTTATATGACTTTTCGAAATTATTTGTGTATTGATTGACAATTACCGCCTGCTCCGTGCCTCGGAGAGCACGTTAAGCCGTCGGTCCCGGCTGCCATGAACATCTATGGCAGTCGTTATTGGGAGAGTGTCGACACAAAAGATCCCACTGGGTCGAAGTGTCGCCGGTCTGCACTGACTGGCCCCCACATAAGATACATACATTTTATCTATTAAAAATCTTTTATATCTACAGCCAACCAAGATTACAGATGCTTTTAAGCATCCCCGCTATCGAGGATATTGGGATGTTAACATTATCGATGTGATATTGAAACAATTTCCGAAGTGCAGGGGATAAACCGCGTTAAAGTATAATATTCCCAGTTTTGATACATTGGGTAACATAACGTTAATATAAAAATCTGTTGTTCATGGCAATCCGCGATCGCGGTGGCATTCAAAATAATAAATGGTCCCTTAGCAGTCCATGGAGTGTGGCATGTTCGACCCTACGACGAAAAATTTGTCAAGTCCATAGTTGTTTGCTCTGAGACTGGACTGCTTGTTTTTAAAAGCTTTATTAGTCTATACTAATATTATAAAGAGGAAAGCTTTAATTATTGTTTATATGTTTGTAAGGGTTTAACTGGAAAACTACACAACCAATTTTAAAATTATTTCTTTATTAGAAAGCTATATTATCACCGAGTTAGATAGGTTATATTTTATTTAAGCAAAAAGTACTTTTGCTCCTAACCTGACCAATCCTACTTTAGGCGAGCGAAGCCGCGAGCTAACGCTAGTTGTTCACAAAACCTACCAGGCGCGTATATAGAAAAGCTACTTCAGTACATCTCCGCCGAACTGAATTAGCATTTTCTAACGATAAACACGCGTAAATGCTGCTCCAATACGTCTCAGAGGGTGATGTACTGCAGTAGGATTTCAAGTTTTATAACGTGCCGCAAAGTAGAGTTTATACTAATTCTGTTCGTCAACGTGCAACTGATACTAAAGGAAGGCTAAGACTAACTGTATAGGTTTCTGGTTAAAGAATAGAGTAGGTGTGTTGTAGCATGAGAAATAAAGCAAATACAGTACGAAAAAAGATCCCGGACACGGATTTTTCATAAGATTGATGACAAGCAGTCAGTGATGGCGTAGGGGTTCTGAGTGTGGGTAGTTTGTGTCTGTTAAGGACTGCGTCCGTTAGTGTTAATTGTATGTTTGTAAACTATCCACGAGATAATCTACACAACTCCCACTTTAGGCGCTAATCCCTAAACTGGGCATTATCTGTTTTAAATAGAAGCAAATAAAAGCATATTATACAATCCTTTCTAAAAAAAAAACTGGCACCTTACTTAGTCATTGGCTTTTCTATGGATAATATTAATATTTTTAGTATCTCAATAGCAAATATGACTTGAAATTTCTTATCATCGATGAGAATATTAAGTATATTCTCATTTTGCTAAACCTTGAATCGGTGTTGAAGTAAATGAAATAAATCACAGAGAGCCGTGTTAAAATTGTAATTTTATGGGTATAATACAATTGATACTACGAGTATTTTACTCGTCTTTTTAGGAGGTCCCAGACGTACTGAACAGGGTTAAGGTACCTGGAGTAACGTACTCTTGTCCGATGAGGCTCGAATTTGTCTGAATGGACCGACTGCTTAACGTGCTCTCCGAGGCAGGCGATAATTGTCAATCAATACGCACATAATTTCGAAAAGTCATATAACTTCCGAAAGTCAGAGGTGCGCGACGTGGGTTCGAACCCGAGACCCTCTGCATTGCAGTCTGTTGGTCTCCCCACTGAGCTATCGCTGCTCGTATAAGCTCACGAAGTAACTTGGGAGCCCGCGCTGGTCGTCGACTGCTTATATCGGCCGCTAAAAACCTCCTCCTCACAGTCTATAAGCTAACTTGTGCTCCTCGTACCTCTTCAAGGTTTCTTTTGAGGTCTATGTAACTGCATTTGCGGTTCCAGCGCCTGAGTCACTAAAAAGCAGTCATCTTGTGGTTGTGCGCAACGTTTTCTCCCAGAACCTTGCTTTCTCTGAACGGAACCTATCTCTTAGTATCGAGTCCAGGTTCTTTGGACGGTTGAATGACTCACGTTTAACCGCTGTGAGACGTAACAATGGCTACACCTCTCTTCCAGCAGTGCTATAATTTTACTAGCTGTTATTGCTTTTTCTATCATCACAGTAAACACAAAGATATCTGTTTTAAGTCACAATAAGGCAGGATTATGCGACAAACATAAATTATTCTACTAAAATAACGAGAAGTTAGTTTTAGTTGCCTGATAACCTTATAACCGCAAACCCGCTAAAAGTAAGTAAAAAGTCACAAACTGAAAAAGGAATTATTTCTAAGAACAAAAGTTTCAAATTTGTAATTAACTTTTTTTCATACCCAGACTCTTCATTAAATGCCAGTAACATAGTTTGGCTATTAAAATCTCTTTAGAACTAAATTATTACAAATAATGTAAAAAAAAGTTTGTAATGTCACTGCTGAAATAAAACTAGTCAGAAATTAGATTGTGACACTACTTTCAACGGAGATATTTCCAGAACCTGTTTAGCTACTCGAAATTTAAGAATATCCTAAGAAGCTTCACCTTATAAAGATTTGATTTTTATCAAATCTTAAAAAAAGAATTGTTCGTTAATGTACCTCTGCCATTCCCTGCAAAAAAGAGTGTGTAATATAGATTATACTCGTATTATTACGTCCGCAAATAAACCATCGGGCCTAATAATACACTCATATAATACCACGCAAACATATTTTTTTCTTCATAATACAACCTGGAAAACATACAATTAATATCCTTACGACGTAAGCATCCCAGATTCCTGTCGCCAACATTCTTACGTAATTTCGCCATAAACAATATCGATAGACGAGACATTCGCCAACAATGAACTTACATCCATTAAATTGAAGGTCCCTACGTCTCGAAGAAACCAACTTACCCTTATTCCATGTATAGATGAGTCATCCCTTGACTCCGGTCAATGTCATACGATACCGGGAGACATACCAACTTTTATTTACCGCTAATATTACAACCCTTGACTCTTAAGCCTTAGAAGATAAGGTTTAAAATCGTTTGAGTCTTGTGCAGTGTAGGTGTATGTGTAAGTTAGTGTTGCTGGCTGTATGTAAGAATATCTAATGGGGCGAACGCGTCAGTATTCGTGAATTGGGGCCGAACTGGTAAGATAACGTCGTATAGCGCTATTATAAGAATATTGGCTGTATTAGGTTAGGTGAACGGAAGATCTTTACATGGAACTTTGTGAATATGTCCGCCAATGTATTAGAATAGATAAAGATCTATTTGGTTTGGTCTAAGAGTTTTAATATGTATGACAAGACACAAGAGGATTTGTAATGAAAATTTACAAATACTGCGGGGAAGGTGTAGTGATTTAAATGGTCGTCACGCCACTGTGACTGCGAGTGTGGTAGGCTCGATCTCCACCCAGGACAAAAAATTGCGTGATCTACAAATATTTTTTTCGGGCCTGGGTCTTCTTTGTGTACGTTATTTGAATGTTTGTATAATCCCCCGCCACATAGAAAATGTTCCTAGTGCGCAGGAAATGATCGTAGGAGGGATCTCCATAAAAAAAACATGCGGGGCTGTCTTTGGGGACTGCTGATAGAAGTGAAAACTAAGTAACTTATGAATTGTATCGTCGAGCTATTAGATTATTATTTTTGAATTTTGAATGCGTTCGGTGACAATGACGCGAGTTCCGTGATTTTTGTTCACCCGAAAAGTGCGCAACGCGCCTAAAGAAGTTTTCACTTCAAAAAATAAAAAGATTATCCAAATTATAACCTATCCGATTACCAAAACCAATAAATTATTTATTATTTGATTACGATATAAATGAGTCAGCTATACAAACTTGACTTCCCGAGCTGGTTTGAAGTCGTTGTTTCTATTTGAGGTATTTGTAGCCTACTCCTTTAATTAGCGTACTTTGCTATAACTAGTGCCTGTATTTGGATTTCTCACATGATGCATACCCTAAATGGATTGATATGTACCACCATATTTTCTATTTAATTCGCCAAAGTTGCGTTCCGAATGAAGAATTTTGAGCATTTGGAATAATTCCTGTGCCGCGGGGGACTTTACAAACATTCAAACAAAGAACACGCAGATTCGAAGATGTGGATCACACTATTTTTGTCGAACCCACAACACTCGGCGTATAGTTTGACCAAAACCGCTGTACCGCACTTTAGGTATGCGCGCGGCGAGACGGGGGGGATTGCCGTGAGCGTTGACGAATGACATCGGCCTGTTAGCGTTTTCCCCCCCTCCTCGTCTCGCCGCGCACATACCTAAGGCGCGGTACAGCGGTTTTGTTCAAACTATAGTGGCAATGGCGAGGCGTCTATTTAAACCACTACACCACTCGTGCAGTCATTGCACTCTCTATACCCTCATAATCACTTCAACTTCAACAACTATAATTCACTACACATTATTATACACTTGAACCAAAAAACCCAACAGGCCAAAAGCATGCAATTTCACACCCTTCGATGCACTTGTCAAGCTGTGAAGGGTACTGTAGGGTGGGCAGGCCAATTATCCAAGGGTTTGCTAATACCTTACGTATTTAACCTCATTTGTCTGGCTTATTTAAGACTTATACCGGCGTTAGTGGATCGGTGTGAGGATTAGAGTTAATGACGTTTGAGCTGCTGCTGCGTTATTCGTGAAGGTTGACGTTTTTATATAATAATAATATCAGCCCTATATTAAATTGTCCCACTGCTGGGCACGGGCCTCTTCTCAGTATGAGAAGGGTTAGGCCATAGTCAACCACGCTGGCCCAGTGCGGATTGGCAGACTTCAGATATTTTTGAGAACATTATTGAGAGCTCTTAGACATGCAGGTTTCCTCACGATGTTTTCCTTCACTGTTAAAGCAAGCGATAATTAACAATTTAATACGCACATAACTTCGAAAAGTCAGAGATGTGCGCCTTGGGATCGAACTCAGAACCTCTGCGTGGCAGTCTAACGGTTTCCCACTAAGCTATCGCTGCTATTACGTTAATATGACGCAAGCGTTAGCCAAGGTATAGTACATAACGTAGGACGAGAGAAAAAGCTTCCTTTTTTTTACTTTTTACTTTTACATATTCAGAGTCCTCGAATGAGTAGGCAGAATTGTATAACGCCTACATTCGCAATTTATGGTTTGCAGTCTCATTTATTTATTTCACATACACAACACTATCATTACAAGGAACCTTAATGCGATAGTGTGGTTCACTATAATCTATTATTTATTCTTATTATTATTATTATTTTCAGCCTGTATTGTCCCACTGCAGGGCAAAAGCCTCCCTCTCGCTTTGCCACACATCCCTATTATTCGCTAATTTGCACCAGTCTTTCCTATAGTAAGTTAATTCGTCTAGCCATCGACGTTTTGGTCTACCACGTTGTCGCTTAGCACCGTCTGGGATCCAATCTCTGCTGATTTTAGCCCGAAGATCCTGCGGCATACGGCAAACGTGTCCAGCCCAGTCCCATTTGAGTTTGGCGGCTGTCTGGGTGACCTCTGCGATTTGTGTTTTGGAGCGTAGTGTAAAGTTTTTAATGCGGTCTATACTATACTATAATCTAATTAATTATTATGTTTATATATATACATACCTACGCATTACCATAGCAAATTACAAACATCGTTATCTTTATGAATTCACCCATTGTGCAACAGAACAGGTGTAGCTTATCCGCGACGAGGTTGAGGGTTTTGTGTGCGCGCGTCAGAGGCGCCTTTTGCAGCAGGTTCAATAGTAGGCGAGCGTACTGCCGTTTATCTATCATAGTTCTGGTACCATTTTACTACTGAGGATTACTTGACAGAAAGAACCAATAATAATAGATACTTTACCCAACTATGGAAGCGAATCAGAGACCTCAGGCACTATAGACGCATTTACAACACTGCGCGCCATCGAGGTAGTTTGTAGCTTGCAGCCTGTGGTATTGTTTAAATAATAATCAAGTGGATATAATATATCAGATCTCACTAGTAAAACTGTTTATTATCCGGCAGGATGTATACCATCTTAAATGAGTAGGCGCTACAGTTTCTGGTGACTGCCTCGATCGTGCAGCGGTTGTGTAAGCGACTGCTGTGCATGAGGTCTCGGGTTCGAAACCCGGGTCGGGCCAACACAGAATTGTTTGGCTTCTCTAAGAAGCTTCTCCCTCAATAGCAGCCCGAAGGGAGGACGTAGGTGGTTACACACACCCATGTGCCAAAGCACGTAAAGCCGTTGATCCCGCGCTCGGTCTCTCTCTAGTCGTGTCGGATTGCAATCATATTCTGATAGTTATGGTACTGAGAGTGCATTTCTTTGTGTGCATACGCATGTGCACTATAATATCTTCTGCGTAGATGGTCAGTCTCCGTTATAACCGGCTGCCGTGACTGAAATTCAGTATGGAGGACGTTACTATAACTTTTGCTTCCAATGAAAATGTAGGCAAACCGAGATAGAATTAATTGTTATTTTTAATGTTATTGCCATAAAATCTCCACCCCTCTCCGTATAAGAAGTAGTATTAGGGTATGATATGTGTCTCAAGGGATTTCTTACAATTACAGATGTGATGGTTGTCTAGCTGTCACAATAAATATAATATATTATTATGTTATCTTTATAAAGGACAATGAATAAATAAATAATGTTTGACTACACTGGCTTTGTGGTTTCAGTGGTCGCCTCGCACTTTTCCGCCGCACCTAGTGTTGTGGGTTTGATTCTATACAGGAAAGATCTTTGTGTAATCTACAAATGGCTATGCCGAGTTTGGGTGTTCTTCTAGTCTGTTGTCTGAATGTTTGTAATATCCTTCGCAACACAGGAATTATTACTAGCGTAGATGAGGCCTTTAAAAAAATAAGTCCTATGTATTTATGAATATTGTACATTCAATAAATTGCACTGTAATCCGTAAAAGTAACTTAATTCAATGTGTCTTTCACGTTTAAGTTATACTTTATTATTTATATAAAAGCAGCGATAGCTCAGTGGGGAGACCAACAGACTGCAATGTAGAGGGTCTCGGGTTCGAACCCACGTCGCGCACCTCTGACTTTCGGAAGTTATATGACTTTTCGAAATGATGTGCGTATTGATTGACAATTATCGCGTGCTCCGTGCCTCGGAGAGCACGTTAAGCCGTCGGTCCCGGCTGCCATGAACATCTATGGCAGTCGTTATTGGGAGAGTGTCGACACAAAAGATCCCACTGGGTCGAAGTGTCGCCGGTCTGCACTGACTGGCTCCCACATAAGATACATACATCTATATAAAAACTACTTTCGTGTAAATTCAAAGCGATATTGTGCTATGGTATGCCACAAATTAATACATACATACATAGTCTTACGCGAATATCCTCGAAAGAGTAGCTATAAGTGTAATAAACGCAGATTACGCCAACATTGTTTTAGGTCCGACGCGCCACGTAATATTGAGACAAGTACTTTGATGCGGGGGGAAATTATTGCAAAAAAATTAAATAACATTTTGCTCGATCCAGACTGGCCCCGTGGCGCAGCGGTAGTGAATGCGACTGCTGTGAGGTCTCGAGATCAAATCCCGGGTCGGGCCAACAGAACGTTTTTGAGTTTTTCTGTTAATAAAACTTAATAGCAGTTAGGAAGCGGGCGGTGTTAGTCACCCCGTGCCTGGGAAAGCACGTAAAGTCGTTGGTCCGGCGCCAGATCTCTCTCCGGTCGTGTGGGGTTACCGTCCCATCGAATCATAAGAGGGAAGGAACAGAGAGTGCACTTGTGTTTGTGTACACGCTTGTGCATATAATATCTCCATATCTCCTGTGCAGATGGCCAGTCTCTGTTAAGATTGGCCACCGTGACGGAAATTCTGTCTGGAGGACATTATTATTATTATATTCATTGCCATTACGCCACCAAAGCAGTCTTCAACCAAAACGTCGGGGAAAGTATAAATCCTATTAAATAGTACCAAGTGAAGTTTAATAGTAACAGTAGAGAAATAAATTAAAAATTATATCAAAAAGTGTTTCTAAATAAGTTTAATTTCTGTCTAATTAATCACTAGTATACGCTAGCTTGTTTACTGATATACCAACGTTTCACAATCCTACATACGTCTCGCTACAGCTCCACAGTCAGTTAGCAGAACTAAATAAATCCATCGCGCCCTCTGCGCTATCTCCGATAGTATCTTCATCCCTCGGCGCACGAGGGGCGGCAGTAATTGGGCGCGATGCCGCCCTGATAACGTCGTCTGGCAGCCTGATTAAATGCATGTGCATATTTCTGTTACACTGTCTGATTACTGCGTGTTTCGTATTGATAATTTAGTAGAAAATTAGTGATTCGTGAAATACGTATTCAATGTTGGTAATAATTATAATCAAACTATATTGAATAGACTCAAGACATATATCGTTTTATATTCCAGAAGGTGTCAGCTAAATTGTATTATGTATACATTTTATAAAGGCGAATCACTTGCCGTCTTCCGGGCATAGTTCCAGAATCCGTGCTGCTATTAAGAATTTCTTCAAAAATATTCCATAAAGCTTTGCTCGACTCAGGTATTGAACTCAAGACCGCATGCAAAACAGTCACGTTTACTACTACCACGTCACGCAGGTAGCAAAGTTTTTATTTTTCAAATTTGAGCTTTAAAATGTGTCATTAATCCCGCAGCATACATAAGTTTGTGCTTTTGTTTGCATACGATCGTGAGAAACGGCGTTTCCTTTTAGGATATTCCTAATAGGAGCCTAAAGAGAAATCTGACAGTACCTAATACTCCTCTGACTAGCCCTTCAGCGATACACAAGCGTCAGTCTATGATATGTATTTTATTATATTCATTGGGCTCTTAATAAATGTAACAAAGTCGATAAAAATAAGCCTTAGTCATGTCTACTCTTAATAACATAATCACCATCAATCTTCAAAAGAAGCAATCAAATCGTTGGACAATAAACCTCGAGATAGTTGCCCAACAAAATAACATAAATATGAATAGGTATCGTAGAATAGACAGTAAATGAGATATCGATTTGCGCAAAATTTGCGTCTCACCGCACGCTATAATAGTGCAAAGAACTAGCGGCAAAAACCCACAAATGATTTGCAATTATGCAGTCTCAATGGACTTATTACATCAGTAGGGGTCCAGACTACGGACCTCGGTGCTCAGCTACAATTGAATTTTAACGACCTATAATATTCGTGACATGCGGCTGTTGGAATTGGCGCACATTACTTATGTTAGCCAATTCCTTCAAATGCATTTAAAGAAAACTGCTTGTAAAAAATAACCCGCGATCATATCGTATACATTCGCGTAAACGTAAGACAAATTTATAAGGTATACTTATTCGCGAGGTTAGTGAGTTTTATTTTTTTAGGAGCTTATATAGACTATACCTAAGCACCTCACTAGCCATGACCCCTAATTTAAAGATTATTATGTATTTGATAATTCAATTATTTGGATCGCCAGCAAATGATACACATTTCTTACATCTAAATATTAATTTGCAGACATGCCTTGTGCTCATTCACTTACAGGCAACCACATCCAACAAAAATACAACTTTCTCCACAAAAATTAAATAAAAAGCTCTAAATACATTAACATTAAATTAAAAAGAAAGAAGCAATAGAAATGTTATAGTCCTTACCGATGGTTGTGTATGTTCTTCAAAACGTTCTGCACAGAGGCTTAGTGGTTTAAGTTGCCGCCTCGCCACTTTACGTGGCGCCGAGTGTTGTGAGTTCGATCCCCACATGAAACAAAAAATTTTCCTACTCCAAAGATGGCATACGCAAAAGCAATATTTCTATTCTAACGTCAGGTTCCTGTTATAGGAGGCTGGCTTCTCTGGGACAATAAGCACTCAACAAAGATTAAATTACTTAGCGTAGTGGTTAGTGTAACCGACTGCAATGCGTGAGGTCGCGGGTTCGATGCCCGCACAAGACAAACATTTGTGTACATGGACATGGATGTTTGTCTTGGTCTGGGTGTTCCTATGTATAATATGTATGTATTTACAAAAAAAAATGTATAGGTATATGTATGTTTATCCATAGTACAAGCACTGCTTATTTTGGGCTAGATGGTGTTGTGTGTATGTGATAGAATATTATTATTATATTATATTAATCATAGAATATTACTACGTATTGGCTAGTTTCGATTTGGAGATTAGTGAAAAAGCAAAAAAATAATATAAATAAGTAAAAAACAAAAATAATCTGAACAATTAAACAACTATTTGAATAGGCACATGAGTCACAAAGCATTTTCTTCTTTCACACACAAATAATCCATGAACCCATAAAACATTCCTACTGCACTATTTGTATTCCAACTTATAAAACCGTATGTCTCGCACGGAATTCGAGCACAGATGGCCGTCCAGATTTGTGGCTCGCAAGAGGATCCTATTTGTGACGAAAGAACCGCTGCGGTCGGCAACATACAAAATAGGCTTAACATAAACGTTAATAAATAATTTATATGGGACCCACTACTCGCTATAAGCCTGCAACTCGCTTTGATGTGTGTATTACGTCACTCTGATATCATTAAAGTGCGCAAATTGATATTTTTTCTGCGGGTAAAACATTGGGGTCGATAAGGGTTGTAATTGTTTATCGGAGGGTTGAATGTGATGCGTAGTTGTATATAATTGTTTTTTAAGTACTGGAACTATCAAGGGTATATTATTATGTAAATGGATAGGTTCATATATCGGCGGTGGCGCAGCGGTATTAAATGCGATTGTATGCTGTCTGTGTGTAGACAATTTATTGGGTTTTTCTGTCAAGAAATAATAAGTAACAGTACGGCATCCAGAAGTATATGTGTTCGGTTTACGGTAATAGATTGTGGGTGTAATACATTTTTATTAAACCTTTGGGGATATCAACGTGAGAATATGTTTTTATATATGTATGAATATTTTAAATTTCACCCCTTTTCTTTTATAACCCCCTACTGGTCAAGCGAACAAACTAAAAGAGCACTAACTAACGCTCTAAGCACTTAATCCTCTACGTACTTTCTACAGTAACAATTTTACTTTTGACGTCTTTGACACATGATCATCGAGAGATTACAGGCGCTTGTTACGCGACGCATGTATTTTAAATTTCAGAGACGCAATTGCTGTTTTGATAGTTCAAATCATAATAACTTAGGCTTAGATTGAGACAAAATTAAGTTATATTGCAGTGCAGTTTAACTGTATTGTAATAGACATGTTCAGAAATCAATGATCATATCTATACTAATATTATAAAGCTGAAGAGTTTGTTTGTTTGTTTGTTTGAACCCGCTAATTTCAGGACCCACTGGTTCGATTTGAGAAATTATTTTATTGTTGGATAGCTTATTTATCGAGGAATCACGCTTCGATCCACGGGGGCGGCGCAGTTACGATAAACGCGGGTGAAACCAAGAGAACATCTAGTATTATAATAGATCCCGGAGTGCAAGCGATTATTAGGAAGTCAAGGAGATGGCATTTTATATGCATTATCTTCATTTTGTTCTGCTGAGATATATTTTGCTTAAAATGTATTCTTTTACTAATGCGGGTGATGTCGTGGCTTAAATCTGCACTTTTGTCGATGGGCATCGATCTGTATGGGTTCCATTACTTTTTCTTTCAGTATGAAGTCACAATGTGCTCATATAGACGACAATAGGCTTGCTCCCGACTAACGTAATATGGGACCTAAATCGGAGCAGATGCACAGAAGTAGGCAGGCCTACGTCTTTAGTTGCATACAGAGATAATTCTTAAAAAAAGATCCAACCGAAAGAAGCGGGTTCAGTTCGTTATCACAAGTACACTTTTGGTAATAAGAAAAATTCTATCGTTCGTGGGGTCCTGCGTATCAATCATAATAGATCTCTGCCAACCCCCGCGGGGTTACAAAGGCGTGAGTATACAATAGTCCCGTGACTTCACAAAACACTCTACTATTCATAAACCGTACTCCAAATCAATTAGTTAAATTACACGTCCCATATCAAAATTCAATTCACGAACATGCACTGGAATAATTTCACAAAAACTAGTCCCCTATTAGAGAGCAATTGTACAAAAAAGGGGACGTAATTATAATCAATTAGAACATTGAACGCGATGCACGCTTTGCACGCATAATCACGCGTTGCACGCGTTTAGCACGCGTTTAACACGCGTCGGGTAACAAGCGCCTGTGATCTCTCGATGATCATGTGTCAAAGACGTCAAAAGTAAAATTGTTACTGTAGAAAGTGCGTAGAGGATTAAGTGCTTAGAGGGTTAGTTAGTGCTCTTTTAGTTTGTTCGCTTGACAAGTAGGGGGTTATGAAAGAAAAAAAGGGTTATTAAGTCGCTCGTACATGACAGAGTGCAAAGTATTAATTATGTTACAACATGGCGTTTCAGTTCGCAACCCAATAGCCAATTTGTTAAAGTTTCGTAACAAAATTATTTAAATTATATTTAGATCTTACGCTAGCTTGTACATAGGTACAACACTAGCTTTTGCCCGCGACATCATATGCGAAGAATTTGAATATTTTCTTTGTATATGAAGCTGATATACTCGACTTCTAGGTGGCATATTATGAAACATGCACCAGATTTTTAGTTAAACCTCTAGAGGTTTAACTAAAAATCTGGTGCATGCATCATGCATGATCAAATCACAGCTAGACTTCATGATACTTTGAGCTCATTCTGCGTAAATAGAAACATAAATGATTAAATTATGTTCGGGTACTTTGAAATAACTACACTGGAACATTGAGACAACTACCATCTTAGTCTCCCCGTGACCATGGCTGCTGAAAAGCAACCGAAACGTCGGGGAAAGTGTAAAATTAAATTAAATCTAAATAGTTTTAATAATAATTTAATTAGCTTAAAAATTTGTAAAGTTTAATAGTAGTAGTAGTGTAACAGTTTTCAAAATTATGTAATAAAGTGTCAAATAAACAACGCGATAAAATCCGTATATAGTAGTTTAATTTCAATTTCACATCCTACTTACATTATAAATACAAACATTTATAAATATGTCTGGCTTTTTGTAAATTACTCTACAGGGATCAGGTATTAGTTTAAGTGGTCGGCTCGCCACTGCCAGTGGCCACAGGTATCGTGGGTTCGACTCCCACACAGGGAAAACATTTGTGTGATTCACAAATATGTAGCTGTTCTGTGTCTGGGTGGACTTTGTGTCCGTTGTGGTAATGTTTAAAAAGTCCGCCACGATACAGGAATGATTACTAGTGCTACATGTCCTTGAATAAAAGGAAAAGAAAACCGTTAAATGGATTTTAAAAAACTTGACACACAGGTCATGTCGCAGAACATGTCCAGTATTAACACCTAGTTAAGTATTTATCCCTATACGCGCTTCTGTAGCAATCATGCAAGCGAAGCCACAGGCGACAACTAGTTCATTATTTTAGTAATACAGCTCTATATAGTCAGATAATATATGAAACAAAATGAAAAGCAAAATATTTTGTTCACACAATACAAGCTTGTGGAATCAATCAGTCGCGGGTTGACAACATGCAGGCACGTGGCGTTCACATTCACTCACTCACTAATGAGTGAATGAATGACTGCACATGGGACGATAGTGACGTCACGTCAAACCGCGGGTGGTGATTTTTATGATGACTGTGCATTGTGTAGTTTTTAAAATAAACAATGGTATGGTTAGCATGATAAATTATTTTTGGGATAAATGAAAGCTTCAACTATAAATTCCTCGTAAAACGTTTTTAGAGTAACATTATGTGGCTTTGCTACCGTGTATTCAACTAACCGTTTTATATTATGTTTATAACATACCATATTTTCGCGTTTTCATTTTCATGTGGGTATGCTATGCACCAAATCCTTAGTTCTACTTAACGGAACCAGATAAAACGTGTCTTTGAATTTTTAGGTTGCACTCCAAGCTACTCAAACGCTTTAATAATAATAATAATAATAATAATGTCCTCCAGACCGAATTTCGGCCACGGCGGCTAGTCTTAACAGAGACTGGCCATCTACGCAGGAGATATTATAGTGCACAAGTGTGTGCACAAACACAAGTGCACTCTCTGTTCTCTAACTCTCATGATCCGATGGGACGGCAATCCGACACGACCGGAGAGACATCAGGCGCAGGACCAACGGCTTTACGTGCTTTCCGAGGCACAGGGGAGTTTTACACCGCCAACTTCCTAAGTCCGGGCTGCTATTGTGATTTTTTTACAAATACAACAATAACACCGCCAACTTCCTAACGGAAGTTGGCGGTGTTAGACACCCCCGTGCTTCAGAAAGCACGTAAAGCCGTTGGTCCTGCGCCTGATCTTTCTCCGGTCATGTCGGATTATCCGTCCTATCGGATCATGAGGATAAGGAAACAGAGAGTCCACTTCTGTTTGCGCACCTACTTGTGCACTATAATATCTCCTGCGCAGATGGCCAGTCTCCGTTAAGATTGGCCGCCGTGACCGAAATTCAATCTGGAGAACATTATAATTTATACCCGAGAATCGGACTTTAGACTAGAAAATCGGCAAAACTGTATGTCAACGAAACAGCTGATCACTCAAATGTATTAAGGCGATGAAACAGCGAAGGGGCTATGTGGCAATTTATTTTATAATTAGCCAGCACCCCAATTCGATAACATATCTATTTATAGTATTCGTGTTACAAATCTTGTTAATTACTCTGACACACGCCACAAGTACATCGCCAAGTTAATTCCTAAGCGCTTTGAACTATCGCGGGCAGATTCATATTTTCCCGGCCAATGGTCTCGAAAATTACTGGAATTATACGTGCGAGGTGCACCCGTTGGATGTTGGGAGCGTTTGTCAGCGGGTATGGCGTTTTGATTGAGTTATGCGAAGACAAGTATATGGGAATTGTGATGTGCTGATTCTGTTATGGTCAGCTTTTAAACTCTATTAATATTGTAAATGAGAAAGTTTGTGAAGATGTTTGAAGAGTTGGATGTTTGGTACTTAATCACAGTTGTATTCAAAGTTCAAAGTGTTGAACGGATTTGGACGTGAATCTGCTTTGGTCAGCTTTTAAATCTTATGAATAGGATATAAACAGGATGGAAACATATAATAAAACTGGTTGATGTCTGCACATAAGAGATATTTAACAAAATAATATTCGGTCTTTATAAGAGTTATAAAAGCATAAACAATTTTAGATATTTTGTCAGTCTATCTGCTTGTAAGCGCATTACGCAAAAAGTAATGCACGAAATTGAATGCGGTTTCACAATTATATTACTGGAGGTGTAACTCATGTTGCATCTTGATTTAAATCACCACCTAGAAGTCGAGTTAATAGTAGAGTTGATCATTTGACAAGCTAAGCCTAATGGCTTAGCTTGTCAAATGATCAAAATACAGATAGGTACCTACTTCCAAATACCACGCGTACAAAGTGTTGGGCAAAAGCTAGCGTATTATAAAACTAAAAGTTAGTTAGTGAAGATACTATGCGGTTTCATTGTTTGTTAGTTAATCATGGTTAAACAATAGGCATGATGACAGGGTTAAAATAAGTGATTCTAATTAGTAAATCTTTTAGATAAGCAAAACATATTGGACAGCTTATTTTTGTTTTAAAGAAACAATAAAAAGATTCTAAGATATAACGCGTCAGAGTTCGGGAGAGAGGGCTTGTCATGTCACACGTTTGTAAAATTTGTACACCTACAAGTGAAGTGACACGAAATTTAAATGCGTTGTATCTTCGTTATTATTAGTTTGTGGAGTATAAGAAAATGCGTGTCCAAAATTTATTGCTGATCTCAACGACGGACTAAACACGTTTTTAGTCCGCATGCGTATTGAAGAGATTTTAATGGAAATTGGATGTACGGAATTTGCAATTGTTTATGAAACTTCGGTAACATACCTAGCAGTCATTGATTGATTTGGACTCTATTACGTGCAACCTAAAAACATAGCTTAATGTGGATATAATACGCCTTTGCCTATCATTTCGAGAATATACTATCGCCAATAGGTGTACGTAGATTTACCAAAATCCGTTCTGTTACTGAACATTTACTGACAGTAACATCACTTTGCAACAGTAGGCGCGCCGGCACCCTCATGAAAAAAGCCATTCCTCACGATATTTGCCTTCACCGTTAAAATGAGACATAATTAGCTTTTCTATAGGTAATAGAGTTTCTTATTAAAGATAAAATATTAAATAAAATATCGCTTTTTTTATTCTTCACGTTGGTGTTGCTATCACAGCGCTTGGCGTTTCGACATCCATTTTTTAAACCGAATGCCAACCAACACAACCTAATTCTGGACTGATTGACTTAAACTGTTACAGTGAAATGCTAGTCTTATTCAGCATACTAAAAATTATAAGTACTCTATTCTCGTGCTAAGAAAACGAAAAAGAGATTGAAATTAAATGTCTTACTACAAATTTTATCGTAGTTTTTACAACTTCTTATGATGTTATAGATATAGAAGTTTCGGAATAGAATAGATATTCTTACTATACGTTTTTATTCCTGTTACCACTAAAACTTTTAAGTGGTCATGAAAAATCCCCGTATCCAATGAATCACAATAAATATAAACTACGATAGTCTAAATTCATTGTGTTATGTTTATCTCCGTATTATATATATCAATACAACTATATTTAATTAAAAAAATTGAGTTTGGGTCGGTCAAAAAATGTCACTTAGCTAATCTATCAGAAAATTACAACAGGGCACTGTTCCAGGCACTCTGCTGGTGTAGAACTGTACCTGACAGAAGAATATAGTCTCGCCTCCCATATATCTAGGAACTAAAAACATGGCTACTTTGTATGTAATACACCACTACTTTCAGGCCAGGCAAAGTGTGATTAGGTTTTACTGTAAATAAATTCTCAGTGGAAGCACGGGGTCTAGCTCCCTATATATGGACAAAGAATTATAGCTGGCAAATTGTGGATCTAATATACATAGCTGAAGGCTACTACCCCTTCAAAAATATAGGCGTAAATCTATGTATGTATATACAACTCACAAAAGTATTTATCATAATATAGTATTTATAGATTTAATGCGATGAAAGATAATCTCAAGTTCTTAAATCTTTGAATAGTTTCTCTACATCAAAGTACTGAACTTTGATCAACATAGGATATTAAATTTCTTAGATTTGTTTATGAATAAATACTTGAGTAAATAACGAACGAAGTGTAAACATTCTCGCTGTTAGTTGAGCCCCGAACTTTACACTTTTGCTCTTCATACTGTTTTATAACATGCTTGTATATTAAAAGTATTCGCTGCGTAATTTTAATGGTGAAAATAAAATCAAATTGACTGCTGCCAGTTTTGAATTGTAAATACATTTTTATTGGATTTTGCGATTACTTTCACATACGAGATTTGGATTTTGATTCTTAAAAGCGTATTTTTGTCCTATCTGATGATTTACGTAATCGAATAGGTAAACGGGGTCGGATTAAAAACAGAATATAACAGGTATGTGTCTCATATTGTAAATAAAATAAACAGCTATAAAACGGTAAAATTTTATTGGCATATGCAAATATATGTTGTTTTATATGGGTTAATTTTAGTTTCATATGTACATATTATAAGCCTTACGTATAAATAATTTTAAATATTTAATAGGAGTATTAATTTTGCAACGTAATTAGAAAAAGAACTCTCTTGTAAATGCTTCTCGATATTAAGTGTTAATTAAATAATAGTTAAGTAACCGCGGTGGACCATTGATCAAACGTTAATCATTGATCAACATTTTAGAAATTTGTGTATGGAGTACGTATTAGATATCGATATTTTTATAAGTATATAATTAAGTTATGACACTTAAAAAGGAAAACCTCTTTCTAATAGACTATATATTTCTTAAGTTCAGCAATGTTGAGCTCACAAACAAGGAAGCGTTTAATAAGCACTTTGTGCTTTCAAAGGATTTTGCTCTATAAAAATAAATTTCTGTACATATTTATAAATGTTTGAAGTTGTTGGCAAGTTGAATTTTTCTTCATGAAGTAGAAGCGGGCGTCACTTCTAGTCATATTTCGCAAGACGAGAAGCTCTGTAGGAAAAGGATAATAAAACATCTCGGTAATAAAGTCGCAGTGTCGCTTCTGGGTAATGATAAAACAGCTAAACGTCTTTGCAGAAAGCAAGTTAAAAAAAAAATAATACACGTGATGCACAACGGCTAATAGTCAACTTTAGAGTTTCATGTGGTTGAGTTGGAGTTTTTCTGGTCATAGGTATGTATGTATCTTATGTGGAGGCCAGTCAGTGCAGACCGGCGACACTTCGACCCAGTGGGATCTTTTGTGTCGACACTCTCCCAATAACAACTGCCATAGATGTTCATGGCAGCCGGGACCAACGGCTTAACGTGCTCTCCGAGGCACGGATCAGACGATAATTGTCAATCAATACGCACATAATTTCGAAAAGTCATATAACTTCCGAAAGTCAGAGGTGTGCGACGTGGGTTCGAACCCGAGACCCTCTGCATTGCAGTCTGTTGGTCTCCCTACTGAGCTATCGCTGCGTTGCACGTAAAAAAAGAAAATAATATAAAATTAAAATAAAATAAAGAATAAAACTAAAGATTATGAGTCTACAGCCTCTGAAAGTATGTGCGAACGCATGCATGTGCATTTTTGTGAGTGCATGTACGGGAACTATGCGCACGCACTCGCATGTGTATGTGTGTGTGTGTGTGTGTGTCCGTGTGTGGGTGTGTGTGTGTATGTGTGTGTGTTTTAAATCAGTTCCTCTGTTTGCTCATATGTAAGAGACATCATATATTTACTGACTGTATTTTTGCATATAGATTTGATTAGTTCGTATATATTGCATTCCTTATTTACTTTGTTGTATATACGACTTCCAAGTACGCGGAAATGTCTTTCAGCTAGTTTGGTTCTATGTCTGCCCGCTGGACGTACATTACTTGACACTCGCCTTGTCAGATAATCGGGATTATAATCTTGTATTGTGATATATCGTATAGTTAAAACATTCAAAATCAAAATCAAGAATATGGTTATTTATGTAGGTCAAAGTAACATTTATGAACGTCAAAGTTACACTTATTAAAGTGAATTTACATTTATCTATGGACATGTTCAGCAAAGCAAGGACGTAGAATCAATGAGAAGAACTGGCAAGAAACTCTTTTTGTAAGGCCAAACCACTATTAACAGACAGGCCTAATAAAGAACACTGCAGCAATACTGAAGTTCAGTAGCAAGGAAATCTTGATTGTAATTAGCAATACAGATTTGCATTTAGATTACTGAACACATTAGCATGGGGAAGCCATAACTCAACGCGTGCGCCTGCGTCGCCCTGCGAGCTAGATGCCTGATTAGCAAAAGCACCGGTACTATAGCGTTCGTTTTATGGGATTGTGGTTCTCAATGTACGGTCTACTATACGCAAATGTTACGTCATAAATTAATATGTTACGTTGCCTCATGAGTGGTAGTTGAATAACTTTTTAATTGCAAGCGTATTTAATTATATTCTATCACATACACACAACAACATCTAACCCAAACTAAGCAGAGCTTTGACTATGGGTACTAGATAATGGATAAACATACATACATACTTTATTTTTGTAAATACGTACATATTATACATAGAAACACTCAGACCAAGACAAACATCCGTGTCCATGCACACCAATGTTTGACTCGTGTGGGAATCGAATCTGCGACCTCAGGAGTGGCATCGATTACACTAACCACTATGCCATCGAGGCCGATTTGACACGGAAATATTTATAGTTACAATTAACGCCCGATGGTTGTAAATTTATGACGTAAATAGTCGTTATTTCTCACATTAAGAATACTTCCTGTATTGCGGGGAACTTTTCAAACATATAAAGAACGGAGACAAATACAATCTAGACCTGGTACAACGATGAATTAAAAATATTTTTTTTGAGTGGGAATTATAATCCAAAAATCACTAAGGTGGCAATAACTGGCTGAACTCTAGTCTGCTATGCTATCTGCACAATCATATTAACGCTAACCAATCATGAAAATGAGGCCTCAGAAATATTGAAATTGCTCGTAAAATAAACACGTAAACTTTGACATTCACTGTGCGTATATGTAGTTCGTTTCTAGTAATGTTTGTCTGTTTGTTGCTTGTATAGATCACTATTCAGTAGGGATTGCGAACGTGATGCGGGCATCAGTGTGTGCGTATCAATGTACACTTGTCAATTACCACTGCAAACTTATCTAGTTCGGTCAGATGGTCGTTAGGCTGCGTTCGTACTGACCAAACAACTTGCTCGCTTACCTACCTGATGGAAATTTTAACTAATCTATATGTATAAAAGTCTCGTGTTACGGTGTTCGTGGTCGCACTCTTCCGAAACGGCTTAACCGATTTTTATGTATATTTGGTAGGTACATATGAGAATAGGTCGGAAAGTATATTTCATACCACTAGGTGATTAGGGTGTCGAAAGAATTTAGATGGTAGAACAAGGTTTGCCGGGTCAGCTAGTATTATAAATGCAAATGTGAGTTTGTTTGTTTGTTATACTTTCAGGCCTTAACTACTCAAAATCTAGAAGAATTATTACGTCATCGCATGATCATAAAATTATTAAAACATTTCGTATGTCCCTGTACTGTACTATACTGTGACGTATGATATGTGTGTTTCCTATTTTGAAATTTACTTACTGGTTTTTATTAGACTCGGACATTACCGAATTGTTGAGCACAAGCGTTTTTGTCTCGTGTGGGGTTCAAACCCATAAAACACAGCACACTGACATTGGCGAAGCGGCCACTAAAACCAATACGCGATTCGAACTATAAATTCTAGTGTGCTATTAAAAAAAATTTTCTTTTTAATATACAACTCCTTCACTAGGTATAATTCAGGTATCGCGAGGAATTTTAAAAACATTCAAACAATGGACACAAAGAACACCCAGACTCGAAACAAACATTTGTGGATCACACAATTTTTTGACCCGTGTCGGATTCAAACCCTCGGCGCAGTGGCAGGCGACCTCTTAAGCCACTACGCCATTAAGACTGCGCCGAGCGAAATGTGCCAAAACAGGCGGTCACAGTTAAGTGAATAAAATCTACACTATTTGTTTAATACATATATAAAATATACATTTACCATAACAATGAATGTGTTTACAATTACTCCGTGTAAAAAACTTATATTAATAAATATTTTCGCCTACAAAATTACGTAAATTTGCAAAAACGTAAGCTCGTGTTACGTGATTTTTAGATTATAACAGTAGAAATCTATCCTATTTTACAGCTTAAACGAAACATAAATAGTTATATTACAATTTGTACGTCGCAAATATTTAAGTTATTGGTTGATAATAAAGATACATATTTATCAAAAAAGCACTTCAAATCCTTCATACAATTTTACTATGGCGGCCGCGCGCTTATTTGAATTTCGAGCTCTGTCATTCAGTCCAACCGCGTCTTACGCTCGGCGCAGTCTTAAGCTAAGCCGCTGCTCTAACGTAAGATGACTAAACGAATCTGCTGCCTAGTAAGAACTGTTCCGTTTTGATTGAGTTTACCTGCTACTGAATGATGCTGAATCGTTGTTCCAATTGTGGACTGGCAGTCTATAGGTAACACAAATGTTAATGGATAACAGTTGTTGGGACATGTCGTTTTGTGTACTTAATCTAGTTGCCAATTGGCTGTTTAACTATTTATTTGTTGTGTTGGCATACATGTCTCAATGTATCATTTGTTTATCGGAACCGATGTGTATTTCGAGGGGTAGTGTAATCCTAACTAATATTATGAACATTAAAGTGAGTTTGATTGTGTAACGCCGTAAATGAAAGTATGCATGCACTCTGTCAGGAGTATAGAAAATGACATAGGGTATCTTTCATCTAGAAAAATCGAACGAAGTCGCAGGTAAAAGTTAGCAGCTAAAATAATAGGCTGACGGTGTATTCGATATATATCATAGTATTATGAAGTGTTTATAGCTATTATTTTAGATTTGTGTAGTCAGTAATATATTGTATAACCTCTGCAACGTTTTGTGAATAGAGTTGTCCAATACTAAATAATATTTAATTGGCGATTTAGAAGAGTGCCAGTGAGGTCCCTACAAGTATCTTTTCCTTTCTTTTTTCCTTCTCCGGACCTAGTAACTAACCTAAATGTAACATCAATAATTTTGTAAACTTACTAATCAATAGGCTTTGTCGTTCATAAATGTTATGTTGTAACCTAAATTATTAAATGATTTTTACTTAATCTTAACATATCTTCAAAAGTAATAAAAAGCTATGAAATAAGTTAAACGCATCTCACTAAATACATCAGCATCATTACTCCCCGTCTTTGTTCCATCAAGAAAACACGGTGAAATGTGTATAAAAAGAATCCTATTTCGCAAATTGTCCGCCGTCCCGAAGCTAACACAAGATTGCAACGAGATCTGGCAGCATTTACCTCCAATACACTTCACTTACTTAACTTACACAATTTCTTTTTCCCTAATAAGACTCCTTTAAAGAATTACTTGCTTTTTATTACCTTTAACGCGCACTGAACGAGCCGGGAACTCGAGGCAGACATCAAAGCTGAAGATAATCCAATAAGGTATTTTACTCGGCCTTATAGTCCGGATAATTTGAACAGGGATCCTCCTTAATCAACTTTGATAGAAGAAAGGACCTTTTTAAATTCGTCAGGTAATAATCAGGATGTTACTTACGGCTTGATGAATTACGATCAAAGTTTTATGAGGAAGTGGACGTGCGTTTTTGTGATGAGTTGTTGATTAAAAAGAATTCACTTATTATGTAAACGGTATTTATTCGTGTCTTTAACTACCTTGTTTGTCCAGAACTTAATAATAATAATAATATTCTACCACATACACACAACACCATCTAGCCAAACTAAGCAGAGCTTGTACTATGGGTTCTATATGATAAGAGGATAAACATATGTACATATTTTTTTTTTTGTAAATACAGTCATACATATTATACTTAGAAACACCCAGACCAAGACAAACAGCCATGTTCATGCACACAAATGTTTGACTTGTGCGGGAATTGAATCCACGACCTCAGGCGTGGCAGTCGGTTACACTAACCACTACGCCATCGAGGCCGACACTATTGTATACAATTGCAGATACCTACTGCCAGATATAAAGGTGCAGTGTTCTATTCACAACAACAAATATTTGTAACTCATTTAAGTATCTATGACTTTACGAAACTCAGTATCAAGCATGAATTGTGTAAACATCAATGTACGTACCTAAATTAATACCAAACTTAAGAAACCTGAAAATGGGGCCTGGTATAACAGAAGTTAGATCTTACCTTGAGTACCAGTGTTCATTAATTACCGAGACTTACTTACTTGTGATTAATAAATTTCATTTTATTTCAGTTGTGAATTTAAAAATCCAGCTTCGTGCCTAGAGGATCAAGCTCCTGTTTTTGTTTAACCCAAGTAGTCCTTCAGGTGGCTTTTGTTTTTTCGCTCTTTTCAAACGTCTTTCTAGGAATAATTCCTCTGTCGCATTCAATTAACAAACACAAAGAACACCCAGACTCGGAACAACCATTTGTGGATCACAAAATTTTTTGTCCCGTGTGGCGATCGCACCGATAGCTCGGCGCTGCGGACAGTGGCGAGGCGACCACTTGAACCATTACACCATCCGAGCAGTCGATTCTGGATAAAAGGCCTTACCACCATCTCTTAAAGCTTATAACCGCATCTATCTATCTTATGTGGGGGCCAGTCAGTGTAGACTGGCGACACTTCGACCCATCCAGCCCATCTTTTGTGTCGACACTCTCCTTATAACGACTGCCATAGATGTTCATGGCAGCTGGGACCGACGGCTTTACGTGGTCTCCAAGGCACGGAGCAGGCGATAATTGTCAATCAATACGCACGTAATTTCGAAAGGTCATATAACTTCCGAAAGTCACAGATGCGCGACGTGGGTTCGAACCCGAGACCCTCTGCATTGCAGTCTGTTGGTCTCCCCACTGATCGCTGCTCTTTTAACCGCATACGTGCGATGGTTTGTCACAGAATATAGCTTTGTACTGTTCTTACACACATACAATCACCAATTATAGTCATTTGACAGCTCGCTGCAGCAAAAAATGTACTTTAATCATGCAGCTGACTCTTAATAAGCTATTGCAATACGAGGAATAAACGCGCACATTGCCGTTTTTTTTAAAAAAAGCATTGGTTAGCTGTATAGTATCTTTTTATAAAGTCTAAAGAAACTAAGAGTGGAGAAGGAAGGAGGAAGCTTATCAAAAAGATTAACTCGAGGAAATATCGGTGCAGTTGCAGTTGCTAATTACCAATGCTCTGGTCTTAATATTCTGTAGACAAGCATTTAATTTTGTTTTAGCGTCGCAATGCCGTTGCAAAAGAGTATAAATGCGCTATGTTTTAATCTTACTTAATAACTAATGAGGAAAGATTTCATGGCCTCATTTGCAGATTACATGCCTTAAAATCCTAAGAAAAATTGCCAATAACACCGCTCTCCCTGAAAAGAAACCACTCCACGGCTTCCATGACAGTCCATTACTATTGTATTTTTTATGTATAAATGGGCAAAATACGCCATACTAATGAATCGTCAGCTGTATTGACAGATCGGCAGTGTTGGCGCCACAACAGGTCAATGACCGGGGTATCCAACGTTTTTCTCGCCGTATCTCAACGTGAGACGCCCATTGAATTACGTTGTCACGCTAAGATTAATGGCATTATGTCAATGCCTTAGCGAAGTTGTTTTTTTCTTCTCTATTGGAGTTCTTCGATGTTTGGCGCGATTAAGATTCTATGTATGTGTGTGGGTATTGTAGTATATTAAGTGTTATTTTGCCCTTCGGCTGTCTGGTGAAGCAACAATGACTTTTAATACGCAGTGGCGTCTAGCAAAGAAAACATTACTATTTCAGTCGTCATAATGTAATTCGTTTGTATAGTTTCCCTTTTTTCCACTGTTAGATAAAACTTTCTATATTTGTGATTTTGCGTAATCCTACTAATAAATATATTCTTAAATATTTATGAAGATGTTAGGATGTTAAGTAATATCTTTGTTATTCAACCATCCTTTTAAACGTATTTGGATAATACTTAGCACGCAGTATTAACACAAAGTCGCCATACTTTTACATCCCAATACGCGTTTCTGTGAGATTTTGACGACCGAAGTAGCGGGCAGAAGCCCGTGGTTATATCAAATTGTAAGTTATTTTAATACTATTACATGAAGCCAGCGTAAGGAAGTTCGTGCTACCATCAACTAGTAACACTGCTGCGCTGTTATGATGCTTTGCTCGGTGGATGGGACCAGTACCGACAGCTTTATATATCCTTTGCTGCATAGAGACGTTGCATGACGTCTTTGCACTGTTGCCCCGACGTCACAGTCTACTATCCAACCAATAATTAAAATATGTTCAGAAGGTTTCCTTCCAAATTCAAATAAACATAATCGTTTATATTTCTAATATCCAAATAGCATTTCAAAACGAAAGTTAAAATAGGTAAATATTGTAGAACAAAACCGCAACAAACAACGTATTAATAGTTAGAAAACATTTCCGCACGATATTTCAAACAAACTCCCAACTTGCATGTATTCATCAAAGAGGATTGATACTCGGACGTTTACCGCATCATTTGTATGTTATACCACTGTTTATTTAACCACAAATTTGTTTATAGTGAATTTAAATAAGTAGACACTATTTATACAAAATATTTTATACGGATTGGATGGTCTGTACTTAAACTTTATGCTTACAAAATAAGTAGGTATAGGTTGCATTTAATAAGCAGCGATAGTGGGCAACCCTTGGTCTGCCACGCAGAAGTCTCGAGTTTGATCCTTTTTTTTTTTTTGACCCAGGAAAATCCGTTATGGATGGATCACGCTCGGCAGGGAGAGATCTCCGCCTATTATGGCCGAAAGCGTGTACCGCTGCGGCCCCCATGCGGCACACGCCTCCAGCGTGTGGAGCGCCGTGTCTTCCGGCGCCCCACATTCGTGGCAGGCCAGGGTCGCCTCCCGTCTCGCGATCTGGTGCAAATACTTTCCAAAGCATCCGTGCCCGGAAAGCACCTGCACCAGTGGGAAGGTCAACGAACCGAATCGCCGCCCTATCCACCCCCGGAGGACCGGGCGAATGGCCTCCACCGTCCACTGGCCCCGGGCCGGTGCAGCCAGGTCCTCCGTCCACCGCCTCAATAGGGCAGCCCGCGCCTGCGCCGCATGCGTGCAACCTCCTCCCACCCCGGGGGCTCCCCGCGGGACCTCTTCGCCGCCACGAAGTGGTAAACTTCGGCGAGGATCTCCGCTTGTAGCTCCCAGGGGGGGTCACTGGCCAGCACGCACGCCGCCGTCCAGGACACCGTCCGGTAACTGCGTATGGCCCTCGTCGCGACGACCCGCTGCGGACGTCACAGCAGGGTCTTATTGTCGCGACTGAGGGCGTCCGCCCAGACCGGTGCTTCGAGTTTGATCCTATGGCAAGCACCTCTGACTTTTCGAAGTTCTGTGCGTATATTAAGTAGTTAATTATCGCTCACTTAAATGGCAAAGAAAAACATCACGAGGAAAGCTTGTACTCTGAGAGTTCATCATAATGTTCTCAAAGATGTGTGAAGTCTGCCAACCCACACTGGGGCAGCGTGGTGGACTATGGCTAATCCCTACTCATACTGATAAGAGGCCTGTGCCCAGCAGTTGTACTTCGCATAATCGCAGGTCACTGTCAACGAGACAATTAAAACTAGGAACCATTCAAAGGACTGTTAACTATGTCACTACCTGCGCCCGTCTGGTACAGGCAAACTTGAAAATACTATGGCTTTAGAACAGAGGTTCCCAGCCTTTTGTTCTAATAGACCACTTTAAAAATTTAGTAGGTTCCGGTGGACCACTTGCAGTTACATTTCTACTATATTCCTTGACATTCGAATTTATATATTAAAAAAAATTTATTAAATCTCTGCAGGCTAAGTTTTTTTTTGAAATTCTCTATCCAAACCTCAGTAGGTTCGAAACCACTGGTACTGATCATAGAATATGCAAATTTCCAGCTTCTTTATTTTAGTTCTTCCCTATCGAAAGCAAATAATTTTTTAGAAGAACGTAGCCAGGTAGTACTATATAGACTTAGGCGCTTGGGTTTCGAGAGCTTAAGAAACCTGCTGCTATAACAACAACATTTATTTTTTTTGAGCCATTTCTAAGCCATCATAGTTCTTGAAAAATAAAAATATATCATAGAGTAAATAAGAGCTTTTCTGCCGCGTTTATCATCGAGTCACAAGTACCTTCCAAAGTTTACCCCGAGACCTCTGACTTCGCCAGCAGACCGACGGTAATCCTAAGCTTTTAAATATAAAGGAAAAAGCTACAGAGGAATGCACAAACAAACCATCCACGTCTCTTTGTTCTACAACTTTTTGCCGCAGTTTTGTCTGAATCGGTGTGTTTTTTATTCGAGAGCTGTCCACGAAATGCTTTACGGCTAAAGTTGCGCTTAGCCGCTAGTCTGCTTCACTGTTTGAATATTCACAGTTGTGACACAACTATGTGCGGATTGTTCTTTATATTTTTCGTTTGCTTTTTGGTTTACGTACCGGCTTTCACTGAGTTGTTTGTTTTGGTCTGCAGTAATGTTGATAGAGTTAACTCGTTATTGTACGTACTATGTAAATATTTCTGAGTATCTAACATTTAATCAATTCAAAGATAAGCGTGTAGTGGAGCGGTATCGAGTGGTCATATTTTAGATCGTGTACCTATAAAGACCTTGGGGTTAGCCCCAAGGTCTTTATAGGTACAATATATATATATGGTATAAATCTCCAAATATCCATTTTTTGTCATAATTTTATTACAAAAACAATATGATAATTAGATATAGAAACTGATGTTGACGTTTGAACATAATAAATAAACTGTGTTTAAAATTGTATGCAACATTTTAATACGTTATATTATGTAACATTATTTTGTTTGACAACTAAACAAAATTAATATTTGAGTAAACAAAAATTTAATAATTTTTGATGATATTAATATTAATTTTGTTATAGTTCCAAATTTTTCTTTAATTGATTTAAAACTAGTCGGGCAAACCCGAATAGCAAAACGTGAATTGATTTATAGATTACATAGAGTATTTTATGATTACCACTAACAAAAGTTTCTATAATAATACTTACAACTCTAAAATAAGACCACATATTCCTACCCCTATACCATGTTAACATTCAATTTAATTTACTTGAAATCCGCCACAAAGCTTTTCGGTTAAACATAAAATAAAGATTTTACCTCGCGTTACTACAAAACATATTAGCATAGAGACCGCAAAAAGATGTCTACAGTGTCTACACATTATTGTTTCACCGTATATTTACTCGTATTATACAGTTCGCCACTAAGAGTAATTCCTACGTCGCAGGGTACTTTACAAATATTCAAACAACGGCCACAAATAACGCCCAGCCTCAAATATTTGTGGATCACACACATTATCCCGTGTCCCGTGTGGGCATCGATGCCACGACACTCACTTAAACTATTACGCTATTGGTGCAGTCATCCCTGTAGATATCAAATATTATTCTAACTCTATACGTCTCAAACTTCTAAATACCTCATCTTATTACTAAGAAGTCCCAACGTTCAATCTTTTCGTCCTCCACGACAATCTCTAATCACATAATTTTCCCAACCAATATACGCTCCGAACAAAGGTCAAAGGAAAAGGTAACAAAAAATAAGCTTAATACGAACAAATGGGGGACGTTTGGGACAAAAAACATAGGCTGGACTTTAATTGATTTAATTTGTCCAGAGTCAAAACTCAGCGGCAGGGGTGTTGCCTTATCGTGTTAAAATAAAGAGCCTTCTACACTTGTCAGCGTTTTTAAATATTGACGAGAATTTAAAATTATTTATGATAAGCGCAATTATTCATGTATCTTTGCTCTTAATATATAAAAGGTAGTGACTGCGTCGGTGATGCAACGAAAGTGAATGTGTGTGTGTACAATGTTTTGGTATTTCCAGACTGCCAACGTGTTATAAGATTCTTCTGTCCGTGGCAGCACGGAGTTTGGAACTTCGCCTTGTAGGTGGTGATATTTTTGCCCCCAATAACAGCTGGCGAAATGTGCCTGTAATACCTATCATGGCCTCACCTTTTGTGGATATAGGTGTGGGATTTAGTACATGAGAAAGAAAGGGCATAGCAGAAATATCTAAATTTGGGTCGTATACTGAGTCAGCCGCATAATCCTTATCCCTTGCGTTGGCAGCACAGTGATTCATTTATGAAGGATTGGAAACGTACGACTATCTCTAATAATAATAATAATAATATCAGCCCTGTATGAAACTGTCCCACTGCTGGGCCCGGGCCTCTTCTCATTGTGAGAAGGGTTAGGCCATAGTCCACCACGCTGGGCCAGTGCGAGTTGGCAGACTTCACATTTCTTCGAGAACATTATTGAGAACTCTTAGACATGGTTTCCTCACGATGTTTTCCTTCACCGTTAAACGAGCGATAATTAACTATTTAATACGCACATAACTTTGAAAAGTCAAAAATGCGCGCCTTGGAATCGAACTCGAGATATCTGCGTGGCAGTCAGCACTAGGCTATCGCTGCTTATCTATCTCTAATGGTAAAAAAATCCATAGGCTACGATATTTACAGGCTCAGATTGCGTACGCTGCCATCTTAGTTGTATAAACGAAAATAAAAAACACGCAAATAAATATACATTTAGGTCTTTTTAATTTGTATTTTTACGACTGGCTCTGATGCAGCAGGGTCGTATGCGAATGGTGTGCATAAGACCTTCGAATCTCGATGCGCAGAATGCTATTGGGTATTCCTGACCAAAAAACCTCAGTATCAGTTCGGCGTCCGACACTGTGCCCTCTCTGGATCACTCCCTATCATAATGGACCTACATTTTTTGTTGGTGTCATGTGAGTGACATATGGGCTCCCTTGTCTGTCCCTCTAGGAATATAGGCGTGAGCCTACACATGTATATTTAAAATCTAAGTATGTGTGTCAACCAGCCTTTCTCACTTAATTTAAAAGACAAGTGAGCCCTCACCTTTTCAGGGTTGTCTCCGAGCTGCGCTTTTACATTTGTTTTCATTAAAGCTCTCGCGTTGTCGCTGTGAGCCGTCCTTTATTGACACGCCGCGCGGCAAACAACACGCGCCCTGGTACACGGGATTTATTGCCAACATTCAAATACATTAAACAAAATAAAAAAAATAATGCATTCGTTAAAATTGGTTTATAGTTTGTAGATGTGAAGCAATTAACGGATACAAAAATATTCCTCAATCACCTGGTTATTATTCATTTTTATATCAGTATCAGAAATTTTTATTAAAAGACTTGGTAGAAGTGTATTGTGCTCACATTTCTTCACACACGTTTAGGTCTCACGTTTCACAGATTATTGTCGTCAAACAAGGATAGTCTGTAGTTCACTACTCGTTTATTTATGGGAATTTCTGTCAAAAATACTGGATTCCAAACAGGGTGTTTATTATTCAATAATTCGTGAACCGTTAAACAGATTTGGTTGAAACTTGAAATGCAAACACAAGATGCATTAATGATATCCATTCTCGTAGGGGTTTGTTGTATGGTGATTTTGTTAAGCCACGGGCACAAACTATTTTATATATCTTACACAAACAGCACAACACAAGTAGTAGAAGTAATATTTATAATTATTTAATTAGTAATCTTATCGCCAATTTCGATCTCTACCAGACTTTCATAAATCTTTGAACTTTGTCTTAGGAATCAGCGGCCGTTGATGGCGCACCAATATAATATGTTTATTACCAAACAAAAGATATCAAAAATGCCTCCTCCTCTCGCTCCATAGACAAAAATATTCTTCATACCAAGGGGTGAACCAAATAGGTATATACATAAATTTCCCTATTAATCAACTCATCAAAGCAATAAAAATACACGGAAAGCATTACACAATCAATTCGCAACATAAAGAATCCCTTTTCAATAGTAAATACATTCTCGTGCTCGGAGAGCGTCGTCCAGAGGGGAGGCATCGCTTTATTGCCGGCCCGGAGCCCCACACAGCAACGTGGAGCCCCGGGGAGCCCCGCTTTGTGATGTAAAAGATTGATGTCTATCTCCTGCACTTGAGACTTTGGATTCTATAACAATTCTACGTTTGCAGGTGTGTGTTTGCTCGCACATTTATATTTCTGTCTATAGTAATTTGTTGATTATAAATTGATGAATAAACAAATAAGCTATGCGTGTTATGGAAGAAGCATTAAAAAAATAAAGGGGTAAATGAATTCGCATTCATTTTTAGACCAAGCTTTGTGTGGTACGGTTTTTTAGTTGTTTGTTTACAAATTCGTATCTGAACATTTCAGATAACATTTAGCACAAATAGCCATGGAAAGTAAGAAACGACAGTTCATACTTAAATGCAGTTCTCAATACCGGTAACCTACGCACCGAGTCATTTATTTTGTAATTATAGCTTTATACAATGTGTATTAATTATTAACAATATTTGATCACTGTTTTTTAGGATTTATTTTAGGTTGATATAAGTTGATATAAGGAGGCGGCGGAGCGGGTGAGGGAACGTTTAAACCCTCTCCCCAACCGCAGAACCGGGCGCCGGAGGGCGCGCGATGACCTCCAGCCACCCTGAGGATTGACCTGGGGGTGGCGGGCTTTGTGGGCCTGCCCGCCATCCGTTCAGCACCAGGTCCGGAGGCGGCGTGCGTGTTCCCACGTGCGCCTCTGTGTCGTGTCTTTGTCCCCCCCAGGAGGACAGTGGAGGAAGTATTTTTTGTGAAGTGGCCTGCCGTTTCACGCGGCGGGCCGAAACCTCGGCGGGGTCGCGATTGCATGTAAAAGCGATTCGCGCGGCCCCGCCGTCTATGGTTATGTCGAGGAACACCGTGGTAGGTTTAGTCGGTATTACCGGGGTATCTTTCCCCCGGTGAGCCCGACATAACCTCTCCGTCGCCCAGCGGAGAGGTATGCGTCAATGCATTCCCCCAAGTAAAAAAAAAAAGTCTTATAATAATTTAATTAGCTTTAAAATTAATATAGTTTAATAGTTAAGTAGTAGTGTAACAGTTTTCAAAATATGTAATACACGGTCAAATAAACAAGGCGATAAAATCCGTATATAGTGGTTTAATTTCAATCACTAATGATTAGTTTAGCACTAATTCCTTAATTACCAATAGACATGATTTATCCAATAGTTGTATCTATACCATAATTAAAAGACAAACGGATTACACGTCTAAAACTCTAAAGGAAATCCCTCGAGAACCGATAACAACGTCTATTTATCCCGTAAATGTCTTAAAGGCTGCACGTCCCTTGAGGAAAAAGTCAGTCTTTTTAACTGCAAATAAAGTCGAGTGAATAAAATATAGTATCTCTTGTCTATTTAACAGATGAGAAAGATATCGCCAGCCTTTTTCTATTGCAGCCGTTAGTATTGACAGACTGTGGGAATGATGGTGGGAGCGATTTGTAACATACTTGTGTAAGATAGTCTTTTTTTAAATCTTTTATTTATTAGGAACTTTTGAACACAGTTCATGCCAGTTCCATCGAAACTAAACTAATTTTATCTTATAATTTTAATATTTTGTACGTTAAAATTATAAGATAAATTTAGGTATGCGTCTTATAGAAATCTTACTAGTACAAACAATTGTAACACTTAAACATTAGTTAAGGCATAAATCATTCTAGCCTCTCGAGACAAAGACTTAATTAGAAGTATGTTAAATGCTCCTAAGTCGAAGTTTGTATTTAATACTTTAATTATTATTCCTTTCGGATTCGTTCCGGACACATTCCATTAAAATATATTGTACGTCCTCTTTTCTATTGCAAATCCACAATTAGGTGAAGCTACCTTTTCATAAGGTGAAATGCACTCAATGACATGTGACTAGAACGGATTCTATATGCAAAATAAGTCTCACGTCTATATCGACTTAATAAACCAACTAACGTTGACATACATGAGTGTTTCTTTGACTTTGGGTAATATTCGTAACATTACTTATGCATCAGAAAGCGCGTAAAGCTCGGGCAAGCTATTATGACTATTTATAACGATGGATATGCTTTCTTGGTTCAGTGGTATCTATACTAATATTATAAAGCTGAAGAGTTTTTTTGTTTGTTTAGTTTAACGCGCTAATCTCAGGAAGTACAGATTCGAATTGAAAAAATATTTTAGTGTTGGAAAGCCCATTTATCGAGGAAGGCTATAGGCTATATAACATCACGCTACAATCAATAGGAGCGGAGCATCAAAGAAAAATGTTGCAAAAACGGGGAAAATTGTCTTATGTGAAGCATACGAAGTTGCGCGGGTCAGCTAGTAAGTTAATATGCGACGTTAAGGTCTCGGGCTTGATATTCGGATGTGCGATGTTAGTAAATCTTCAGTAGCAGTACGGAATCTAGCAATGTACCTGGTAAACAGCAATATGCTTGCCTGTTAAACCGTGGAAGCTAAATTCAACAAGTGAGAAACGGAAATGAATTGCCGTAAATCTTAGAGTTCGAAAAACAATATATGCAAAGGTCACGTGATACCACGTGACCTTGAGAGAATTGCAGAGGTCAAAGGTCATATTCATTTTGGAGGTATATCGACTATGCTGAGTCGAATGGTGCTGACCACGAGTCTCAAGCTCTTACGGTTCTTGAGTTGAAAGTTGTATAACAGACAGACGGACGGAAAAAGTAGTTGTATAAGAGATTTTTCGAACTCTAAAAACTAACAAAATATGCGCGTAATGCACCTATGCCGTCTCTTCGGGGACATCAATTGTAACGCAATGTATGTATGTAATGTTGTAAATCTGAAAGTTAGGTACCTGTAGTAAGATTTTTGTAACACTTATAGTTTGTACATTAAAATTGAAAGTTGAATTTGGTTTAGTTTACGATGGAACTGGCATGAACTGTGTTCATAAGTTCCAAATAAATAAAATAATCAAAAAATAAACTGAAGGTTCTAATGTTTTGTAATAACAAAACATCACAGCTTTCATTTTTTTAATTCTTTTCTTCCTTTAAATCTTTATCTTTAAATCTGTTCCTTGGTTTTGGTTTCATTCATGAATAAAACCAAAAACAAGGAACAGATTTTCTAGTAATTTCGTATAGACTTACCTTGAAAAATGACTAAGCTACATTAGTCATGTATGCAACCAAAGTCGCAGGGTAAAGCTAGTGATATATAATGGATTATTTGTCTGCAAGTGGAGCAGGAAGATTACCTAGCGAGTCTTGAACAATATACACACGTGAATACGTAATGGTGGTCGGCTCGTATCGTGGCGTTGCACCGTACAGTGCAGTACGACGATTTTATTCTTTACACTGTGAACGTTTTATTCTGCTCTCATAAATATCGAAGTATTGTGTGTATGTAAAATGTTTGATGTTAAGAGAATATAGCAGCAATTTGTAGATAAAAATGTCGTTTAAGCATAGTTTTGTTATTGGTAGTATTTAAAAACTACAAAATATAATGAATGATTGTTCAATCAGAAATAATGACAGAATCCAAGACTAATCGTAAAATATTAATATACATAAATACTTTTTAAAAGCACTACGTGACACTACCAGCGCCACCTATCGTAAAATTTCAAAAACTGATTGTCAAACCGGCCATTTTTGTATGTAACCTCCTGTGTAGACTACGTAATTATGGATTCAAGGGCCGGATAGAGAAACAAGGATAATTTTTTTTTTTTTAAGTCAATTAAAATTTTTTTTATAGTTAAACTCTTCGCTTACTCATAATAAATCTTTGATTTAATACTTTGTTTAAGTTAAATATTAAGTACTTTAAAATTTTTATGCTAAATAATTTTTTCGTCATAAGTCGTCAATTCTTTTCGAAACTGAGTTTTTACATATTTAGAATTAGTAAAAAAATATGCATCCGGCAGTATTTTTTGTATTTAATATTAAAATACTGGCGGATACATCTTTTTCCATAAGACAGCAGAATTTTGAGTGTAATATCACGTTTCTTCTAGACATCTTTGCAAAATTGTTGTAGCTGATACTTGGTGATATTTATAAAAATGTACAATTTAAACAAACACACGGTACATTTTTCATGGCTATTACATAATTTTAAGCCACAGAAGCGGCAGGGTGGCGGCTGCGGTGTAGCTCACACAAAATGCCGCGTAAAAAACGCTGGGCGGACTGCAAGCACAAAGCACAGAATTTATCGTTCACCTCACGTGCCCGAAACATGCGCACAAGGATCTAGTGGCCGTCACTAGCTTCATGGAAGTGACAAGCTGAAGGTTCAAAAAACAGACCTGCTACTACCTTTTTATTTTTCTACCTGGGGGAATGTTTTGTCGCATACCTCTCCGCGGGGCGACGGAGAGGTTATGTCGGGCTCACCGGGAAATAGATACCCCGGTAATACCGACTAAACCTACCACGGTGTTTCTCGACATAACCATAGACGGCGAGGCCGCGCGAATCGCTATCACATGCAATCGCGACCGTGACGTAAAACGGCAGGCCAATACACAAAAAATAGACTTGCTGGTACCTTGGTACAAGTTTACTTATACATTGATGTGCATGAATGATATCTTCGGAATCATTTCCAGGTTGGGCAAAATGTTATTGGCTTTTTTATCTTTGAATTCTCAAGCAAAAAGGAGTTTGGAACTGTAGCTGGCTTTCCACGCAGTTAATTCATCTCTCTTTTCTCTCAAATATGTATAAATATTAACCGCTGTTTGCCGGTACGCGCATCACTTACCCATTATTTTAATCCCTCCAACAGTACTATTTCTTAGATGAAAGGTACCTTATAGCCTTTTCTGTACACCTGAAGGCATAAAAGCGTAACAAACGAACAAACAAATAAACTCACTTTCGCATTAATAGTATAGGTTAATATGTTCTTAATAATCAAAATAAGGTTTTTTACGGTTTTTTGTCGTATAATTTGGGCAGCACTACTATCTGCCGAGTCTAGCTGACCATATATTAGTATAAAAACGGTTGTCAGTTCCATCGTCTCTATTTGTACGTGAGTCGCGTTTCGTCGTCCGCGTAAACAATGCTTGCTACAGGTCAACTTTCCCTGTGCGGTGTGTATGGAATGCTTTTACAGACATGTATACAGCGCACAATGCGCGCCCAGCTGCGGTCGCATGGCTTTTCTTCAGTTACTGTTGAGTACCTCCCTCCCTGAGGGTTAACTAATACCACGTATACTGTTTGGATTCAGTCAAGGGTAGTTAGTTGATATTATAAGCAAGTTGTTTAGTTTGGTAACCTATTGAGTAGAAGCGCCAGCTTACGGATCGTTTCGTACGAATCTGTACACAAGAATAGTGCAAAACGACACTTTTCAAAAATAACATATTCGTAGGTGTCGATTCTCACACGTCGATACAAATTGAGTGCAAAATGACCCAATCTAAAAAACGTTATTATAAAAATTATTAATTCACCTTAATAAAATGCTAAATTGCAGTTTTCGCCAATTGACGTCAATGCAATATTGAAAATCAGCACTAATTGCATTATAAATATCCGTACTTTGCCTATATCAGTTCTGTTGGTTATTTTATAGTAAAACTGCTCTCCAGCTATCCGCCTGGTGCTTGCCTGCCGACTGGCTTTCAGTAGAGCTCGAAATAACAATAACTCTGCGTCCGCTCTACCCGTTACTAGAGCCACCTTACTAGGCCTGTCGCGCTATACAAGTAATCAAACTAATTATAAACCGAGTAAAGAAAAAAGTCGAGTGTAGTGTAAACTCTGTCTTTTGTATGTGAATAAATATAATATAGAAAATAAACAAAAGTTAGTTCTCAGTACTGTGTTCTTTTTATAGGTGCTGAATTGGACAACCTAGCAGTGCGAAACAACCACTAAACCGCTGCGACAAACCGTTAGTCAGGCACATTTGATTTTTAATTTTGACTGGTATTCTAAGACTTGATAAATTAAACAATATGTAAAATAAAATGTGTACACGTAATTGGATTGACACTATAATACGCGCAATGCTACTATTGAACATTTTAATTTCACCATGCCTGGGCATCGAACCCAGGACTTCACAATAGGCTGAAAGCGTAAATTAAACGGTCAATAGCTATTAAAGAATATATTATATAAAGTAATTTTTGACCTAAAATAGATCGTTTGTAAGAATTAGAATATGTTTACCACATTAAGTTATTAATGGCAATTGAACTTTATAAATAGTAAATTACCTTCCGTAAGGCGCAAGGACAAGTTTGTATGACGCATGAAAGAACTCCTAATGAAGTCATTATACGCCATTTCAAAGAAACATGTTTATTTAATTAAATTGAGTTGAGGGATAATGATATCAATTTATTATCAATGCTTAATTCTTTTCATTGATATTTGTATGGAAACGCGTTAGCTATACGTAGATATAACCAATAATCTCATTGAATATTATAAATGCAATGGTGAGTTTGTTTGTTAGTTTTCATGCCTTAATTTATTTAATTTATTTATTTGGAATAACAAACAGTTACACGTTATGTTCTTATTACTAATACATTTTAAATAAAGTTTGATTAAATGTGCAACCCACGCCGTTATTCACAGCTTACATAATTATAAATTTATGTCAATTTTGCAAAAATCAAACAAAATATGAATTAAAATTTTGAATTTTACACAATGTTTCTTACATTTGTAACTCAGTTTCTTCAATGGCTCTTTTTAATGTATAGCGAAATTCACTAGCAGGCCTACTAAACTCATCCAGTTTAGTGAAAAGCTCAGAATATTTTATCCATTTTCCTAACTGGTTAAGAAAAGCAGTTAGGAAAATGGATAAAATATTCTTATTCCTTAACCAGTTAAGAAAAAGCAAATAAAAATTCTTGTTTCATAGATAGTTAAGAAACATAGTTAAGAATATGGACTAATCCGTATTTTCTACATATACGTCGTATAGGTGCGCGGAATCAAGCATTAGTTTTACACGATGATAAATAATAACTATTTGAAATAATTAACTACTTGTTTCTGTACTCCTGCCAATGTGTATGCAAATTTTCACAATGATTAGTCGAATATATAAGGCGTCAAAGCGTAACAAACAAACTCACATTCGCATTTATAAAATTAGTGAGGATTTGCCTCGTTTCTAAGATATCCTACTGTTGAACACGGGTTTTTAATCAGTGTGAAAAGGGTAAGATTTATACTCTACTTGATTGGCCCAGTACCGTAACCTAAGCCTTTAGCAGCGATAGCTCAGTGGGGAGACCAACAGACTGCAATGCAGAGCGTCTCGGTTTCGAACCCACGTCGCGCACCTCTGACTTTCAGAAGTTATATGACTTTTCGACGCACATAGCGTATTAATTGACAATTATCGCCTGCTCCGTGCCTCGGAGAGCACGTTAAGTCGTTAGTCCCGGCTGCCATGAACATCTATGGCAGTCGTTATTGGGAAAGTCAGTACCCTCTAATATTCTGACACTGGTCTAGCCTTAGTGTATCGTTAGCCTTCGGGTTGCGGAAGTCAGGTGGCAGCCGCTCCGTGTAGAAACTGATATCCAGTCAAATCCGGTTAGACCAGAAAAAGCCGACCCCAAGTGACTTGGGAATAATAAAGGCTAAGAGAGAAGAAGATTAATAAATGGGAGTGTTTGTTAAAATGTTTGGATATTTGTGTGGGAATATTAAAATGAACGAGGCCAGTAGTGGTATTAAGTCGTTTATTACGTTTTATAATATATTAACATTTAACAATTTGCATAGCTTACTCATCTTGGTGTGCGACAAAACGGAAGTAGCCATGACAGTATTTAAACAAGAAGAGCGTGCCACAGATAGAATACATACTAAACATAAGATTAAAATATTTACCATAGATTACAACACACCTCCTTAAATTTATAATCTTGATCTTTTACATAAACAATGCAACATATCTTAGGTATACTAAGTTAATCTTAAAGCTAATCTATTTTCAAAAAATTTGATCTTATCTAAACTTTTAGTTAACATGTCTGCTAAGTTACATTTTGAATAAATTTTTACAATATCAATTAAACCCTTTTCATAGTTTTCATTTATATAATGATGTATGTATGTATGTATCTTATGTGGGTGCCAGTCAGTGCAGGCCGGAGACACTTCGACCCAGTGGGATCTTTTGTGTCGACACTCTCCTAATAACGACTGCCATAGATGTTCATGGCACACATCTACAAGAACACTTGGTGAACTCACAAAAATGCAATTTTCTCACGATGTTTTAGCTTGCTATTGATGTGTGCGATATTTAACTATTTAATATGCACATACTTTATACGAGGTAATGTCCGTGCAATGGCCGCGGTTAAGCTATTAACCTATTTACGAGACTGTTTCTAAACGTCGCGATTAGTTGTATACATCGACCGGTGCTATTATACTATGTGCCAATTTAAACACCTACTATATTGAAGGAGGTGAATCAGACTACGTTATACTACCGATATCACAAAGGAAAGTATTAATTTATAACAAAAAATCAAAACACTCCACTTTATATACTAATATAATAATAATAATAATAATAACAATAATATTTATTCATTCAAACATTAGCACAATACATATACACATATTACATCAGTACACTTGAACACTATAAGAGAAACAATATATCTCTGGCTCCCACACTAGGATTTTCTGTGTCGTGGGGTCCAGTCCCTTCCGTTAGATAAAAATAAATAAAAAAGTATGCATTCCTTGTGTATATTATTTTCTTGGAGGCAAAAATTAAAAGAAAATTATAATGAAAAATAAAAACGAATTAGAAACAAAAAAAGAAATAATAGAGGCTAGTGCGTGTATGTGTGTGCGCGCGCGCGCGTTGTGTGTGTGTGTGTGTGTGTGTGTGTGTGTGTGTGTGTGTGTGTGTGTGTGTGTGTGTGTGCGTGCGTGCGTGCGTGCGTGCGTGCGTGCGTGCGTGCGTGCGTGCGTGCGTGCGTGCGTGCGTGCGTGCGTGCGTGCGTGCGTGCGTGCGTGCGTGCGTGCGTGCGTGCGTGCGTGCGTGCTTGCGTGCGTGCGTGCGTGCGTGCGTGCGTGCGTGCGTGCGTGCGTGCGTGCGTGCGTGCGTGCGTGCGTGCGTGCGTGCGTGCGTGCGTGCGTGCGTGTGTGTGTGTGTGTGTGTGTATGTGTGTGTGTGTGTGTGTGTGCTTGTACGTGTAAGTCCGTGTGCATGTGATATTAAAAACCAATGTTCTCGGTATGGGCATAGTCTTTGAGACTTAGCCATTTCTGGATGGTAGTTTTAAGGCGGAATGATGTTAGGTTTATTATTGTATTATTATTTTTGTAGAATTTATTGTATAAATAGAGTCCCATAAAAGTGTAAGATTGACGAGCAAAAACAGAACGAACTCTCGGTATATCCCACTTAAGAGTTATGTAAGAGGTTCGCGCTATGGTTTTCGCAATTTTATGAAAGCGGACAAGTACCGAGTTAATATAGAGCTGTCTCACGCGAAGGAGGTTACATTCTGAGTACAGTGTATTAGTAGAATAACGCCATGGTTTTTTAAATGACGCCATGGTTTTTTAAATGTTAAAATGGTTTTTTAAAATTATTAAGATAAATGTTTTGAATTTTTGTTAAATATTTAATTCAAAAACTACTCAATCGATTTTAAAATGTCTTTCGCTATTAGAGAGCTATATTACCAAGTAACATAGGCTATATTTTATTTTTAGAAAAGGTACTATTACTAATATAGCTTAAGACTGCGCCGAGCGAAATGTGCCAAAACAGGCGGTCACAGTTAAGTGAAAAAAATCAACACTTTTTGTTTAATATAAATATAAAATATACATTTACCATAACAATGAATGTGTTTACAATTACTCCATGAAAAACTTAAAATAATTAATATTTTCGCCTACAAAATCACATAAAAATGCACGAAAAATGCAAAAACGTAAGCTCGTGTTACGTGATTTTTAGATTATAACAGTAGAAATCTATCCTATATTACAGCTTAAACGAAACATAAATAGTTATATTATAATTTGTTCGTCCCAAATATTTAAGTTATTGGTTGACAAGAAAGATACATATTTATCAAAAAAGCACTTCAAATACTCCATACAATTTTACTATGGCGACCGCGCGCCGATTTGAATATGCGCCGCACGAGCTGTCATTATCTGTCTTACGCTCGGCGCAGTCTTAAGCTACTTTTACGCGAGCGAGCAAAAGCTAGTATTTAATAATTATCTAGAACACACTGAATCCTCATATTCAGCGCGGGTGACGTCTATCATAAGGCACCTCGTATGCGGTAAACGAGTATGATATAGCCTCTTAATATAAGCATAATTTTGCGCGGATGTTGACATCGGATACTTAGATTCATACACTTGCCTCAGAGACCTTTCTTAGTCTGGGAATGAAAGTACTTTCCTCTGTCAGACTTTTCAGACTCGAATGGGATTTACAATTAGCAGCAAATTAGTTGTTTCCTTGGGTAACTTCTGTGATGCCAAAACAACGCAAACATATCCATGAGCGGCAGATACTACCCTCAGGCTACCCACTAGCTCGCCTGCCACTAACTAACAGTAGCAATGAAACCACCTCCAGAAACAGAATGTCTTCCTAAAATATTTAAGCACGCAATTTGAGCTGCGAAAATAAATGGCCTAAAACGATTTTAATAGCTAAAAGCATAACAGTTAATTATTACTTTATCTCAAACTTGTTATATCGCCTAATTAAAATAATAACTCTTAGCTAACAAAATCACTTGAATCTTCTTTAAAACTTTTCACTTTAAAATAATCGGCTTTAAATCAACAGCAAAGTAGACTTTAAAATGTAGACGTTTAAAAAATCACCGTGAAAGGTAAGTTAACCCCGCCGCTGCAGAATTAGACGCATCGGTCGAAGATCGAAGGACCGACGCAGCTCTTGTAATCCCTTAAAGTGCTCAAAGTGAGAAAATAAGGGTTAAGTTTTAAAAGCACTTCGTCTGGCTTGGATGCTGGGGTAGATGTAGGCGCACAGCGGGTTAGGTTCGAATTATTATCTATGATTATTTGAAATGATCTATACGATATTGTATACGACTACTTCAGTGGCGCAGAGGTAGTAATAGCGACTGTTACGCTTGAGGTCTCAAGTTCGATTTCCAGCAAGTGTTATTAGGTTATTTGTCAAAAAAGTTTCGGTTGCTTCGGTTGGTCTGTCGATATATTTTTTAGTGATTCTGGATAAATATCTGGACAAGGTGTGGCTTAGCCTAGCATCATCAAACGAATCATAGATTATGCTTGGTTAGTGTCTTAGTTGTATGTAAACGATATCATAAGTCGAGCACATATAGAATAGACTCAAACCTCAAACCCCTTGATTCAATGACTACGTATATTAATATCAGGCAAGACTACCCAGTCTTGCCTTTCTGTGTCTATTGTGTCAATACAAACATAGATCCAAAAGCCACACACTACACAGATTACACTTATAAAACTCTTAAAAAATAACAGAATAATACTAACAAATATTATGAATGTGAGTTTGTTTGTATTTTATGCTTTCACGCCTTAACTATTCCACCGATCATCATAAAATTTACATACACGAGCATACACGTCAGGGGTTCAGAAAAGTATATAAGGCCCCTTTTATCCAGGGACAAAAATAGTTCGCAATGAATAAAAATTCATTAAAAAAACCTGCAATAACACGAGCAAAGGTGCGGGAAAAATCTAGTAATCTTATAATTAGAGCCATATCCTATTAATATGAATAACACGTGTACCACGTGACCATTCGACAACACAAATCTACGTCATGCTACGTCATTCCTTGCTCACGTGGCACCACATGACTTCTCTGGATTGGGCAGCATTCATCCTACATCTGACGTTACAGCCCGCTTTCAGCTCACCTGTTAGGCCACACGGTGAGAGCGTACATACGACAATCGGATCGGGTTTTAAATAAATAATGAGGGAACGCCTGCACCCGGCGCACGTCACGACACTTTGACGCTTCAGCTTTTTTAATAATAGCTAATAAACGTTCTAAGAACGGTTTGTTGTCCTTCCGCGTGTGTCTTTTGTTTGTCCTGGGAAATAACGTGTTGGGGGAAAGTGTGAAAGTAAATAGAACAATCTACTTGGCAAGCTTATGGTGGGCTTATGTTTGCGCTGATATTTGCGTGGGATCGTGAGTTCTCGAATTCGATTTCGGGGTTTGACAGTAATTGATTTTTCTGTTAGGCTATTCACAACAGCGCCACGATCTCTAGACATGATTATGATGATGAAAAATAGTATCGTACTCTAAGACGAAGTGTGTAGACACTGCCGAAATAAATTATTTAACAACACGAGTGACGCAGGCATAAGTAACAATCTACTTACTGTTCCAATTTCGAGCCATGGTCTTACCTGCTGTTATTCACTGATCTCTGTCTACAGACTTTGTCTGCCAGTAAATCTCCATACGGGATACAAATATTCAGAACCACCGATATTTCTGATGGTCCTCTCGATCATTGTAAAATATTTGTTACAGTATTTTTGTTCCAATGTCCTGTGTAATGTTTTTGAAAATGCCAAAAAATCATTCGATCCATCTGGTGTTAATAACGCTTAAGATTTTTACACCAGCAATACTTGCTTATGACTAAACAAACTCCATCGTTCTTTAAACATAACAAATAATACAAAACGTTGGTAATACCCAATCGAACTCACAGGTATTTCCCTGCCTCAAACAATTCATGCCACAAAATATTCCGCCCAGTCACTTCAGACGAACCAGAATTACAGGCTGACATAATAGTCCATCGAGCAGTCTGCCTGTCGAAGAGTACTGTTATTAATATGCCTGTTTGTAAATACCGATCAGAAGGATATATCATATCGGTGATTCTTTTGTTAGACGATACGTTACCGACACGACATAAGTACGTAATCGACATAATTTAAGTGTACAGATGGCGTAGTGGTTTAAGTGGTCGACTCGCCACTGCCACCGCGCCGCACGTTGTTGGTTCGAATTCTACACGAGACAAAAAAACGTTGTGATCTAGAAATTGTTGTTCCGACTCTGGGTGTTCTTTATTTGAACAATTGTAAAGTTCCCGTGACCCTGGAATTCTTCCTAATGCTGGAGTTGACTTTTTAAAAGAAAGAAAGATCATGTATTATTTTTTTAATAATATTGTGACGGTAAAATCTTATCAAACCTTTGTGGTATCATGATGGTACGTTAGGCCTATCGCTCGCATGTTGTTGTCCTATCGAAAAATGTGTCTTTGTGCTGATAGCCACGATTATTCTGGTTGCCTGTTGATAGCACAATGCCTCTTTATAAAGTCCTTGAAACTCTTTCTTGCTGCAAGAACACAATACAATGTTTATTGGTTGTCAGTTTCAGTCCGAGTGAGAGAGAGAAACACAAAGAATACAACATTTTTAAGACATGTAACTACATTTAAAACTTGGACAAGGTAGTTCAAAGCAATTCAATAAATGTATTACGAATTATGAATTTGATATCACAAGAATATTCAAAATATTTATTAAATTATACACGATGCTGTTTCACCGACAAGAAGCTAATGACCTGCGATTACTGCATCTCTTTAATAGTGGCTGTGGCTAGTAATGCAGGTCGTAAACCATGAAAAATATTCAGTGCCTTATTATTTTCGACTGCCGTTCCCGCTTTTATAGCCACAAGAGGCGTTGAAGCGCTCATAGCCAGTTGCAATCACTAACCGATAAATGATTACCGAGGTTAAGCAACGTTGGGTGCGGTCAGTCTATAGATGGGTGACCACTTAGTGGTATTTCATCTGAGCGTCTCCGTGCTTCGGAGGGCACGTAAAAAGTCGGTCTCGGTTGTTGTCAAATTAACAGCAGTCGTTAAGCCATGTCAGAGGCCTACGTGCGGCTTGAACAACTCTTGACAACAGGTTGGCCACTAACCACACGAAAAGAAAAGAAGAAGAAGCCACAAGAAACACGACATCGTGTATTGTAAAAGACTCACCGTAGCAGTATGGCGTCAGACGTTAAATACAGCTTTGAAGTGTCCTTCGCTTTATAAAGCTATTTCTGTAAGTGATTGTCGCCATAGACAATTATGAATGCAAAAAGCAAAGGTGTGTCCGTTCCGTGTTCGAGGAATAAGAAATCAACCTGTCGCAATTAAAAATTCTTTGTTCCTTTGTTGTTTGTGTTTTAAAAATAGAATGCTTTGAAATATTGTAACGGTGTATTGTTTGTTCGATTTAATTACTTATAGAATCAATTGTTCAATATGTTTACTTGTTTTTTTTATAAGGAATATTTGTTTTGATCATGCGGCATGGCTATTTTCCTGGGAAATAAAATAGAAGTCGCCTAATGGACGAAACATTTAATTGGATTTTTTATCTATTTTATAGCAGGACTTTTTTATGCTAACTAACATTCCGCACCTCCACAATAAGGGGTACAAAGTTATCTTTAAATTTTAGTTATCAAAGTTACGGCAAGACGATCTAATTACAGATAAACGCCGCGCGCTGGTGCTGACCGTGTGATCACAATACAATTATAGTAGACATGTAGGCTGCCTAATCTGGAAATATTTAGAACCTACTGAAATAAAATACAATATGGCTATATTGATTTAAATAAAATTGGTTTTCGTTAAGCAGCCAGCAACAAACAGGACAAGAATTCTCGCTTTCTCCCTCTGCCTGCAAAGTCTTAATATTTTAATAATAATATAATAATATTCTATCACATACACACAACACCATCTAGCCCAAACTAAGCAGAGCTTGTACTATGAGTACTAGACAACGGATAAACATACATATATCCTTTTTTCTTAAATACATTCATATTATACATAGAAACACCCAAACCAAGACAAACATCCATGTTCATCCATTTCAAATGCGAAAGTGTGTTTGTTTATTGGTTTGTTACGCTTTCACGCCTTAACTACTTGACCGGTTATCATGAAATGTCGCATACACGTTATCAGGGGTACAGAATAGGATATAGGAGGATCTTTCTATAGAGGATCTTTCGAGAAAAAAGAAGTTACGCTTGCGAAGCTGCGGACGAAATCTAGCTTTTAATCATTAGAGACATTATAAAACATAAAAATATAGTTGCTTTTGAGCCAAAAAGTCATGAAAAGCTTCTTATGTGTAAGGATCTACAAGTTAATATTGTCTGTACGCATATACGAAAGTAATACAAAGCGACGTAGTATTTCCGTAGCAGCTGCCACGAGTGCTAGGAAAACATTTAGCTGATGTTTGACTTAATTTGTTTGTATGCAAATGCATATAATATGTTTTAGTATATTTTTCTAAATATATTTCATTTTGTTTTTGTGCTGAATCAGACCTATATTGCGAGATCTAAGTAACCGTACCGTAGGTAGGTACACAGGCAATACTTCGTATAGATACTGATAGACTGTTATCAGGACCTATACGATGAGCGGATACCTACTATTAAAAAACTTAATTGTATACCTACTAAAGTGAATAAAACCGCAGCTACTTTTAACATAGGTGCTACTTCGTGTCAGTGTTTAAAATATATCTTAAACTAAAACTAATTGAGATATTTGAATCGTTTTTTAGATTTGGAAAATCTCAATTAGTTTTTGAGATATTTAAAAAAAACTACCCTGTTTTTTTAAGTTAATTGTTTATAACTTTTGCAATTTTGCCAAGCGGATATCAATTTTTTTCAAAAAATCATCTACATGCCATTCCGGATTGAATGAAACCTCGTTCATATTTTTCCGAGACTGCTGAAAACTGTTGACCAAAAAAGCACTGTTGTCTAGACTAATTGTGGTTTCGCCATTCTTTTCGGATACCTCAAATGGTGCTAGATCTAAACGTGTCTCTATTACATATGTCAAAAATATACTGTAATAAAGTAATTAAATTATCATTCGAATTCTTGTTGACGTTAATTGTTAATTTCCTTAATCACGGGGTATCTAAACTTATATAGCAGAATTTCGATCCAAAACAAATCAAAATAAGCAATTGGTAAGATACAAAAAGAACACATAACTTGTTAAAGTACCAGCTCTCTAGCAAACTTGCCCTCTTCTCCAAAACACTTTAAAACAGATTCTCGCCGGTACCACGATCGCTCATCCATTAACAGACTAACGCGATAATCCAACTATCAGGGCGGGCGTAAGTCAAGTCTAAGCGCCGACAGTCGGGCGCTTGCGAGAGCTCGAGTGGAAGCGAAGTGAAATATTGCCGCCACAGTACATTGAGCAAGCGACGCGTAAGGATGTTTTGACGTGCTGTGGTTGGTGGTAGGGGTAACTCAAGTGTTGGCTAACGTTCAAGTGAACGTCTGTTAGGGTTAAGTACGACTCGTTTTCTTTAATTATATCTAAGTTGCGTGTAACATTAAGATTTGATTATAATTAAGGGTTGTATGACTCGCTGTCCCCCGCGGATCCACCCATATTCATGACTACTGCTTCACTTCCGTGGCACGTACCGCGATGTATATAGCCTATAGCTTTTCTTAAAACCCATTTGGCTAATAAATGCAAAAACAATTCAGATCCGATTGGTAGTTCCATGTATTAGTTCGATCAAACAAAAAGCAAACAATCTCTTCATCTTTATTGTATTTGTGTATATGTCGTTCACGGTTTGTTTTTGTATTATCTTAATTTTAGTCGACATGATGAATATATTTTCAGTAAGAATAATTGACATGCATTATCCACAAGTAATTTTTTTCACAATCCTCGAGAATGTTAAAACAACTTATTTTTTAATAAATGTCCCTAAAATAGCGAACAGAGAAACTTATTTAAATTGCCATGATAAGTTATAGTACTATATTAACTATTATTATATTCATAACTGTAAAAACCAATACATTTTTATGAATGCGATTTTTGTGGTGCAGTGTGTAAGCACAATGATACATTTCCATTATTCGATGGAGAGAACTGATTAAAGTGGCGCTATGCCTATATACAATTCCGTATATACAAGTCTGTCTAAGTTTTGCTGCGATAGTAAATACGACTAGCATGCATGCGATCACGAGTTTAATTGCCATCGGGCAATTAAGTAGTACGGAGTCTGGCAATGCTTGGTAAACGACAATGAGCTCAGTTCGTATTTCGTGTGACTTAATACATAGTATATACACGTATATAGATTTGATACTACGTACCTCTATATACATAAAAACCATCACTCCATGTCCAAACCAACAAATAGCAGTCGCAACGATTGTCCAACTGCAAACACATCATTTCAACAAACACAAAAACACAAATGATTTAGCGGATTCGCACCTATGACAGGTTCCCGATAAATCGTCCGACGAACAAAGGAAGTCCTGGTGTTGAAGTGTGAGTTACAGGTCACATAGGGCCACATCCTGGGATATAAATAGCGCGGTCCCGGGAAATTTGCGGGAAATTGATAGCGGTCCAACGCTATTTGCATGTTTTTTTTCTATTTACAAGTGTACCTTTTGTCGAGGTAAACGGTAGAGGTTCGCTCGTTGTATGTTTATTTTAAAATATGTGGGGTTTTGTCGTGGTCTATTTTGTTTTGTTAAGTACGTCACCTGTGAAGAAAAAAGAAATATATGTTGGTATAGTGCTGCAAAATAATGTATCTACAATTTTAAGCTATACATTTGACATTAACTGCACCGATGACGTAGTGGTTTACGTGGTCACCATTCCGCCGAGTGTTGTGGGTTAGAATCCCACACGGGACAAAACTTTGTGTGATCCACAAATGGTAGTTCTTTGTGTCCGTTGTTTAAATGTTTGTAAGGGTGTTCTATTCTGTTACCTAACTTTTTTATCCATAATCTAAAGTGCAATATTTTTTTTTGTCCTAATCATCATTTGACCGAATGATAACTTGCCCGAACTTAATGTCACATAATATCACATTTCATAAAATTCTAAACCCTAAACACAATATTTTGTTTATCATTAATATTACAATCAATAATATACAAAAGACTCAAAACTGTTTTCATAAAAAGTTAAAAGTCCAAAATTCAAATTATTTATTAATGTTTATTTATCCTAATAATGATTTTAAAACCAATTTGTATTACAAAGCTTGGCTTTCGGCGCTGCGTGTCTCCGGCGGTCCCACGCGTGCTAATCGTCGCAGACGGCTTTCGCTCACCACCGCAGCTTCGGCTTGCTGGCCGGCTTAGCCGCGGCGGCTCGCACGCAGCCTCCTGCTCCTCAGCCCGCGGGCCGCCTCGCCCCTACGCACCAAGCGATTCTAAATTACACTCTAGGGGTAGGGCAGACAAGACTGCGTAGAGTCGGATTCACAGCGATTCTTTTTTGTGACTACAAAGAAATTTTTATCAAATGTTTTAGGACTAACAATTTTATTATAAATGAACATTCGGAATAATGCACTTTATATAATACAATACTTAGGACATATGACTTTATTTGATGCAAAATTAGGAGATTCAATTAATATAATACTCAATATTATGACAGAATAGTTTTAGAAATAAAAATAATCATGTTAAACAAAATTTCGTATTTGCGAACATTATGGTTACTGAAGTTTATAGCAAACGTGTTATGGATAACGATTTTCGAACAAACAATTTTAGGAGAAGGTCAACGGCCGGTTGCGACAAAGGTATTATTATTAGTGCGGGAGTTGTTTAATAACACGAAAACAGAGTATTTGTATACACATGTAGTCAGTATACAGCGATTGCTTCGCACCTCGTATTAACCTGTTAACTCTTAGAATACCAGATACAATTAAAACTTATTGTGTCGGGCCACCGGTATGCCGCTGCGACCCAATACGTTTAAATGGAAACTAAATATACCTGATGATGATGAAATATTAATGTCAGACTATCTGCTTGTCGTATCTTTATCTTATTTTTGAGGAATGAGAAATAAAAATGCAGATATATTAACTTATTACCAAAGAAAACAACATCTTTTGTTCGTATCACACTAGGCAAGCCTGTCCTGTGGGTGACTACTGAGTCTACCAAAATACTTACAAAGTATACATATAATCTACATCTTGTCATATGTACGGCAAATTATTTCACAAAAGCTTCTACAAAAGGCAGTAACATCTTTGTATTGTCAAATATATGCATCTTTTACTGTATATCGGAAACTTTCACTGCATTCAGTAAATAGTCTCTTGGCAGTCGAAGCAGACTGCAATCAATATATATGGGAAGGAAAACGATGTTGTTATTGTTCCTTGTTAGACGGCTCTGTGATCAAAACGCATGGTACAACGTATCTATTGTCTACTAGTATTATTTCGGTAATAGGTTCTGCCCATGGCTTTGTCCGCGTGAGTGACATAAAAACGCATACGAGGATAAAAAGTAGTATTCTATATGTTAATCCGAAGATAGTCCTACCTACCAAGCTCCCGTCTTAAAATGCACTCATCTAGTCCACATGTCATGTCGATAAAAATATATAATAAGCTACCCCCAAAAGCAAATAAAAAATGAAATTAAAGACAGTATATTTATGCAAAAATTAAACCACTTTCTATTAACTAAATGTTACTACCATATAAATGAATACCTAAATGATAAATGTATATGAAACATAATAAATGGAAATTTAAATGAATACTTATATTAATATACCTAATAATAACATAAATACAAATAAATACATAATATATAAACAAACATGACATACATTCATAATAATAATATCTGGGACATTTAATTCCTTTCTTTTTTTTACAAAGTTTGATAATAATGATATAATTAATAAAATATTAAAACATATAAATAAAATAATATAATAATAATTATATAATAGAATACCATATAATAAAAATAATTATAGTAATATATCTATCTAACTATAGTAAGCGCACCTTAATAAAATGACCTATATATTATAATAGTCAATAAATATCAATCATAAGTAAAATATGTAAACAATAAAATATGTAAATCTTCCTCCTCTCTCCTACATCTTGCCGTGCCGACAAGGCCCACACATGTTTCTTATATTATACCATTGTAACATCTATTTAACTTGTGGAGTGCAATAAATGTATTGAGTATTGACTATTGAGTCTATCCAAGTTTTAATCAAAACCGTATTATAGTTTACGTATGATTGAATAAAAAACATCGAAACATCTTGATAAAATTTCAGAGTTACAATATTATTTGAATAATTTTGTGATAAATACTCGCTGTGAAAAATGGTATTTACTTTATAATTACTATTCTCACAGAATATCGACGTGAAATAGCAGTATTCCTACTGTTGTGTTTCGTTTGGTGAGTGAGAGTGCCGGAGGGCCAATCACCCTCTTACCCCCTTCCCGCTCCTTCTCCTTCCCACTTCCTTTTTCTCTTCTTCCTTTCCTAAAGGGTCAGCAACACGCAAGTGATGCCTCTGGTGTTGCAGGCGTCCATAGGCTATGCAGCGTATACCGTACCAGCGTATGTTTGATTGCCACTTAAGGAGTATAAAAAAAGCATTTGAATTTGATAATAACCGTAAACTATTTAAGTTTACAAATAGTATAAGATCCTAAGCAAACAATGTCTGGTGTCTACTTAAAATGGCAATTAAATCAATTATCACGGAATTCAGTTTACTCGAAAATGCCTGAAAAATAAAACATCACATACCTACGCGTTGAATACCGAACTGATTTTTTAAAGTGGTTTATCGATTTTTGAAAGTAAAGCTATATTTTTACGTTTATTGCACATGAATGATATATGAATGATAAAGAATAGTTCGATTACTTAAACAGGCTGATAAAACAGAATCATGTGAGAACCTGAAATTCCTTGTAGCTGCTAGCTTTGATTTTCAAAAGGTTTTGCAGACTGCGCACAGTGAGGTATGTATGTATCTTATGTGGAGGCCAGTCAGTGTAGACCGGCGACACTTCGACCCAGTGGGATCTTTTGTGTCGACACTCTCCCAATAACGACTGCCATAGATGTTCATGGCAGCCGGGACCGACGGCTTAACGCGCTCTCCGAGGCACGCAGCAGGCGATAATTGTCAATCAATACGCACATCATTTCGAAAAGTCATATAACTTCCGAAAGTTAGTGGTGCGCGACGTGGGTGCGAACCCGAGACCCTCTGCATTGCAGTCTGTTGGTCTCCCCACTGAGCTATCGCTGCTCAGTGCACATAATGTCTAATCAAATAAACTATTGTTAGCAGGTACTTCTAAAGTTTAAAGAGATCTCCTTAAAGTAAATGTGTTTCAATTATATTTTATTAAATTGTACTTATATACGATAGAAAACCGTACTCTCGTTTCCATATTATTCGTATAAAAGTCTGAATTACTTAGAGACGTAGCGCTATTTACTCGAACAAGAATTACACCTTCCCCTGCCAGAAAAGATCGTTCCTACAAGACAGAACAAAAGAATATTGATGAACTTAAATTTTAAATTCATACCACTTTGTCTCTTGTTGCTTGTCCTAAGACTAAACAATCCTTCAACATTATATTACGTCTTACCACAAATTTCCATGTATATTAATGAGAGTGCAAACAAAAGGCGTTTCCCGAGGGCCTCGAAACAGGCGACATCGGCGAAATCTCCTAGTATTTGCCAACCGAGGGATTACTGCCTGCCCTCCGCCCTGCTAGCTGCCGACAAATATTGACATTTCGCTGTTTTAATGCCGACGTCAAACAATCGACGATTTAGCGGCCACTCTCGTCAATGTCGACGTATATAATATTCCATACTTCAATATCCGTGGCGCAGCGGTAGTGAATGCGACTGCTGTGCATGAGGTCTCGGGTTCGAATCCCGGGTCGAGCCAACAAAAATCTATTGGGTTCTTCTGTAAAGAAATCTCAAAAGCAGCCCGGAGTTAGAAAGTTGGCGGTGTTAGACACCCCCGTGCCTCGGAAAGCACGTAAAGCCGTTGGTCCTGCGCCTGATCTCTCTCCGGTCGTGTCGGATTGCCGTCCCATCGGATTATGAGAGTTAGGGAACAGAGAGTGCACTTGTGTTTGCGTACACACTTGTGCACTATAATATCTCCTGCGCAGATGGCCAGTCTATGTTAAGACTGGCTGCTGTGGCCGAAATTCGGTCTGGAGGACATTATTTTATAATTATTTCTTAACATTAGCCTAAGTTTAAAGAGGTTAATTTACCATCAAGAATTTTCAAAGATATAAACTCAAGGCTTATAGGTTGTTACGGAATAGCTGTCAGCGATCACATGCTGTTTTGTTCCGTGCGTGGACGAGTCGTTACACACGGTTAGTGAACGTAAATAGAGTATTTTATACTAGTTTGTTTAGATCACTCCTGACTGAAACTTATATAACTCATTAAAGTTTAATTCAGTTAGTGAAAGAAAGAAAGTACACATACATACATACGGACATGTTGAGTTAGCATTATTATTCCAAAATGTTGACAATATGATTGAGTTATGCTTCTTAATTTACGTGTGTCTATTTTAAAAAAGTAATTCTATAATTTAATGAAGTTATAATTATTTATATTCATACCCATAATTATTTTCAAAAATCAATATCTCAATCATTCTTACATTTATAACCAAATCTCCAAAATAATTAATGTTGATTATTTGCCAATAGTGCCTAACAGTACCCTGCTATTACAACTAAACTGCCTGTCTATCTTATACCTTTGACCTATCACTGTCCATTAAACCAATTTCAACCTGGCATCATGAAGTTTAAGGTCGTTCTATAAACTTCCTCCTTCCCAATGTTATTATTCTGAATAGTAATCATCAATCATTTATCAGACCTTGACGAACCTACATCAATATGTAAATATATTGGGCAGAACTAGAGCCTTTGCTCACTCGGCACAAGGACCGGTAATTACATACAGGCGCTATTAACATACGAACTGACAAGACCGTCCTCGTTCTTGCATTGATTAGAATATTTTAGTTCCAATATATGGAATATGAATTACTCGATATTATCGATTAAGATGTTGAGTCCTTTGATTCGATAAATCGATAAAAAGTATACAAATGCTGTTCATACGATACAGGTTACAAAAAACCATATCTTTTTTGTGTATATAATAAATTCTGTGTCAGTGAAAGAAAATGTGCCAAGTAACGACAAACTATTGGCTAGTTGCAGACGATGGGCTTGTGTAGCTTTGAACTATATTGATGATAGTATATATCCTATAAAACCTTAGGGATTACACAAGATCATTAATCTAGACTAATGCTAACACGTCAATGAAAACGGACAAGTCTGGCTTGAAACTTCGTGAAGTAAGCGACGTTTAGGAAAACGTCTTTTATATAAGGTGGGACCTCTGTACAAATAAGAAGTACGTAACTCTTTACTAATACGCCAGCTTGATGGAAAGCATGTAATTATCTTATCTTATCCTATGTGGGGGCCAGTCAGTGCTGACCGGCGGCATTTCGACTCAGTGGGATCTTTTGTCTCGACACTCTCCCAATAACGACTGTCATGGATATTCATGGCAGCCGAGACCGACGGCTTAACATGCTCTCCTAGGCACGGAGCAGGCGATAATTGTTAATCAATACGCACATAATTTCGAAAAGTCATATAACTGCCGAAAGTCGGAGGTGCGCGACGTGGTTTCGAACCCGAGACCCTCTGCATTGCAGTCTGTTGGTTTCCCCACTGAGCTATCGCTGCTCTCCAGAGCATGTAATTAACTATTGGTACTTGTAAAAAAGGAGAAACATTCACGTGGTGCGTATTTTCTATATAATAATGGCGGCCAACAAGTATATGGCACTTAATAAAATGGGATTGCCGTATTCTATAATTGCTTGCATTACCACTTTGTTGCCTATACTAGGAAAAACGAATTCACGATGGGATGAAAAGAAAGGAATGGTAGAGCTAGGCAAGTGAGCCTCCAGAAATCTTATCCGGTGAAACGTAGTAATAGTGTTAGTACTCAAACTGTTTCCTGCAAGAGTAGGTCCCCAGGCGAACCAGCTATCGTCAACATATAATAATAGCTACGACACAGTTCACAAAGTACATACATAGCTCTGCAGCTGTTAATTTACACATAACTTTATAAACTTGTTTTGATTTCAATATATGCTTATAAAAGTTATTAATACCAGATTTTCCCCGAGGCTTTGCTCGCGAGAATGTAGATTTTGTCAATAAATTTCAATCGCTCGGGAACAGTACTTTTTTCTGGGTGAAAGGAACTTTATGATATACCTTTTTTATACCTCTAACAACTTTGTCATGATGTATGCAAAATTTCATGATGATCGGTCGAGTATTTAAAAAGTTACGTTAAAGCGAAACAAATAAACATTAGTTAGGATATAATTGAGCAGTAGGCTCTTCCACCCAAAAGTATTTTAACACGTTGAACGGTAATGTAATTACCAGATTTCCGCAAATAAAGGATTTTCTATTGTCTGTTGCGGGGCCTTTAAAATACTAAATACATGAGCATCTAATGCCCTAACATTACCGCGAGCTCCACCTCTCGATGGAACGATAGCGCACACCGCAAATAAGAGGGCGCTCTTTGTTCGCCCACCGCTGCGATACAGCGCTTTTTTTACTTTTACTTTCGTTTTTATCGTATCTTAATTCCTTATAGTACGTGTTAATACCCATCACAGTATTTGTCGCACCGAACGTGTGCCGCATGCCTGATTTGGGAGACACGAGAGAGATATTAGTGGTAGATGTGTTTTGTAGATATATCGCAAGATTAAAAAGTATTGATTTTTGGCTTCTATGTTGGTATTTTTGTAGGTAAAGGGATATTTTTTTTATTATGTGGTGGAACTTATTTACACATATAGTTATTTTAAGGGGACAAGGTAGCTTGGTAGTTGCCCTTGCCACTGCTGTGTTGAGAAATTAGGTAAGATCAACAAATATTTTTTTTGTGTCGGTGTTTCTAGCGTCCGTTGTTTGAGTGTCTGTAAGCAATAAAGAGAAAGAAGAGTAAACGTCTTTAAAAAAATGTTTATAAATTTAGATGAAATCGAGCAATGCATTGACATATTTTTTGCAAAGATATATAGTTTATAGACGCAAAAATGTAACATTTCTGTTAAATAGTTATGTTATGAGAGCAGCGATAGCTCAGTGGGGAGACCAACAGACTGCAATGCAGAGGGTCTCGGGTTCGAACCCAAGTCGCGCACCTCTGACTTTCGGAAGTTATATGACTTTTCAAAATTATGTGCGTATTGATTGACAATTATCGCCGGCTCCGTGCCTCGGAGAGCACGCTAAGCCGTTGGTCCCGGCTGCCATGAACATCTATGGCAGTCGTTATTGGGAAAGTCAGTACCCTCTAATATCCTAACATAAGTCTAGCATTAGGGTATCGTTAGCCTTCGGGTTGCGGAGGTCAGGTGGCAGCCGCTCCGTGTAAAAACTGATATCCAGTCAAATCCGGTTAGACCAGAAAAGCCGACCTCAAGTGACTTGGGAATAATAAAGGCTAAGAGAGAAGTTATGGTTTTTAGACTCATGAAAGCGAAGCCGCGGTTAAAAGCTAACCTACTCCTCACCTGATAAATATAATTGATTCAAGCCTTATTTTTTATACAATGCAATTACCAATCCCTCCTTTAAATGTTCTACTGCCTGCAAACAACGCAGATAAGCTCTTAATGAAGCTAGTAAAAAGGAGTAATGTGTTCAGTTCAGGAATTAATTTGTCTGTTTAATATATCGTTTATGCACCTAATTATTTATAAGTTATGCGTCGATTGCGCTGAACATGTGACTCTAAGTTAAGGTAAAAATAAACGTTACTAATAACGTTGGTATCTAGCCATAAATTTACGTTTTAAGTCAATTCTGAGGTCTCGAGTTCGACTCCCAGGTATAATTGTATTTAGATTTTTCTGTTAGCAAAATCTACATAGCTGCGTAGACTTGGCAATAGTTCGGTAAACGGCTAAAAGCTTACCCCTATTATAAGCGTCTTAAAACTTTGCTGGTGTAATGGGGGGTAATTACACGTCTGCTTAACGCTGAAGAGGCTGGTTAAGGTTTATGGACCTTTACCGGCTTTTATATATAAAAAATAATACTTATATAATAATATCAGCCCTCATTTTCTAGAACATTATGGAGAACTCTGGGATATGCAGGTTACCTCATGTTTGCCTGCACCGTTAAAGTCAGCGACAATTGACCAATTATTTCTCAAAGTCAGAGGTACAGTAGAAATATATTACAAATAAATGAAAACATCTGTTATTAACCGTATTCCAAGCGAATAATAATTCATATTTATTTAACTTCTGTTTATTTTCGATAGCTAAATAAGCTTAACAACGTCATAAACTTATTTCATATTCATTCGTTCGAGTCAATTTGGACTCATAAATATCCAATTTACATAAATTTTGTTACAACAACTTGTTGTTACGATTGCATGATGACAATAGAAAGTTACGTTTCGTTTTGTACCCTTTATTATTTACGTCCCGACTGCCATGGAGCAATGGCACGCTTACACTTATATCCCAGAGGCAGATAGAGGCTTTTACACCAACATTTTGCCAGCGATGGTTTTAGTTATTATTTAATAAGTGACCTATAGCTGTTTACATAGTTTCAGTTTGTGCTGCTACTAAGAATGTCTTGACTAAAAACGCAATAACAACTTGCTCGATCCGCGAATCGAACACAAGATGTCTGACACAGTAGTTGCATTTAGTACCCTTGCGCTACCGAGGCAATGATAGTAATAATAAGAATTAAAATATGGCCACTTGTATACAATAATAATTATATATTATATTTTGGCCATTTAATGCCTATGAATATCAGATCTATATATAAACTAATAACAAGAATAGAAAAGCGTATGTTAAGCTGGTTTGGGCATGTAGAAAGAATGGTCCGCGAGATGACCTCCAGCCACCTTGAAGTTTGACCTGGGGGTGGTGGGCTGCGTGGGCCTGCTCGCCACCCGATCAGCACCAGGTCCGAGAGGCGGCGTGCGTGTTCCCACGTGCGCCTCTGTATCGTGTCTTTGTCCCCCCCGCTCAGGGGGATGGTGGAGGAAATATTCTTCGTGCAGTGGCCTGCCGTTTCACACGGCGGTGTCGCGATTGCATGTGAAAGCGATTCGCGCGGCCTCGCCGTCTATGGTTATGTCGAGGAACACCGTGGTAGGTTTAGTCGGTATTACCGGGGTATCTATTCCCCGGTGAGCCCGACATTACCTCTCCGTCGCCCCGCGGAGAGGTATGCGTCAAAGCATTCCCCCACATAAAAAAAAAAACGTAGAAAGAATGGTTGAGAAAAGACTGACTAAGAAAGTTTATAAGGCTAGTGTGAATGGAACAGTCGCAAGAGGCAGACCTAGGCGAACGTTTCTTGATCAGATCGGAGACGTTCTGGACAAAGTCCTGGTTAAGAGCACCTTAACGGCGAGCGTGTTGAATTATATACATTTATACATGCAAAAATTAATTAACTATTATATTTAACTATTTAGAATAATTGCACCGTAGTAATTGTATAATTTAACATCATACAATATAAATAGTAGTCAAATACTTTACAGTTTGATTAGCTATAAAAAGCGTAGCAACACTGTTATTTCTCACTTCTTGTTGTGAGCTGTAAGTGAACGGACGTATAAAACTTCCTTGTGTCAGTGTATAAAATAAATAGTTAGTGTTTATATAGTGTCTTATTTAATCCATAACCTCTAATAGAGCGTGCATGAGGAATGTGATGAAAGTGAAGGAAGCTAGAGAAATGTCTCAGGATCGTAGCAAATGGAAATCCGTAGTCTCTGTCTACCCCTCTGGGAAACAAGCGTGAATCTATATGTATATACGTATATATAAACTGGGCATTACTGGGCTTGGACCTCTTCTTGGTATGAGAAGGTTCAGGCCATAGTCTATCACATTGGTCCAGTGCACGTTAGCAGACTTCACACATCTTCGAGAACATAATGAAAATCAGACATGCAGATTACCTCACGATTTTTTCGGAGAGTAGAGAGACTGAGGATTTCTTGACTGAGAAGTTTCCCACGAGGCTATCGCTGCTTATATAGCTAAAATTTTATTCTGTATATTAGGTATCGTTGGGTTCACAAAGCTGCAGTTAAACGTTGTCTGTCACGTCACGCCACAGCATAGTTCACAGCGATTTATGATTTTATAGTTTTATAGCGCTTTGTTTTGTGTCACTGTGTCGCACAGCGGGCTCTCGCAATATACGCCACTCGTTTCGTGCGCTGTGTGAATAAAATGCGTGAATCTGGGTCAAAAGCGGTACAATATTGTTTTAAATAATACATTTTTAAATATTAATATTTTTAAGGTCATAAATAGATAGCTGAGTGATGTTGTTTCAATTTATACTAATACCTATTATAAAGCTGATGAGTTTGTTTGTTTAGTGGAACGCGCTAATCTCAGGAACTACTGCATCGAACTTCAATATTTTTTTGTGTTGGATAGCCCATTTATCGAGGAAGGCTATAGGTTATATAACATCACGCTATAACTAATAGGAGCGGAGCGTTAATGAAAATTGTTTCAAAAACGGAGACAATTCTCTTATATAAAGCAGACGAAGTTGCGCGGGTCAGGTAGTCATACATATGTATGCATGATTAAATTATGTAATTTCACAGCTATTACTGAAGGAGTAAGCAGAGGTGGTTCACACCCATAATTCGCTAGCTAATGTTTTAGGTCCTACGTACTACATAGTTAGGGGCATAATTTAAGACGTCGAGATACTACTGCGAGATACGTGACAAAAAAATTTTGCCTGACCTGAGATTCTAACTTAAAACCTCATGTACGTAACCTGCAGTCTCATTGGCTATCGCTGCGCTATCAACTCAATCAAAAATCAAATATAACATTTAATAACATTTAATCGGGGAGTAACCGGCGTAATAATGCTTTTGCGTTTTGGCCAACGAGTGAAAGTTCAGGAGGTTCAAATACCAACCTCACCCATTTCCCTCTTTAATCTTTATGTCCTATTTCCAAAGGTTGGCTCCAGCTATGTGGTACGTTGTATTGTCTGTCCATGTGTCAATATACCATCTTTTATACCTAGTTGCATAAAATTGAACTTTTAAACGAATATAATAAATTTAAATTATTATACACAGTGTAGAAACAGTTTAAATTAATCACTTTCAATAAAGTTTCCTCAAGAACCGATGAAAGGTAGTGTTATATCATTAGCTGTCAAAATTAATAAACAATCTTATGTGAATCATTAGGATCTAGATGAAAATGTGAAAAATGTTGAAGTCATTTTGATCTTGAAAAGTCAGTCAACGAAGACTCGGTGCTAACAAGCGAGCCAAACGTTTAGACTATAGACGCATGTAAAAAATTTAAAATCCCGATATAAAGAGTTGCTGTATATCCGGCATGAGGGACATGGACCGCTTTTCGCCCTGTCAGTCCTACTTTCTCAGTCCTTGCTAGTCAGTCAGTCTATACGTATGAAGACTACGCCTATTATCACCGATGGCAGATAATATTCGGCTATCCGGCAATCTTCTGTTTAGTGGGAAAACTCCATCACTTTGGCTACTGCGGGTAATTAATTAAAATGAGTGGACACAAAGCTATGTCCTACCTTTCTTGGTCGTGATTATTTAAAAGACTCTACTTACATCAAAAGCTATCCTAATGTCACATTTTTACAAATGTAACATTTTAATCTCATAGAATTCTCTCTCACATTAAATAATTTAATCAAATCAGCCTTTAAAAAACATCTGTCCCTTTTTAAGTACACTAGCACAAGACGTGTATTCAGACGCAGCTGTTTAAGAATTTATCAAACATTTTTCTTTTCATTCGTTCGTAATATACAAATTTTGTTCGGAGGGGAAGCCTCAAAGGATATAATTACGGCGTTTGGGGTGACGTCATAATCCGACAAGTAATTTCACGCTATCTCGATGATACCCGGCTGTAAACATACCCATACGTAATGGGTCTGTTTAATGGTTTTAAATGTAATGAGGTTTAATTTATTAAATATACAATATATGTATGTTCGAAGAGGAGTGTATCGCCATCGCCATCTTGCTAAAGTTTCACCATTTATGTTTTACGTCGTACGTAATAGGACCTGATTTTCAGATAATGTGCTGCTACTAGATATTTATTGATTGAAGTAACGAATAATACTTTGTTGTTCACGGGAATCGAATTCAAGACCTCGCAATCGGCCCTACGCGCAAACTTATAATAGCTACAATCATACCGCAACTTTAAAAAGGACAATATATTGGAGTTATTCCAAAGTTTTAAAGGTTCCAAAGGTTTAAAGTTTAAATAAATGGTTGAATGCATCGTTAACAATACTCCGCGGAGAGCGAAATAAAATTTGCAACTACAAAATTGAATTTCACTCAATAATCGCTTCTAATTGTACATAGCTTAAAGGCTAAATTTGCATAATTTTCGCTCGGCCCGTTCCCGGCGGGACGTTTTATGAATTTTGCATAAATAAATATAAATGACGACGCCTTTGATACGAAACACTATCGAGTTTAGAAGTTCTCTCTTGGTTCGTGAATGTTGCGCAGCAGATTTAGCCACGACAAGTTTGACAGTGTACTTATTTAAAGCAGTTGTGCTTCTCACGAACATGTAGCGTGCTTCGTTCTTTTTGTAAATCAGTCAACGACATACGAGTCAATAGCTAAACATTTAAAACATTTGTAACAGTATTTTATGAACGAAAAATGAGTAATTATTATTCTATAGTAATAATTTTTGATAAAAATGACAAACCTTTAAGACTGCGCCGAGCGAAATGTGCCAAAACAGGCATCACAGTTAAGTGAATAAAATCAAAACTTTTTGTTAAATACAAATATAAAATATACATTTACCATATCAATGAATGTGTCTACAATAACTTCGTGTAAAAAACTTAAAATAATTAATAAACGAACAGCTTAAACGAAACATAAATAGTTATATTACAATTTGTCCGTCCCAAATATTTAAGTTATTGGTTGACAATAAAGATACATATTTATCAAAAAAGCACTTCAAATCGGCAGCGATAGCCTAGTGGGAAACCATTAGACTGCCACGCAGAGGTCTCGAGTTCGATCCCAAGGCGCACATCTCTGACTTTTCGAAGTTATATGCGTATTAAATAGTTAATTATCGCTTGCTTTAACGGTGAAGGAAAACATCGTGAGGAAACCTGCATGTCTGAGAGTTCTCCATAATGTTCTCGAAGATACGTGAAGTCTGCCAACCCGCACTGGGCCAGCGTGGTGGACTATGGCCTAACCCTTCTCACAGTGAGAAGAGGTCCATGCCCAGCAGTGGGACAGTTTAATACAGGGCTGATATTATACGTCAAATCCTCCAGTCCTCCATACAATTTTACTATGGCGGCCGCGCGCCGATTTGAATATGCGCCGCACGAGCTCTGTCATTATATAATATTAAGAAGTATAATAATTGTGAATAATAAAGCAATTCTAATTTTAAAACTGTCATTGACTTATTTGCTAATTGTACTTATTCCGAGATATATTGTTATGTGTCATCGGTGAGTTTAAATATACTAATATTATAAATTCAAAAGCTCTGTTACTCCGACATACCATTTCAGCCGATATTGATGAAGTTGTGGAGATAGAATCACTGTTGAACATAAGCCTTTCTTATTTTACACCACAATGTTCGGTCTTCCATATTCCACATCCTAACATAATACAATACGAACTATAAACCTTTAAGAAAAGAGCGTACTCCTTTTTAAAAGGCCGGCAGCGCACTTGTATCTCCTCTAGTGTTACGGGTGTCCATGGGCGGCGGTAATCGCTTTCCATCAGGCGATCCATCTGTTCGTTTGCCTCCTAGCACATAAAAAAAACTCGCTACTGTTTTCAACTCATCAGTCCACCTTGCGGGCCATCCTACCATGCATATGCCAATAACTCTTAGAAAGTGATATAATCTGAAAAAGGACATAAGATATAATTATGTTAAAGATTATGAAAACGTGAAAGAGTTCCCAGGCTTATATAAAATATATCGCGACAAAACAAAAATATTAATTGCTGTTCTACTGAATGAATGTCAAACTGCAGCAATTAAATAAATACTAACTAGTTGTAGATTGACAGCTCTAAGTTAGCCATCGCTAGTACACATTTGTTTAACTTATTGAGTTGCAATGGCACACTATGTTTGGTGTTCTAAGACTTGACAAAATAAGTTTTATATACATGTTTTCATAAACTCATAGAGGTTTTTATTAGTAGGCAATAATTCAATACACACACAATTAAGATTCAACAGAATTAGGTGCAACCAAATATTTAAATTATAGATGCTACGATTATCACAGTCACTCAAGTTTTTGTGAGCTTACTTCTTTTAGTGCAGACACTTTTTTGTTCAATCTTTATATCCAAAATCCTATAGCCATCTACCAGGCATATCTTCAGACTTAAGAACCAAGAATATTTTAATCGAAATTCCAATAAACACTGACCAGGAACTGAACCGAGCACTGACCTCGCGACCTCACAATCAGCCATAAAAATAAGTGCAAGCATATGTCCTAAAACCAAGAAGATAATAGTAATATATTTTATTCGAACTGACTGATTCAGGTACCTCTACACATACCGACGGTCTATAAAACCACCTTCTTTCCGTGCAAGCTGTATTTCAGTACACAATACAAGCCAATCGAACACTAAGACTATATAGAGCCTTTTCGTTAGAGGCTCAATAAGTTATGAAGCCTTTTAGTTGAGTTTTTGTATTATTTTGCTCGCGCGGTGCCCACCGCCTCCGAGAACTGTAATTGAATTACACGGCTTACACCGGCTAGGGGGACAGGGAAACGAAGTGAGCGAACGATCCTGTTAATATTATAAATACCGAAGTTTGGATTAACGAAGTTTTGTTACTCTACGATCACGCGATCAGGTAGGATTAAGACCGGTAAGTTTTTTCTAATTCTTCGTATACTATGTGTCCAGTTCATGTATATTAGCTACGTTGCTTTCAAAAAGCATACTGAACGAATGGCATATTGGTTTACGTGGATGTGTCGCGGTCGCGACTCCCTGCGTACCGACTGTTATGGATACGAACCCAACACGGGGTGTGATCCACAAATGCATTGCATCCCGGAATATTTATATGCTTTAAAAACTTTACTTAAATTTAATAAGCATTAAGTACCATTTTCTTAAACAATGAATTAGATGAAATAACTTCAAATTACAGTGGAGCTATTGCAAAATAAGACAGGCCAGGATTTTTCATTATGGTTATTTTTGTTGCCTATTACTCTGCACCAGGCTGTAAGAGATCGTTATGTCTTTGAATGGTGACTATTTGCTCCTAAATTAAATCTAATCGTTATACGGTAGATCTAAAATAAGGTTATAATACTGCAGAAATGTAGGTATAGCTATTGACCTCGTTATATGTCGTTATAAACTTCCTTATAATAAAATGATACCTCCTTAGGAGGAGGCATCATCTGTTTACAAGGAAAACTAGGGTTTTGAAGCTTATATTTTTTAACCGCACTACAGAAAACCTCTCTACACATTTTTGTATTTAAGAAAAGTTATATTGGCAAGGCGGGCGTTTCTCAAGTCTTCGACATTCTATTCCTAAGGATTCCTGTAGGGCGCTTACGTAGCAGCAACTCATATTACTAATATTACAAGTTTTAATTTACGTTTAGTCTTTTAATATTTTTTAATCCTAGTGTATTTTTGTCATTGATAAGTATAAATGACAAAAAAAAACACTAGGATTAAAAATAAAATTTTCTCGTAGCAAACCCGTACATATTAATAGTTACAGTTTTATGCTGACATCGACGCGCAGCGAACCACATATTCAATATAAATGAATACATCAACGATATAACAGTGGTAGTTGCAAAGCATCTTGCCGGGCGATCTATCGCACAATTTATTCTTTCGCCGCGTATCGATCATTAGCTATCAAAAAAAATCTGTTAAATTCTTTTTATGCAATATAATTATTTTAATTTTATCAGTTTACCTTTCATTTATCATACAAAACTGAACACCAGACAAAATAAAATATTATTTTCACTAAAAATTTCTATAATAATTCTTGTTTGAAAGCTCTACGATAGATTGCTACGACGTGCTACGTCTAATCCGTCTACGTGGCGTAGACCAGACGTATCTTCAATATGTCATTATCTTTTAATATGAATTTAAGTTACACTATTTGGCATATAAATGTATATAGCTTAATTAACTATTGCCTAACTTATTTTGCTATGAATTTTAATATATCAGTCTATTTCTTATACTACAAAACTGGAAATTAAACTATTAGGCTAATACACGGGATGGGAAACCGCTTTTTTTTAATTTTCTTACTTAAATTCCATTTCGGGATCGTAGATTATAGATACAACATAATGACTGCACGGCTGGCGTAGTGTTTTCAGTGATCGCCTCACTACCACTGTGCCGAGTGTTGTGTGTTTTTTTTTTTTTTTTTTTTGTCTATTTTTTTTAAGGGATTTCAGTACACAGAAGTGACTACGCCAATCCCATCGTTCATGTACAAAATATCTTACTCCTAAATACTTAATATCAACTAATTTATTTACCTAATAAAAAAGAATATAAAACTTTAGCATCATCACATGCAGGATTGACTAAAATGCCATGAAATAGACCTACACTATAAACAGATATATTTGTGGCATCTATAAGTTGTGCCCTTAAAACATTATAGTTTACACATTCTTCCAAAACATGTTGAACATCCTCAACAATACCACATGTTACACAGTTAGGAGAATCCTTTTTACCCATAAGGTAAGCAAATTTGTTGCGAGGTATATGACCTGATCTTAATCTAAGTGCAGCAATAATTTGCCCTCGACTCAATCTTACATTGGCAAACCATGGTACATGAGGCGGCTCACACTGTATCGTTCTGTACCATATACCTTTAGTTTTAGACCTCTCATTAAAATACTCATTCCAAAAAGAAAAACAATTACTTTTAAATTTACTTAATAATTCCGAATATGTTGGTAATATACACGTCTGGACACCTGAGTTAATTGCTACTTTCGCTAATCTGTCAGCCACCTCATTACCTGGAAAACCAACATGAGATGGTATCCACTGTAAAATTATTTTTTTATGATTAGTATTTAAAACATTAATTTTGCTTAAAATTTGGTATCCTAAACATATGCCATTTGATCTGTATACACATTTGGAAATATGCTGTAAAGCACTTTTGCTATCTGAATAAACTACTACATTATTTACATTCAAACCAATTAAATATTTTAAGGCTTCATAAATGGCATATAATTCTGCTGACATTATTGACATATTACAATGTAATTTAAAAGTACCATAGGACTTGTTATTATAATCATAATATGCCGCACCAACCCCATCGGACGTCTTGGAGCCATCTGTATACACTGAGTGCCATCCAGAATATCTCTCACAAAGTTGTATGCGTATATTATTTACATCACTAATATTGTACATTGATTTTGTAACATTAATCAGACTAGTTCTGATGACATTTTGAATGTTTATGCTAGATACCCATCTATCTAGAATAAATACATCTAGGGGATATGAAGAAGAAATTTCCTCCGTTCCCAACATATCATCAGTGATAGCTAACAGTGGCCGTCTCTTTCCACTCCAGTGCCTTTGGTGAGCCATATTAGCTACATCTACAAAAAAATTGCTAGTGACATCATTGGATCTAGATTTTAATTTTAAGTAAAATTTAATTGATAAAAATTTACGCCTTAAATATAGTGGCGGAATACACAGCTCGCTTTCCATGACATGAGTAGGAGTCGGAGTGTTGTGTGTTCGGATCCTGCAAGGGACAAAAAATTATATATATATATATATTGATAATAAAATAATTCTGTATATTAATCGTAACAGCATATTGCAGAAACACCTATCGCACAAACTTTGTCACAACAAGGCGTCTCCCCTCCATAAACAAAGTGCACATTTGCACAGTAAGCGATCATATGAAACGCGCACTAATTTCCCCCTGTCTCCTAAGGCTTCCTTCTTTTCTTACCCTCGAACTATGAATACCATCATCAGCCCCGACGATTATCATATTTCACGATTATTGCAAAACTACCCGCCAATGGAATTACAACCTTACGCCCTACGTATGAAGGTTTCGTTTAGAGTGGATTATAGGTTTATGTTGTTGGATCTTAGTGCAAGTAACAAAGGGTGTCCGCAACAAGTCTCAAGTCTCCCGACAGCCCCTCAAGTTTGCGTGAGGTTTGTCTCATACACGTCAAAGTATTTGCTGAAAGTATTAGTACGTCGGCGTGACTGTTTCCGTTGACTCTTTGGGATATTAACATAAAAGTAAAAGTGGTGCTATTATTATTTGTCATTCGGTACTGTCTTTTTAATGTACTTGTAAAAGTATGATTAGAAGCCATCACAGAGAGAGCTGTGGCGCTGTTGGCAATACTAGCATCGGATCCTACTCTATAAGTCTATCGACAAAGTCATTTACAAGGCAAAAATATCGCTTCCATATCTGTATGTACATAATATGTTTAAATTCACTAGTATATGTACAAATTGAACCTATGTGGTATAGTCCACATAAGTTCAATTTCTACATATACTAGTAATACTCAAACCTAGCATCTCTATCCTCCTACATTTAACCAAACCAAACAAGTTCTTATAGAGCAATTTATTAACAATGTGTAACTGTTGATACCTATCTAAAGTCAAAATATTGTTTTTACGTTTATTTAAAACGTGTATTATTTGGACAGGTCATATATTAAAAAAATATATATAAGGTAAGAATAGAATATTGGAAAATACAGTTCGTAGAGTAGAGCTCTCATGAGAATATGAATCAGTTCAACCAATCATAATGTACCTCATAATTTAGAAAACAGTTATATACAATAATATTCACTTAACAGAACTTATTAATATATATTTATATAATAGCCATATTGACTGCTCTCATTTACTTGGTCAAATAAATATTAATGTGCCATACAAACTTGCTCGGTCGTCTAGATACCAGCCTTTCAACGCCAAAACCTCTAGGCCTAATCTAGGGCATTTCTCATCTATCAACAGCATGCAAGTGCAATACAGTCGCCTGTCACGCCTACCTGATATGGATATAGATTTATCCTACTCCTTGCCCAAGTTTAACTCTATATTGGTCGACAAATTTATGTAGAATTGAATTCATTTATTAATTTAATTTAATTTATTTTATTCTAATTTATTTCAATTATCTTTAATTAAATTATATTTATTATTATATTATGACATTATTTGATGATAATTACTGTCAGCATTTTAAGATTTTAAGTATTTTTTAAGTTTTATAATAATTAATAACTTACTGTCAAATCAATTTCCTTTTTTAATATAATTTATATGTAAACACTATGCATGCAATTTGTAATGATTATTATTCATTTTATTTTTTTATTTAAATGCCATTATTTGTTAGCTGTTTGTTTAATGTAAGTAATGTCACTTTATCGTTATTTCTCAAACGAGCATAAATATATATAATTTTTTTATTGTTAATACATGCCATGGCAGCCTGTAAGTAGGGCAGCACTACGTAATGTATCTGTATTTATGTGTTATCACAATGTTTTAAATTAGTGTATGCTTTGTTGGTTGTCCATAAATAAATACAATGGAGACGCGCTCACACCAAGTGACTTCCACTGTTTTCCGAGGGACGCTGCGCGCTGGCACCGACTAAGTGCCGCCAGATTTAACGTTCGACACACACTGATTTATGCGTCTATCGAACACGGTACCATGATATATAGTGCCGATATATATCGTATGAAAATAGGCAGTATTGTTGCGTCCAAATTATCTTCGTTTTGGATACTTTGGTTTGGAGCAATTTCTCTGGAGTATATCTTGGTAGGAAGGTTGTGCGTTGTTGTATCGGAGTGGAAATGTCTTTGTCTTCAGGCATACGATTGATTGTAAAATACTTACATCACAAAGCTGTATACTGTGGACAGCGTACTAACTCCTACGCAGAGATTCCACTTGCTACTGTTCTGGCATAACTTTCTTGCTTTATCCACTCTCAATACATTTCTGTGTATGTTCGTCGGTTTACATAAAGTTCTCTTAAACTAAATTTTGTCCAGAATGTCTTTGGTCTGGCCATAGAGTTTTTGCCTATATTTTCTCCTGCTATTCGATCGAACTATTAGATTTTTATTATTATGTAGGATTTCTATAAAATATTGTTTGAACTTAATGTTAAACGACAAATTTTAAGCCTTAGTTAGTGACTCAATTTTGTATGCAAATGAAAGTTGTTTCTTTTATTCTTTATTTTAATATTTCCTGCTTTGTGAAGGTTTGGAAACAAATATAAAGGTATACACGAGACAACTGAGATAATAAAAAATAAAGTGTTTATCTATTTTTCTAACTTAATTAGGCTACTACTGTAAAGCCAATAATAGCAGGAAACCAAACCCGTTTATGTTATATAAGATTTTTAACAGCAGTAGACTGTTTCTTCCATAATCGTCTAGTTAATTAAGTAGGGGCCACTTATCTGATCAAGATCATTTTCCCCTTCAGCGAATAAGAAAAGCTTCTTTAGAGCTCATCTCACCTTGTTGAACTAATGTTGGTGTGATCTTGTACACTAGTTGTATTAAGTTTTGAAAAACAGGGGCGCGCCCCTACATTCTCAAATCTTAATATAACTATTGCAGATATTACTATCAGTATTTTGTTTTTCTAGCTGAGTGTGGATAAATATAGAGCTATATAGTTAATATATTTAAGCAGGGTGGTAACACCCTTATCTTAAGATAAGGTGAGGTCATATTTTAGTATCGTAATCTATCGGTAATAAATGTTGAACCAAATGGTCTTTCGAAATTTGCCTTTTCCTATGAACATGCTCAATTCTGTACATAATTTATTACGTTTGCAAGTTAATATTAGAAATTGTTTCATTTTAAATTATGGCACCTGTACACTTTCAGACTTATTCGGACGTGACATCAGCAACTTTAACAGTTTGAATTAATGAGAAATGCGCCACGAATCTGTATTCAAATGTATATTCTCTGTATTAAAAGCATCACGTCATAATAATATGCGATTTACATCAGTCTAATGAAATCTCATATATTATATAGTCGTAGTGTTCGATGACCACATCTTATTGTTACACTCTGCATATAAAATTTTAAAGTGTTCGCTTGTTATTTAGTTCTCAAGTAGCAAGTAAAACGAACCATATTTGATACTACATTTTAGCAAAGATTAACATTCAAAAAGTAAACCCAGCGCAAGACGGAACATACCAGGTAAAAAATGACTGCACAGAAAATATTAAAGAAAATCAAATATCAAAGTTTGAACGAAACATCAAGCGTAATTGTGAAACTTACAAGCACTTTTAGTCGACGTTTAGTCCAAGTTAGCTTGTTATAAAGTAGTACATATTTAACTAACTACTAGTTGGTGCCCACAAAGGCTTTATTAAAATAAAAAAACGTGAAACATCTGTGCTCTACGACGTTTTGTTTCGAACAATTACCATAAAAGCGCGGATGTGGAGTACTGTTTCTATTTCACGCATAGATTATGTGCAGTTAAAAGTAGAATGGTAACTCGTTAGGACACGTCGTGTTTGGAAGTACGTTTTTACCCGTAAGCTTAATATGCGATGTTTGGAACTGTGTTTGGTTTTTAGAGTTCGAAAAACTCATATACAACAGCTTTGTCCGTCCGTCCGTCCGTCTGTCTGTTATACAACTTTCAACTCAAGAACCGGAGACTCGCGGTCAACGCCATTCGACTCAGCATAGTCGATATACCCCCGAAATGACTATGATCTTTGACCTTTGACCTCAAGGTCATATGGTATCACGTGACCTTTGCATATTAGTTGAACCATTTTTTCGAACTCTAAGATTTACAGCAATGTATTGCCGATTCTCACATGTTAAAGTTATTATGTACCCATTTTATTAGTACCTGAGTCATTAAATCTAGATCATAGACTGGCGCCTGAGTTTTCCGGAGAGGTAGGGAGAAAATATAATTTTTCTGGCTATGCTATGCTACGCTAGCATATCTGTTCTGTTTATTTACTTTAATCTGCAATAAGTGAATTGTGTTAAGTTTTAATAAATTATTAGTTATTGAAATTGTTTTTTGTCTGTGCTATGTTTTAGTGGTTTGCACCATTATGACCTCATGTGGTACCAATTTAAAAAATTGTGTAATAACAGTGTTTTATAAAAAATAAACAACGTGATACAATCCATATAAAGTGGTTTAAGCTAATATCTAAATTATCTTTCTTCATAGACTTTCAGAATACTCTTAACGTGATGGCAATACAAACATATCTGTGTTCGGTTTAAGTTAACTATATGAAAATAGGATAATCGTACATGCCTTGTTTATAATATCAAAGATAGTGTTCACATCTGAATATAAGATTCTATAGATAAAACAAAGGTAAACTTAAAGGTAAACCTGCCGGTCAATTTCTATTGTTTCTCTTTTTACGGGGAATAAACGGACTAACACATCTGTATTAGTGTTATTTTATTCTTCATATATTATTGGTATAAAGACGGAGTGGCCGTATTATACACGATGATTTACGTCCACAATTTCAACAGAAATAGGCCCACGAATTACCTGTATAGTAAATACGGCTGGAGACATCGCGAAATTCAGATTTTTCAACTTACTCATATTGTATATAACAATGTAATAAATTACATTATTATATACAATTTAAAATGGTTATTAGGGTTTTTCTTATATAATTATTAAACACTTGACCTCTTTTGCTTGTCTTGTTCCCTCTCATAATATTTTATGATAGGTTACAAGGGACTCAAGTTAATTAGTATTATATAATGTTACAATAGAGAACATACACTAGACTCATCTCGACTCTTTTATTATAATAAATATGATAATATATAAAAACGATACTTCTATTAACAACTAGCGGCTCACCCCAACGTCGCCCAATCAAACATAATATATATCCTATGTCCATGTTGAATAATATACCTTTGCATAGTGAAATAATTATTTAATTCGGAAGAGTAGTTCTAAAGATTGGATCCTATATCCAAACTTACAAACTTTCTATAATATTAGTATAGATATAAATACTCATATTTTAAGCCTAAGTTTTAAGATTATGGTTTAATCTGCGAGTATTTTGCAACTGATAGAGAGATTGTGACCAACTTGCACTCTTCCAACCAACCATTCTTTTTTCTATTTAAGACGAGTGTTGTATTAAACGCTTGTGGCTTGCTCAATAAAATGAAAGAGTTAGTGGGTCGATTAGTTCGAAGACACTCGCAGCTAAAAGCGCAGAACTCAGGCCTGCATCAAGTATTCAAGTGGTACCAACGACAATACTACACACCTGCTGATCACACCGCGGTACAAGGTATAAGCTGACATCATCATCATCGTACATCCTTTGTCTATCTACCTAAAATTATAAAAAGGAAAGATTTGATATTCGGTTGTTTGTTTGGAAGGGTTTAAATAAAAAACAACCCAACCGATTTTAAAATGATCTATTAGAAAGCTATATTACCACGTATATAGATACATATGCTACATATCATTAAAAAAAAAGGTACTGTTACTAACTTAACCCACCGACTTTTACGCGAGCGATGGCGCAGGCAAAAGCTGGCATTTTATATGACAACTAAAATAGTTTTGAATACTTTTAAATTCAAACCAAATTACGCCAATTTTTAGTTACGTTAAATTCTTTTAAAAAATTTAATGAACCCATTATCTCGCTTTCTGTCCAGAATAACACGTGTTTGGCAGAGAGGTGCAATTAATACGTGACGGAATAAATACCTTCACGTACAATAGTGTAGTGCCTCCTATATTTGTTAAGCCTTATAAAAATAGAATTTATAACTTAACATTTTAATCCGAGATTCTGTAAGCGGGATGATATACTATTTTATTATACTGTCAAAGCGATGATTGCCATGTCCAATTATTATCAATTGGGATGATTTGGCACTTATCAAAAACCACCACGCTGCAGAATAGGCACAACAATACACGTAATTTGGAATGACCACATTGAAGATACTGAGCAGCTACCACTTCAAGGGAGGCGTGATTTTATGTATGCACATACGTACATACGTACTAGGTCATTGACATTTAAACTATAAAATTATAAGGCGAGAGGAAATCTCCATTCGCCCCTGACTCGCACCGATTCTACCCTTTGTTTAGGGTCCGCACTTAGGCGGCAGGTGCGCTCCCGGCCCAATCAAGGCACGACAAATTGTCCCTGCCAGCCCTTTGATGATGTTTGTCTTCGTACATCGGAATTCCATGCCGGAACAAGGGAATGTTTCGCATTTTTACCATTGTTTCGTATGGATATGACCGTTTTGTATCACAATAAATATAAGTAACGTCCTTTGTATATCGAAATAAACGCAACAGACAGAGACAGAGAAAAATCTATGTCTACGTTTAACTAACCCACGCAGCAGTACGTTTTAGCAGTACTTTAGTAACAGCGTCGATCGGTTATCATCGTTCACGTGCAAAAGAGAAGTACGTTACTTACGTATAGCGATATCCTTGTTTGGCTCAATGAGTTTAGCCCGGTGATGCCGTGACAGTAGTGGGTAATTAATTCAGTTTACTAGGTGTCAGGGGCGTGTACTCTCAGATATATTGCTTGAAGTTTACACACATAGTATAACTAGAAATTATGTTCGCTACTTTGATGCTACCGTTTACAACAATTCGTCCATAATGTTATTTATACAAGCACTAGTAACTTCAGCTCTTCCCTTGTTTAAGATTTTAAATTGAAATGAAATTAATTAATATTATAATTAAAGTAGTCTGCCACACGATGGACTTTCTGTGTCGCGAGATTAATTGCAAACATTGAAACAACGAACACGAAGGACACTCCAAGTGTTATTTGTGTTAGTTGTATTGTTGTGCTAGTAACAACTATCTGAAAATCCCAGAAATGATAATTAATGCGTAACGTAGGTAACGGGTCTTCGTCGCGATAAAGTTTTAAAAAGGTAATTAACACCTATTGATCAAATATTTGTCCCGTGTGAAGAATCAAACATACAACAATCGGCGCTCTACTAGTAACGAGGCGTGTACTTTAATCAACACGCCATCCATTCACACTATTACCATAAACAAGTAACAAAAATCAAGCCATATAAATATTTACCCCCTCCTAGCATCGAATCTGTTACCCTTGGCACGGAAGCCAGGGGTGCCGCCATTTTGTAATTGCCACCGTCTAAAGTTTCTCGAAGACAAACTTCACTTTAAGTTCACTTTTAAAATATTTACCTGTGTTTTAGATTCGAGAACTTTAATGGGTTTTATCGGTAAGTTTTATTATTTAGTACGTTATTTATCGTTAATGCCACCTGCAATATAGTTCTAATGGGTATAAAATAGGTATCATAATAATAATGTCCTCCAGACCGAATTTCGGTCACGGCGGCCAGTCTTAACGGAGACCGGCCATCTGCGCAGGAGATATTATAGTGCACAAGTGTGTTCGCAAACACAATGGCACTCTCTGTTCCTTAACTTTCATGATCCAATGGGACGGTAATCCGACACGACCGGAGAGAAATCAGGCGCAGGACCAACGGCTTTACGTGCTTTACGAGGCACAGGGGTGTCTAACACCGTCAACTTCCTAACTCCGGACTGCTATTGAGATTTCTTAACAGAAAAACCCAATAACTTTTTTTTGAACCGACCCGGGATTCGAACCCGAGACCTGATGCACAACAGTCGCATTCACTACCGCTGCGTCACGAAGGCAGTTATAAATTAGATATAATAAGTGCTTCAGTTTGCCTCTGATTGTTGTTCATGAAGTCTCGGGTTCGATTGCCGGATTCGGTAAAATGTTGTTGGGTTTTTCTGTGAAGTAATTCTTAGTAGGAGCCCGGAGTCTGGAACTATGATCGGTATGCCGCAACAGGCCCGCTTTCTATTACGTGGGGTTTATAACATGAGTGTATCATACCCATGACAAAGATATGACTCTATATATATTTATATCACAGAACTGTTCATCTCACAAACACAATACAGCACAGTTTAATACGCGAACAATAGATTATGTCTTTAATAACTACCCCGCTGCTGGGCATGGACCTCTTATCAGTGCGAGAAGGTTAGTACAAAATCCACCACACTGGCCCAGTGTGGATCGGAAGACTTCACATATCTTCGAGAACATCATGAAGAACTCTCAGATATACAGGTTTCCTCACGATGTTTTCCTTCATCGATAAAGCGATCGATAATTAACTATATAACACGCATATAAATTAGTAAAGTCAGGGATGCGCGCCTTGGTATCGAACTCGAGACCTCTACGTTGCAGTCTAGTGGTTTTCCACAAGGCTATCGCTGCTTTTTCTATAGTAAAGCAGTAAATGTGTAAAGCTTAGATTTAAAGACTTCTTGAACTACGATAATCAAGAAAAGCTATGCCAAACTCCTCTAAATCTTCAACATAAACGTACTGAATTATCCTACAATGTTGCATACACTTGAGATGGTAATATCTTGCTACTATGTAAGCAGCCTAGCTGTTAACTGTGTACTACACATGCATTAAGGGTGAGAGTGCACTGTTAGACGCACGCCGCTGACAATAAACCAAACTGTTTATTACGTAGACTTGGTGTGGTGATAGCCTTTTTAAAGCGACGTGTATTGAAAATAATGGATAATCAAAATGTTTGTGTTTGGTGAAAAACAAGCTGTATTGAACTAGCTGTTGTAGTAGTAATCCGTAACTTATATTGCTATTAATATTTATGTAATACAAGTTTCGTCCGTGTTAATCCTACAGGAAAACACACAAGGATCGAAATCTTATATTAAAATGTAATTTTTAACAACATCCGCGCGAATATATCCTCTGTCGTAGGGATCTTTACAAATGTTCCTAGATCAAAACAACTATTTGTGGGTCACACAATTATTAATTATTTACAGACACTCGGTGCAATGGCAATGTCGAGGCTATTAACTAAACCATTCATGCAGTCAAACCGTCAAAAAAGTCAAAGATATGTTAATCCATGACTTAATCAGTCTATGTGCCAAACTTCATGCATATCTGTTTAACAATTTACACATAATGAGACAAACATCAAAACATATGCAAAAACTACAACACTTATAATAGTATTATAAAAACAATTGGCTCTATTTCATAATTGAACAAATAAATCTCACAATCGTAAATCACACCATACCATCACAAACCAAATAATTATACTATTAACACACTATATTATTATAACTGTAATTACCTCTGTAATAGGTAGTAATTTACCGTAATAATTGTTCGCTATAACATATTTATTAGATGTTATATTCAAAGGGCTACAGTATAATATAATAAATACATAATATATAATAAATAATAAATACAGTATAATCTCCCGTCCGTAGAATTAAGGTGAAGCGTCCGCCCGCCCCTTGGATGTCAAGAGGTGTTAGAATGGCGATGCGGCGCAGGGATCGTACATTTCGCACTTTTAAAAAGGATCGCTCTGATGACAACTGGGTTCTTTTTAAAGTTGCTAGGAATCGGTGTAATCAGATGATACGTAATGCAAAACGCCGCCATATTCTCGATAATATAACATCCTCATCTCCTGCTGATATTTGGCGGTTTCTTGGAACCCTAGGCATTGGCAACAAGCAACAAAGTGATCTGCGTACAACGATTGATTTGGATGATATCAATCAACATTTCACCTCTTCTATTATGCTGGATCAACAAATCAAGCGTTGTACTTTGGATTACTTAGCTAACCTACCCAGGCCCAAAATTGATCCTTTTTTGTTTTCTTCTGTAGACCCGGGTGAGATCAAAAAGATAATCCTGTCTATCAAGTCAAAGGCTGTGGGCTGTGATGGTATTAGTCGTCCTATGATCACACCAATTCTTGATCAACTCCTTCCTGCCATATCCCATATCGTCAATTTTTCTCTTGACACTGGGAGTTTTCCTTCCTTGTGGCGTAGCGCCTTTGTTATCCCTCTTCCTAAGGTACCTAGTCCTTCCCTTCCAAACCACTACCGACCCATATCCATTCTTCCTTTCCTATCTAAAGTGCTCGAAGCATGTGTACACAAACAACTAGCACAGTTTGTGAACCTGAATAACCTATTGAGTCCTCTCCAATCTGGCTTTAGGCCTGGGCACAGCACTACTTCCGCTCTCCTCAAAGTGACTGGCGATATCAGGATGGGCATGGAGGATACCAAAGTCACTGTGTTGGCTTTGGTTGACTTCTCGAACGCCTTCAATACCGTCAGTCACGACATCCTGCTAGCGATCCTATCCCATCTTAATATCTCACCTGGTGTACTTGAATGGTTCTCAACATATCTTCAGGGACGCCAGCAGTCAGTACACATCGATGACATGTCATCGATTTGGCGTGACCTCGACTCTGGGGTTCCTCAAGGTGGCATTCTATCTCCGTTATTATTTTCTCTTTTTATTAACTTTATAACTACGAACCTTCAGTGCAAGTATCATCTTTATGCTGATGACTTGCAGCTATATGCTCAAGACACTACGGATAATCTTCCTGGAGCCATTTCTAAAGTAAATGCTGATCTTGAAACAATTAGGAGCTGGTCGGGCAGATTTGGATTATCTGTTAACCCGGCTAAGTGCCAGTCAATCTTAGTTGGAAGTCAACGATTGATAAGCAGGTTGGACTCCAGTACTTTACCTCCTGTTGTGTATGATGGGACACATATACCGTTCAGTCCTACTGTAAAGGATCTGGGTTTGCTCATTGACTCCAACTTGAATTGGCAATCTCAGGTTACTAGTGTCAGTCAGAGAGTAACTGGAACGCTGCGCGCCTTGTATCGGCTAAAAAATTTCCTCCCATCTAAGACAAAAATAATGCTTGTACAGACTTTGATCTTTCCCTTAATTGACTATGGTGATGTGTGTTACTATGACCTGAATGCAGATCTACTCAATAAATATGACCGACTTCTAAATAACTGCATTCGATTCATTTATAATCTTCGTAAATATGACCATATTTCATCTCATAGATCCACTTTAAAATGGTTACCCATTCATCAACGCCGTAGTTTGCGTGCCCTTACAGTATTATTTTCTGTTCTAACTTCACCAAATGCCCCCAGTTATTTAACCTGCCTTTTCCAATACCTATGTTCTAATCATGATAGAAATCTTCGTTCTACTAATAACCTTCTCTTACTTTGTCCCTCTCATACTTCTGGTTTCCTTCATTCTTCTTTCTTTGTCCAGTCTGTTATACTGTGGAATGCGCTCCCTCATGAAGTTAGGATGTCCACAAACCGTTACACTTTCAAGTTAAAAGTACGTGCTCTCCTCCTCGACCGTTTATCAGATTTTTCTCATCATTAATTTAATACGTATGATATGTATGTATGTATTTATGTATGTATGTATTTATGTATGCATGTATCTATATCTATATGAATATATATATATGTGAGTATATATTTTATTTAGTGTATTAAATATGTTTATTGGTATGTATATATTGTGTCCATCAGGCTACTTTATGCACCTACTTTATTTGATCTCTGCATCACCCTAAGGTTGACTGGTAGAGAATGCCCTTGGCATTAAGTCCGCCGATGTATAATTTTATGCATAAAGTTTAAATAAATAAATAAATAAATAAATATAATTAACTGAACATGAATTCATAGAGAACAATAGGCATAACTTATGTTGCTATCGAAATGTTCTAAGCCTGTGTGTTACCGGTAAAACACATCATTCAGTCATTGTGTACACTAATATCACACAACTTACTGTGATCTATTGTTTAAGGTAAGCGAATGTAATCGCTCCTTTGTACCTAATTCAAGCAGTAGCGAACGCGGGCATAAGTTTGACTGTAACCAAGCACAACGCAACAATTTCGAACTGCTGTTCTGTAAAAAATAACACTTCGATCTCTTATGTCAGTTCGGCAGTAGCCATACTTATTATTAAAATAATGCAAAAAAGACTAACATTCAAAAGCCTGAATCATTATAGCACGGCAGAAATGTTTGCATTGGATACTATGTAATGTGTTGGTAAACAATGTACGCATACTCGCTAGTTGGAAAACGAGATCATTTTCTTTTTTCAGATCGACCTGACCGCTTACAAAACAATGTATATCATATGTACCATATATATAAAAGCCAGGCTTTCAGGTTACCAGTTTTACCGAATGCAAAGTTCACACTTTGTGCTTAAATTACTAAGGCCAAGCTTGTAATAGATAGAGCCATATTTTATCACAAAGACTTTGTACAATTTCCTAAAAGATTTTATCACTCAGCGCTAGTTTTTTGTAATCCCTGTTTCAAGGAGGGATTACGTCAGACGGTATTATAATCCTATTTTTTACAAAGAACTCAGCAAACATACTAAAGCGTGTACTAGTGAATCATATTTCTTTTTGTCTCGTACAACGATAAAACCCGCAACTCTTAGTGCCTAAAAAGTTGCGTGGTGAGCACCCAAACTATTCACTAACCTTGCAATTAATGGGACTTTGTTATATAAAACTATAAACAGATGAGAATAGAAGGATAATTTTTACACAGTAATCCTTCTTCACATATTGTAATAAAATATATACCAGTGACTAAATCTAAAAGAGATTACATACTCGGGACGAGGTTCTCGGTATTCCCCATGGGAGGGAATAACGGGCAAACTGAGTTTTCTCGACAGCGCATATAAAATGTAAGTTATATTATATTATAACATAAGACCTAACTTTGAGATTGAAGACATATATCTTATTGCAGTAGCACCTTTTCTATACTCTCTACACTACAGTGACTTGAGTAATGGTACGGGATTACTTTAAGCTAACAACGCTTGCAATTTTAAAGACCATCTACTATTTTACTTGCAATAATATACCCTTTATATTATAAAGCTATTATACTGCTTTGTTAGTGTTTTACACTACATTTTTTTTAAGGATTTACCACCTTAAATACTTACGCTATGCTCAGTTTTGAGCCTGGCCAGGTACTATTTGATGTTTCTATTAAGATAGAAATTTTTAGTAGCAGTATCACCAGGTACCTGAAACTATGTCCTGTAGATGACAATAAGCTTGCCTCTGGAACCTAAAACCATGTCTGAATCGTGAGTGTTATACCCATACCTGAAAAAGCGTCTCCCTACTGTCATAAGGATATAGGCGTGAGATAATGAACATATATATCGTCATACATGCAAGCATCATGTAAAAAGTGCATACTGTGCCATGTAGCTTAAAGCTATAACGACAGCGATTATGGTTCCAGCACTGATTTACTTAACTGTTCTTTTAATTAGTAAACTCTTGTCACTGACACACTAACAAGGTGCCAAGGTTACTGTGTTTGTACATGATGTGCGTAACATACGCAAGTTAAGGTACTTGCATGTATAATATGCACTGTGTAAAATTTTTGACGCGAGTTAACCGCACAAGTACCTAATAGTTTTAGTTACATGCGCGATTGCCCGCGTAAGTAGCTTTTTGTGTAACTTGAGTCAACTGTTATGTATGTTTGTGTACTGCCTCCGTGGCGCAGCGGTAGTGAATGCGACTGCTGTGCATGAGGTCTCGGATTCGAATCCCTGGTCGGTTATTGGGTTTTTCAGTTAAGAAATCTCGATAGCAGCCCGGAGTTAGGAAGTTGGCCTCGTGCCTCGGAAAGCACGTAAAGCCGTTGGTCCTGCGCCTGATCTTTTTCCGGTCGTATCGGATTACCGTCCCATCGGATCATGAGAGTTAGGGATCAGAGAGTGAACTTGTGTTTGCGCACACACTTGTGCACTATAATATCTCCTGCGTAGTTGGCCAGTCTCCGTTAAGACTGGCCGCCGTGGCCGAAATCGTCAAAAAGTCTGGAGGATATAATTATATGTCTGTGCGTATGTCCCATCAACATTTAAAACTGTCTGCACAGATGGCGTAGCAGCTTATGTAGTAGCCTCACCACCACAACGTCGAATGTTGTGACTTTGAATCTCATTCCAGTCCCCGGTTGTTCAGTGTGTTCATTGTTTGAAGGTTAGTAAAGTAAGTCATTTTTCTTTGTGCAAGAGTTATCTTTTATAAGAGAAACTCTTAGCCAATTAATTGCTTATCAAATTTCAATATCGATTCCGCTATGTTCTTCCCCTTACAAATGCAATATGATAAATGATATAATCTAACATACATATATAAATAAATAAATCACGAGATTTATGTAGCCGACAATGATATACAAGTTGCCCACATGAAAAATTTAAAACCAATTTTTGCACGCAAAATTGAAGGCGACATCCAATTGAATATTCCACTCGCCTTACGTAACGTAGAGGCCTCTAATATTCCATTACGTTCGCCGACTCAGTCCTTTTAAATTTATGTACACCGGGTTGTAGTCGGCATACCGGTGCCGATACCTGCGACATGACTTGGGCGGGCTGGGAACTGGTTACCAGCGATTTATTACCGGTTAAAACTTCCCCCATCACTATCGAACAGCCTTTGTTTACGTCACAGAGTTCGGGGCTAGATTATCAGGTCAAATGTTGGAGTGTGAATAAGTAAAATTGTATAGAAACTTTTCGCTATCCTGCTTAATGTCACCACGTCGATTTCGGCAATTTCATTACAAAACTTTTTGCACACTTTACCGTTATATCTACACCATATGAATGCATACTCACAGACACATACAACATTGCATCAATGTTAGCTGTGTTTTCTTCTTAAGATATAAGTCTTCATTACAAATATTTATAATCGATAATTGCATTTACATATTTTTTTAAATATGGCTTGCGTCATATTTCCTTTAGTGATCCTATATTATATCTATTATATCCCTATACTCTATCCTAATCCTATTTCAGAACTAGGTTTATATCCTGTAAGACCGTTGAAATTTAACATCTGTGTAACCCTCGTAGAATGTTCATCAATAAGTCAACAAAATCCATCAAGAAACAAAAATCACAAAATCCATTAATTAAGACTAACCTAGTATGGTTATATATATGGTAGTATGGATTTTGTTATTCAAAGAATTTGGAAAATATAAGCGATTAAAATATTTAAACACTTTCACGACTTAACAATTCGACCGATCATGACATTTCGCATACACTCTGTCAGGAAAGATAAAAACATGCCTTTCATCCAGAAACAAGTGAGAAACGGCAATGAATTGCCATAAATCTTAGAGTTCGAAAATATGGTTCGAGTAATATGCAAAGGTCACGTAATACCACGTGAACTTGAGGTCAAAGGTCATAGTCATTTCGGCGGGATATCGACTATGCTGACTCGAATGGCGTTGACCGTGAGTCTCTAGCTCTTACGGTTCTTGAGTTAAAAGTTGTATAACAGACAGACGGACGGACAAAGCTGTTGCATAAGAGTTTTTTCGAACTCTAAAAAATACTATTTTAAGGGATAGAAATGTATTGACAAGATTGAACATTAAAGCGAGGGAATCTAATAGGTATACTAAAAAAAGTGTCTGGAATTACCTATCCGGTAGACGAAAAAGGCTCATTCTCGATAACGTGAGACCTAAAAAGAAGGTCAATATATAGGTATAATATACTTCTGTCCATATGGTATTGATGCACGTGAGTCTGTGCTATAACGTAGTATAACTATAGTCAACACTTAACTTTATGACAGACAAAACACATAGAACGCATTTACATTATTGTACCTAACTTTACACCCTAACACTTACTTCAAATTTTTACCTAACGCACATACATATTAATGTGAGTTATTCTAAAGAATTCCCAAGGCTCTGTAGCTGACATTACGTCTCCAAATGGCAGACTGACAAACAGGGAGGGCCGTCAGAGGGAAATATCAATCGCTTCAAATTGTACCCTCTGAGGGAGGACCTTGAATGCCAAAATCACTACTGCCTAATGATGCATTACTCTGATTCACGACGCACTTACCTATAGATGGCATTATCTGTTTTTCAATATTTACTAATCGACAATCAACCTAGTTTTAAGCAACATAAGTTTGAAATTTGAATGGCTTGGGGACGGTTGTTACGCTGTTATATGTACGCAATACTGTCATAAGCAGGTTATCGAATGTTCCGCAACTATTCATTCTTATCGGCACGTCAAATGCAATTCAATATTTCACCGCATTCATGGTGGAAATGATAATTTCTCTTCAAAGATTTTCAATACTACAAACATGTAAAAATATTGCTTTGCCCAGCTAGTAAGTGCTTTTGAAAAGAAAACAATTTCTGACATCGATTCTGACATTAATCTCCTATGATTAATTTATAATGTCAAAGATATAATTTAGATCTTCCATTTGCTGAGCCTCAAGAATATTTGAATGAATAGACGTCTCGTCAAACTGTTAGTTGTATATATTTTAAGAGAAGTAAGGGGATTTATATTGAGTTAATATATTATATTGACAACGAAAATTAAAATTTCTATTTTTAAGTTAAACATTTTATTTATGTTAGATTATTTAGGTTCTGTACCTACTATTAATATTTATATGTTTCATTTATAATAAACTCACTACTATACACAAATAGAGATTAATTAATTAATTCATCCGTAGACGGACGCCGGCGTCCAGACACAATATTTTTATGATTATGCGCCTCAATTGGTGAAAAAGTTTACAAAGTTTAGGTAATTAGATTTTAGTGTAACGCATCAGGAAAAATCTTTAACTAATTGCAATAGGACACCGCCAGATGAATTAAGACGAGAGAAGAACGACGTTTCATATTTGAACCCACGACAAACATCTCCGAATTTTCGAGTTTAAATAGGCATGAATAGTTAATTAAAGCGCACTGAAGACTACATTTTCAAAGTCTTACAGAAATGTAAAATCTACCAACTGTAAATCGCCTAGTGTAAATATACAATAATATAAATTATAGCTTATTATAGCCAAATGCTTTTCATTTTGGGAGAAGATACTACGGTTCAAAATCTTCATATGATTTAATTTCATCGCAAGTTATTTAACAGAATCAGGTTTTAGCTATTAAACACTGCTTAATATCAACGTGTAATATTCACGCAATATCACGTATGTCAGTTTCTTAATAGAGCTAATATCAATTTATTTCTTCAGCATTAGAAAACAAAACAGCGAACAAAAGCATTGCCTCCTCAACAACAAACATAAATATCAAGCAGCCTTTTAAAAGGCTGCGGTTTACTTAAGACTACTATATATAAAAGTACCTACGCACCAGACAGGACCTTCTTTGCCTCGGAGCTATACCGCTCTAATGACCGCAGCTCTTTAGACACAACACACGACTTTTTTTTTCCTATTCCTTGCAAGGATAGTCTCGAGACGAAGACACTAAAGTACACTTGCAAGACGTTTTAAAGAGCCTGTGTAAAGTATGATAGCGGAGTCTGTGGGCACTTAACTGGGTAGTTATATGTGTATGAAAATGGTTGTCGTGGAATGGGTGTGAATATGAAGTATGGGTATTGTACCAGACTAAACGTTTAACGTTGGAAGTAAGTTTTTTGGAAGCTTATTGTAAGCAAGATATTTTTTTATGCTTTTGCCGTTGATATTTTGCGACCAGGAGTAATAAAAAATACCGATATTCTATACATATTATATTAATATATGAAGAAATACTTTTGTACCTTTATGTAAGCATATTGCGCGCATAATTAATTGTAAATTTTTACATATTATAAGCAGATGAGCGCAGAAACTTAAAATTAAGGAAAATCTATTTAAACAACCACAAGTTAATATTTAATATTAATATATTATAATATTCTTTCACATACACGCAACATCATCTAGCCCAAACTAAGCAGAGCTTGTACTATGGATACTAGACAATGGATAAACATACATATATACTTTTTTTTTGTAAATACATACATATTAATACATAGAAACACCCAGACCAAGACAAACATCCATGTTCATGCACACAAATGTTTGACTTGTGCGGGAATCGAACCCGCGACCTCAGGCGTGGCAATCAGTTACACTAACCACTACGCCATCGAGTCGTCATTTTAGGTCGTTGTTTGCTTTTACGCAACAGTTAAAACCACTGTTGCGTAAAACCAAACAATTAAACTTTTAAAGTGTTTTTATAGATTATGATTTATTAAATTAACATCTGAGTATCATGCAGATTCAGTCACCATATAATAAATTCGTAGCAAAGACAGAAACGTACATACATTTGAAATATTAAAATTAATGGTTACGTGATAGTTTTAAATTTTGAAGTATAGCCATAAATATTACTTTTGTGTATCTGTTCTGTTTGTGTATCTGTTCGACTGTCTGTATGTCCAAGCATAACGCAAAACTGTTACACTACTTTATATACTGAACTACTAGACTCCGATCCTATCAGACATAATCTATCATAGTCCGGTTAACATATACATATGTAGGTAAAATTAGCACGTTGTCAGCCTGAAAGACTTACAATTTTTTAAATATATCATAATATGTACATTCTAACTAATATTATTAATGCGAATGTGAGTTTATTTGTTTGGTACGCTTTCACGCCACAACAACTTTACCGATCAGCACACTTTGTCAGGCATATAGAAGAGGACATTTCTTTCATCCACGAAAAAGGTTCTGTTCGCGAGGGATAGAAATTTATTTACAAAATGTATATAACGCGAACGAATCCGAAGGCAATATTTAGTATAATTACACGCAGATGAAGTCAGGACGAATGTCATAACGTGACTAATGAACGAACTGACAAAGCAACAGTGATTTATCTAGCCGAATAATGTTTGAAGGGAACAAGCCCTGCTCAAAGAGTTTATGGCTGTATTCGTATTAGTTAAACTTACAAACAAACTATCTAAAGTTGCGTAAGACAGATATCAAAGGCGCGTTAGACTTGAAAGTATTGTAGAACTTTCAGGCTTTGAACTGAACATGCTAGAGTCTGACAAATTGCGTGTTTCAAGGACCTTGGCTTCTCTTCGAAATTATTTACAAAGGCGCCTTTGGAAGCAAGTTTAGGCGTTGTAACTAGCAAATTACTGTTTTTAAAAAGCCTAATTCATCAAGGAGTATGTTTATTTGTATTCGAATATAGTTATGGACAACGCGATATCTAGTTTGCATGGTTAAGAATGTAACCCACGTATGTAGGTACTTTATTTATGTACATTGGAATATATATGCCATGTCCAAATCACTTCTTCTCTCTTAGCCTTTATTATTCCCAAGTCACTTGGGGTCGGCTTTTCTGGTCTAACTGGATTTGACTGGATATCACTTTTTACACGAAGCGGCTGCCACCTGACCTCCGCAACCCGAAGGCTAACGATACCCTAAGGCTAGACCAGTGTCAGGATATTAGAGGGTACTGACTTTTCTCAATAACGACCGCCATAGATGTTCATGGCAGCTGGAACCAACGGCTTAACGTGCTCTCCGAGGCACGGAGCAGGCAATAATTGTCAATCAATACGCACATAATTTCGAAAAGTCATATAACTTCCGAAAGTCAGAGGTGCGCGACGTGGGTTCGAACCCGAGACCCTCTGCATTGCAGTCTGTTGGTCTCTCCACTGAGCTATCGCTGCTTTTATGTGTCCAAATCCATGTCCAAATCACTAAGTAAGTGTAACTCAAAGATAGTGAAATAGTATTCTGTTTTTATAGTATATTACACATTTAAACACTAATTAATCAAACATATATATTTATTTTGTTTTTAATCAATTAACGTGGCAAACAATCCTCCGGCCCACATGATGGTAAGTGGTCACCGTAACCTATGGACGCCTGCAACACCAGAGGCATCACTTGCGCGTTGCCGACCCTTTAGGGAAGGAATTGGGAAGGAGAAGGAGCGGGAATGGGGGAAAGGGGGTGATTGGGCCTCCGGCACTCTTAATCACCGAACGAAACAAAACAGTAGGAGTACTGGTATTTCACGTCGATATTCTGTGAGAGGGTAGTCCTTCCCCGGTCGAGCCGGCCCATTCATGCTGAAATCAGCGAGGCTCTACTACTCGGAAAATAATAAATATATTTACAAATGTATTTATTACAAAAATACTTACTAATAATTATAACATTAAATATTTACAAAATCTTTTGGTGCCTCAAGCACTCTTTCCTTACATCTTTTCCTTTTTCTTTGGAGTCGGCGACGCGATTGATATTTTTATTTTTTATTTTATTTGTTTGGGACATTTAACAGTTACACGTTTACAATAAAGTATTATAAAGTTACATGCACATGAATAAGGTTAACGTGTAACCCACACCAATGTCCGCGACATTATATATTCGGGTTACATATAGACGCGTGCGAGACAACTTGATTATAATTATAATTATGAAATAAGGTTCTTATTTAAGGATTCAACGGCTGCTTTCTTAAATTTAGATTGCGAATAAGCAAAAATGTCGATGGTAAAGAGGTGTGTGTTGTATGTTTCAATAAGGCGGCGCAGAGGAGCCCGCACACCCGCGTTAGTTCGACACTTGGCAGTGTGAAATAAGCGAGGTACGCGCACCTCTCGCCGCATAACAGTTCTAGGTACTACATAACATATTTGATTGGTTATGTCATTACAATCGAATTTGTTGTTGCATATTCCATGCAGCATCATGGACATTAGTAATATTCGCCTGGACTCCAAGCTTAATAAGTTATAATTATGTAATAATTGTGGATACGGCAACTTTGAATGATAAAATCTAAAGTGTACGGAACATAAATACTTTTTTTGTACCCTTTCTATTATGTTTGTATACTTTTCGTAATAAGGACTCCATATGGGGACAGCGTATTCTAACTGAGATCTTATAAGAGATTTAAAGAGAAAAATAAAAGTAGAAGACTGCTTAAAGTCGCGGGAGGACCTCATGACAAAACCATACATCTGGTAAGCCTTACTTACAATATTATTAATATGCATATCAAGATGCAGTTTAGTATCTAAGGTAATACCAAGGTCACGCACGTAATCTATTCTACTCAAGGTTGTATCCTGCAAAGTATAATTATATGTAATTTTATGTTTATTTTTTGTAAATGTGATAACATTACATTTGGGTAGGCTTAGTTGGAGTTTATTAAAGGAGCAGTATTGAGAAAGTCTATTGAGATCGTCCTGTAGGAGCAAGCAGTCCTGCAAAGATGTGTTTGCCTTGTAGATTTTTATGTCATCGGCATACATAAGAAATCGGGCATTCTTGAAACATTGTTTTATGTCATTCACAAATAAAATGAACAAAAGGGGCCCGAGAATGGAACCCTGAGGAATGCCAGAAGTGACGGTAATAGGGTTAGATTCGAAGCCATTAACGACCACATTTTGAGTCCGTTCAAAAACATATGCCATAAGCCAACGAAGCAAGTTACCACGAATGCCGTTATAGGCGATTTTGTCTAAAAGTAATTTGTGGTCCACCCTGTCAAAAGCCTTCCGAAAGTCCGTGTACACAGCATCTACCTGGACTTGGTTGTCCATATTCTCAAATAAATAGGAGGTAAATAGCGTTAGGTTAGTGACAGTCGACCGGCGCTTAACAAATCCGTGTTGTTCGGGTATGATAATGCGATGAATATACGAGTATAACTCACTATGTACCAGACTCTCGAAAAGCTTAGACAAGGTGGACAAAATAGAAATAGGACGATAATTCTGGATGTCATTTTTGTCCCCACTTTTAAATACCGGCACGATAAATGCGCTTTTCCAAATAGCGGGAAAATAACCCTCTCTTAAACATCGATTATAAATTATATGAAGTGGTGTAACGATATGTTCGACTGTATTCTTTATAAATATAGGAGGTAAACCGTCAGGGCCGGCTCCCTTGCTTAAGTTAATTTGTTTAATTGCATTGCGAATTAAATCTTTTGTGAGGTAAATATCTGATATGTCTGGTATAACAAGCGATCGTAGGCTATTGTAACCACTTACCATCAAGCGGGCAAACACGGGCGACAGAAAGGTTATGTTGAACATGGCCACATGTCCACACATGCCCACCATTATAAACCTATGACAACACCGAGTAACATAGGCTATATTATATTTTGCAAAAGGATTGTTACTGAGGATAGGGCAAAAGCTAGTGTATTATACACCAAAACATACAAAATGATTAAACTACCAAGGTCCTACCTTCTCCTGAAAGCGGATGCTTGTATCGTAATGGATTTAATGACCACAATAAAATAATCAAAGCCGACGAAAAACATTATGTCGCGAGGGCATCAAAACATAGTTATTATTTTGCCAAGCTTTGCTATCTAAGCGGCTTATGGCGAAAAATCAATTTCGTTCTGTGCAAGCTGTAGGGCGGCCGTGCTATCATAAATTGGACAAAGGTCCTCATACTCCGGTGATGCCGGATGCAATGAATATTAATGTCAATCACTGGTCACTTTCTTAGCATTCTCGTTCGTTAGCATATGCATGAGGTATGGAAGATTTTTCATATGAAAATTTATATGGCAGCAAAAAATCTTCCATCCTGAGTAAATACTATTATTGTGTTTTTCTATTTCTGTATTTTACATAGACTCACGCCTTATATCATTAGGGAGGTAGTTAGAGATGTATAGCGCCCACATTTCGCCAGCGATGTTTAAAGTCCTACGTAAATAGGGATAAGGTTTTAATGGTCTATCGGACATTTCCAGAATATCATTTGTTAAATTATATATTTTAAATTTGGTTTATCTAATTACTAGTAAGATATTTGAATTTGTTAAAATTACCTAATAATTCAAACCTCAGCTCAAACGCCGGCGTCCAGACACAAGCCTTTAATCATTGTCGATATGGTTAAAGTATCGAGACATGATGCTGACAGGTTAAAAACAGAGTACTTAAAATCTTCCATATTGCATTTACTCTTAGCCTTATCACTGGACGAAGAGATCTTACAATGTTTTATCAGACATTAGAGTCGTTTAAAACTAACTTTATAAAAAAAGTAGGAACTGTACATTTTGTAGGACTTTACTAACAAATAATTATCATTAACGGTCACAGAGTACATCCAGACTCGAGAAAATAATTTGTGGTTTACATATATGACAATCTCGTGTGGAATTCGAACCTACAACATTCGGGACGGTGAGGCCGCTTGCCCGATTTTATTATAAACGAAAGATTATTATACCACATAAAATGTAAACAAATATACCATAAATATAAAATGTTATACTGTTTGCATACTAGCTTTTGCCCGTGACTTTGTACGCATGAAATTTGAAAGTTACCTTTGTAAATACTTTAACTTCTAGGCGGCGTATCAAGATGAAGCAAACACTAGATTTTAGGTTGGACCTGCAGCAATACAACTGTGAAAACCATATTTAATTTCGGACAGACGTTTTTGCGTTATACCCGTACGAACATAATAGACTAGCAAAAATTCTAAAATAATTCAAATTAAACTACTATATACGGATTTTATCGCGTTATTTATTTTACACTTTATTACAAAATTTTGAAACTGTCGCACTACTACTAGATACTATTGAACTTTACTAATTTTTAAGCTAATTATTTTATTAAAACTATTTATATTTAAATTTAGGAGAGACTCAAGGAGAGTCTCCCCGTGACCATGGCTGCTGAAAAGCAACCGAAACGTCGGGGAAAGTGTAAACTTAAATATAAAAAGTAAGTTCAATAGTATCTAGCAGCAGTGTGACAGTTTCAAAATTTTGTAATAAAGTGTAAAATAAATAACGCGATAAAATCCGTATATAGGAGTTTAATTTTAATGAATAACATTTGCGTAAACAGAAAACAATATTTTCTAAAATAATTGTTTAGCTGCAATAGCATTTTATTTTCTTAAATATCTTCTATCAACATCAGAGTATACTTTTAACGTCTATGACAGACATCGACCAGTTATAATGTTATTATATTATGTAGTTATAGATTCTAAAAATAAGCAAGAACAAATTATAGTTTATTATGCAAAGAAAAGCTGAGCAATTCTCTAAAACCTCACCATCAAACTCACTTCAGAATACGCAGTGAAATTTACCGTTTTCTACTATCAAAGTGACATTTGTTTTCGAGATGAAATCCTTTCCCTCCCAAACAAGACTAAGTATCCCAACTATCTCTGCGACATATCCACCGTAGCAGCGTAACCCTACTTGTCGACAGAATTAATTTCCTGGCCTATAACTCTCGTATATTGGACGTTCGACGACAGTTGCGAGTGGCTCCAATTTATGGCGTGAGTGTCGCCACCAGGTACCCATATTGCGTAAGCCTTTGTTAGATGCGTTCAAGCATTCTTGGACAGTGGTACAGTGCGGTGGTATTTCTTTAATGCACGTTATTATGTGGTTAATGGCTTTTCTGTAGGATCGAGTGGAGGACTGGATTGCAGAGAAATAATCTGTTTTGGTACACGTTGGTTTAAGTGTAGGTTGGGGTTGGAAGTTAAAATTGCAGGTTATATGATTTGTAGTTAGCTTGCTGCAACTGCTGTATACAATTTTAAAGCCTGTAAAAGTATTTATGAATAAAAAAACTGAATATTATTTAGTATTTTATAATTATTGTTAATATAATTAAACTATACTTTACTATTACTACCATGAAGAGCATTTGTCATCATTTTGACAGACAGAGGAAATCAACATCTCGAACGTGTGTATCGCCTTGCTGTTACTGACGGAACCAGCAATGGTTTTTATCATGGTGGCTAGATATTTGGGCTGATTCTAGATCTTATATATCCGATATAAAACCTGTAATAATCAGTTTCTACAACCTAAGGAAGGAAGGCTAATTAACAATGGTTTGTGTATTTTTAAAGATTAATTAAAGCGTAAATATGACGACACGCTGTCTACAGGTACTTTAGAATATCATCAATATAAAGCTTTATTATCTTACTAATTAATTTGATATTATAATATATATAAATATACAATTTTTTTTCACCGAAGTCTCTCATTGTTTATTTGCGTACATATATGTATTGTGAGTATTTACATAAAGACTAAATGACTGAAAGATGTGCTACTTGTGGCTTCGCTCCTGCACCAACAAAAACAGAATCATAAGAGTATTTGTTTATTATTATTTTTATTCCAGTAGGTATAACATTTTTAAGATACCTATATATTCTCTCCTTTCTAACTTATAAGTTAAGACTGCGCCGAGCGAAATGTGCCAAAACAGGCGGTCACAGTTAAGTGAATAAAATCAACACTTTTTCTTTAATACAAATATAAAATATACATTTACAACAATGAATGTGTTCACAATTACTCCGTCTAAAAAACTAAAAAATAACTAATATTCTGGCCTACAAATTTACGAAAATTTCCAGTTACGTGATTTTTAGATTATAGCAGTAAAAATCTATCCTATTTTACAGCTTAAACGAAACATAAATAGTTATATTAGAATTTGTCCGTCCCAAATATTTAAGTTATTGGTTGACAATAAAGATACATATTTATCAAAAAAGCACTTCAAATCCTCCATACAATTTTACCATGGTGGCCACGCGCCGATTTGAATATGCGCCGCACGAGCTCTATCATTATCTGTCTTACGCTCGGCGCAGTCTTAAGAATGGACAAACAAACAAACACATTTCTACTTTTCTATTACCAACAATGTATCGGACCTTCACTGACAGTTGAGAATGCCTTCAATTTATGGCACTAGAGGGCACTGCTACGCCCCTTGCTACTCCGGATAATAAGCTGAGAAATAATCCTTTGTGTTATGACTTCTAACATTCCTGGTTAGGAAGGTACTGCCCGAGGGTATTTCTTTAATGTGGTTATTGCGGGCGGCAATGGATTATACTCGTAAGTACGATTTTGAAGTGGGTATATAAGTATGTGTAGAACAATTTATGTATTTTCGTTGAACCTTTGATTGTAGTGCAAATATTATTTAGAGGTTGAATTTATTTAATCATTCCAAATTTAGATTTATTTATATTTTACGTTTTTATTGCTTCGCTGTGTAAAACTGACATAACAGTGATTTGAATACAGTCTATAAGGTATATAACTTATAGACTGTATTCAAATACATACTATTGTATGTATTGTATATTATATTGACATGTATAAATCCTTTTTTTAATTACAAAAAGGATTTATACATGTCAATGAAACCAGTTACGTAGCAGATAATAATGTAAATTATATCTTTATTACATATATATATTATTTAGGTAATTAGCTAAAAATATAACTATTTATTATTTAGTTTCTTAGCTCTGTAGTGATGATACTTAGCCTAGCCTAGTGCATATAAAAGTCACTCGACTCTTCTATATTCATTCATATTATATAAACTTAAATTACCACTCACTGACTGACTTAGAGAAATTGAAGTCATACAAGGCGGAGTCGTATGAAATAAGTTAATATAGCGTCGTATAGAGAATCGTTCAAAAGGCCCGGGAAAAATGGCTGACATTCGGAAGGTCAGCTCTTGGTCCCCATCAGATCTCAGAAACGGTAATATCTATGGAAGTCATTCTCGAACAAACTCTTCCTAAAACTTTTAGGGAGGGGGAGAGGAGAGTTAAAAAAAAACAAACTGTCTGACCTTTCCCCCCTCACTCCGCAACCACGCAAAATACTAGTTAATATTACAAAGAGGAAAGATTTTAGTTTTTTGTTTGTTTGTTTGTTTGTAAGGATTTAACTCGAAAATTACACAACCGATAAAAAAAATCTTTCCCTATAGGACGCTATATTATCACCGAGTAATATAGACTATATTATATTTTAAAAAGAATGTACTGTTACAAACATAAACGAACCTAATCTACTTTTAGCAACAGCAACAAACAACAAAAGCTAGTAACTTGGCTTTACTTTAGCTTATCTAATAATTCTAAATAATGCTTAATTTATAAATACGGATTCAGTTTTTATCAAATACGAAATTAAAACATGACGTGATGCTGAATGCGAGTCAAGATGAAATGTATATTAAACAAATATTACCATAATTTCTAACAATAAAACAAACATGACCACATTCTGATACTCAATATAGGTAGATATACAATTCCAAATACCACCAACAGTCGAATACCATACTATTCAAAACATTCCCACAAGAGTACATCATCGGTATAAAGCAATTACATGGCGATTAGCACAAGCCACGGCATGCCCACAGGAATGACAAAGGGACCGCAATGTCTTTGTGAGAGTGTTGATCAAGTAATTAGCAACTTACAGCCAGTTGTCCTGAGCACACTCTATGTGAGGCCACGATGTATGCACCGCATGTATTTGGAGGTGGTATCAGAATTACGCACTTAGTACCCCTTTGTGTTTTTGGCGTAAATACCCAAATTTCGTAGACATCATTTAGCAATATAATGGGTGTCATATTTTTCAGCCAGTCTTTGATACTTATCTGTTTTATGATTAGCATGAGTTTGTGTAAATGTCAATCACTTCAAGGCCAAAAAAAGTAACTCTACATACACATATGTATGTGAAATTTCTTCAGCAAAGTGATATGGAAATCTTTTGATGACAGTCGACATTTGAAGTTGATAACTGCAAACTATCCTGACAACTAGTTTCAAACCTCTAATATCTACAACTCTGCCATTATGTCACCTACCAAACACACAACGAGAAGGAGCTATGTGCATAACTAACATAATGGTTTATTATCTAACTCGAGCAGATATAACCGTATATATATTATATTCGTGCAATAGACTTGCCAGGCTTTTTATATAAAGAACTTTTATTACCTGCGCTGGCTCCAGCCAGCAAGTCCAGGTCCATTATGTTCAGGGTCCATCCTGGACATATGTTTTGACGAATGGGCAATGACCTTAGGTAATACTGTAACCGTACAGTAGCGGCTTACCATCAAAATCAAAATGCCTCCTCCATAACACAGACATCCTTTCCCCTACACAGAGTAAGGAATTCGAAGGCTCGAACGCAAGTTACCGTAATAAATCGTGAACTGTTCGCAAGTTCCCAATGTTCGCATTGAAACGAGTGACGAAACTCACGGAACTCGGCTAATGGGAGCCCACGATTGAAACGTCTGTTCAAATGATATATGTAGAGCTTTATCGTGAGCTCGACTGTAACTTGATCTTAAGTGATGTTGTAATATTTGTAATTGTAACTGTTCATAGTTTAGTCGTTCGTTGCTAAGGTAATATTGTTGTGAGATTTGAACAGCTAACTTTAAATCCTTTCGTTGTGAAACCGGCCCAGCTTACTTTAGGTTCGATTGTTTCTTGATGATGATGGAGTTCTCTTTTTTATAGAATTTGGGCGCTATATTTTATTCTTGTGTCGTGGGTAACTTTACAAATTTTCAAACGACAGACAAAGAACAGCCAAACTCATCACAATCATTTACGGAAAAAAAAAAATTGTGAGGTATTCTAACCTCTTTCTTGGCGAATGTCACTCACCATATTCACCGTTCTTCAATCACTACGCCATCCGTGCAGTTCATAGTCCGCTAGCCACATAAAAAATTAAAATTAAAGTGATTGGCCCTGATCGCTTTTGAAACCAAGAAAATGACTACAACAACACAGAAGTCAATTTATTTAAGATCGTGAAGTAACCCTTTATTTGTATATAAGATGGTTTGCCTTACCGCCTTATATATAGGTAGTGACATTATATATCAGTTCTCACGTAATATAAGATAATAGTATAGATAGTAATAACAAGATAGAAAGCGACAGAGCGAGGGAAAAGAAGAAAGCATCAGAAAGAAAAGTATTACCCACTATTTTTTACATAAACCTTCGGCCTTCTTGATGCGATTTCAGAGCTGTACTAGAAATAGATTAATTAAATGCTTGGATGGAAACCATTGCTTCATAGCATAGGACACGACGCGACATTAGCACCTCCCTGATTGGTTAAGCCACCCCTTGTACTGATTAAAGGCCATTCAGTTTAAACCACACGCAACAGGAGACGTGTCGTGAGACCACAGTTATAGACTCTATACTGTAAATATGTAGAGCAAGAACAGTCTTTTGACGATACTAGGTTAAGTAGAAATTATGTTAAACTAGCTTTTAAACTTAGATTCGGTCATTATCCATCAGCAAAGTTTGCATTCTTTATGAAAAAAGCGGATACGCCCAATTGTTCAATATGCAACAAAATTGAAATTGTACAACATTTGCTGATAGATTGTGCTCGAAACAGGAGTGAACGTGATTCATTAGTTGAGAAATTAAATTTAAATTTACTAGATGTGGGCCTGATACAAAGTATTTTAAGTAATCCGAAGTCAGAAGCCGCCAAAAAATTGTGTAATTTGTTTAAAATAATTCAGCAATGATTATGTTATCCTTAGTTCTAATTTATTGTTATATCTCTAGTTATATCTAACAGTGTACTTTTAATTTTAATGTGTGTATCTAGCTATAAGGTACAATGGGATAGACATATGGTTATGGATAAAAATCCCAAAATAAAAAAAATAAAAAATAAAAAGATCAGTCTTTAAAAGAAAAAAAAACCCCTTTCCAGAAAAGAAACTGACTTGTAAAGTGATTTCTTATACCTAATAGAAATCACCTTACAAATCATTTTTCTGAAAACCCTTTATGTCATACAAGCAATAGAGAGAGAGAGAGACTAATTAAATAAAATAGCTCCATTTACATTATGATAATTTCACGTAAATTTGTATATATATACACCGCTAACCCAGATTACTATCAATACACCATTAAAATCTAGCAAACCTTTGAAACTACAACAAAACAACCAAAGATAATGGAAAAACAGTTTCATTAAAATCCGCTGACGCGGTTGGTGAACCCACGGCCTAGTGACGTCACATCAGCAGTAAAAGGGTGTGTTTACACTGGACGCAGGTGTGCAACACGCTGGAAACACTTATACTAATCTACGCCGAGACAAATAGGGCCCTACACTGGGAAGACACGGTACTGGACATAAGAACGTTTAGATAGTACCGTCGATAAACTTGGCAGTTTATTGTTGTACTTATACAAAAGGTACAGGTCTATTTGTTTGTGAAGACGGTTGGTTTACTTATATTTTCTGGTGACACGTGCTGTGTCAAGTTTCGTCTGTAAAGCCATAATGGATTGTCAACATAAGGTTACATTTTTATCTCGGCAAAAGGCAAGACTGTACCTTCTGTTAGACTGAGTATTATTCTTTTTAATTTGTATTTACTTTTTTCCAAATGTCTATATATTACAAATAATTTCTCTATATCAGGGTACTGTATATAGGGTGGTTGTCGGCCTCGATGGCGTAGTGGTTAGTGTAACCGACTGCCACGCCTGAGGTCGGGGGTTCGATTCCCGCACAAGTCAAACATTTGTGTGCATGAACATGGATGTTTGTCTTGGTCTGAGTGTTTCTATGTACAATATGTATGTATTTACAAAAAAAAAAAGTATATATGTATGTTTATCCATTGTCTAGAACCCATAGTACAAGCTCTGCTTAGTTTGGGCTAGATGGTGCCGTGTGTATGTGGTAGAATATTTTTATTATTATATTAATATTATTACTTAACAAATATTAATATTCAGAAACTATTCGTGGTCTATATATAAAAAAAATATTTCTATTTTCCGTAGTCAATAGTAATGATACAAACCGGTTGGCTTTTTTAATACAATCTACCCTATGGCCCATCCGATGTTAAACGATCACAATTGTACTGATGCTTACGACCCACGAGGAATTACTCGCATCACTGGCACTTATACAGTATAACTGTTCTACTAGTGAAATAGACGACGATGGTGTCTTATTGACAGCAGTGTATTTGATAAGGAAGCGCACTCACTTACAAAGACTACTGGTCTTCTCATAACAGCAAAATGAAAAGGCATATAATGCAAATACTATTTATAATAATACTCACTGTGGAAACATAACACGAGGTCTTTTGCCGCTTCTGAGCCCTCGCTCAGTCTACACAGCATCCGTGGACGAACCCTTGAGTTAACGAGTTACTCGCGCACGCCGTACAGGTGTTGGGCCCCCACCTGCGCCTACCTTGTTATAACCATATATCTACCACCTATAGCCGATCTTTAAAACATTTTACTGTGGGAAGGAAGGGCAAATTCTAAATTAACGCAACACTTTTGAACCTACGAAAAGTGTATTCCACATTAGTGATGCACGATTATCTATAAAACATTCTAATTTTCGAATTACAACTTTTGAATATACATCTTAACTCAATAACCAATATGTGGACGCCAGCGTCCAGAAATAATGCTTTTATCATAATGTATGGATATGGGTAACCTAACGCATAATATATACAAAACCATCACAAACGAAATGGTGTGACACTTCTTATATCTGTATTTTTCTTCAGGCCGTCGATTAATTTTTAAAGTTCACATTATTAGTGATAGTAACGATAGTTTTCTTTTTTAAGGCTGGACTAGACCAATAGTTTACCACCAGGCGAAGTGTAATTGTAAACAGTGCCGTTCCTTGGCAAAGGCTTACGGCTAGCGACGATCGTATGGACGAAGATCATCAAAAAATAAACCCGATATTCTCAAAGCTTGGTCTCGTAGATTTTGCATCGATGGTTAGTGTAACCGACTGCCATGCTTGGGCTCGCGGGTTCGATTCCCGCACAAGTCAAACATTTGTGTGCATGAACATGGATGTTTGTCTTGGTCTGGGTGTTTCTATGTCTAGGTAATATGTAGGTATTTACAAAAAAAAGTATATATGTATGCTTATCCATTGTCTAGTACCCATAGTACAAGCTCTGCTTAGTTTGGGCTAGATAGTGTTGTGTGTATGTGGTAGAATATTATTATTATAATAATGATATAATATAATATTATATATTATAATAATGATAGGATTACACGAAGGTAAGTCCTTATAACCGTTTTTAAGTAAAAAGAACGCAGCAACGACGCCATGCCATCACAGATTGTATCATCAAATCAGTAATGAACGCTTCAAGTTAAGTTTCTTGAAGAGTCAGTACATAAAGCTGTTCTTTTACCCTTTAACCTAACTAGACAACATTTCAAACACCGTTTGAAATATTATGAAGCTTCAAAAGTAGGAACTTTGTAAGTCAATATTTAACAAAGTTATATCGAAGGATCATAATTTCGTGCTCCTTGCTCAATGTAACTGGGAGATAATAAATCATTTGATCTGTTCAAATTTATTCAAAACTCTCAATAAAATAATGAGCAACTTTACAAGTTAAGTACTTACTAACTCATGTTAATGTTATAAAGACAAACCTACTGTTTTTTCTTAGGTCTACTTGCGCCAGACAACGGCTGCTTTTAGCTGTGACCTTAGGCAAGTATTCATTTAAAGTTTGTTGGAATATAAGTATCAAAAGATGGATACAGAAGTATATTTTAATAGACAGCGTGGGCATTAAAAGAAAACTCGGGTACTTAAGATTTTATTAAAATACTTCTGAGAAGTACTCTCAAAAGTATTTCAATAAAAACTTTATAAAACATTTAAACAATTACAAGTTCATATTAAAATATTAAATATCGGAAAACGGGTATTAACGCGATCGTGCTCAATGTTTAAATTGTAAGTATGATCGCGTTAATATGCTTTTTCAGCCATGTAAATCATGCAACGCAAAAGAAAAAGTTATTAAAATTATAATAGCATGTAGAAACATAAAATTAAGGAAACACAAAAAAAAATAAAAAATGTCTTAATCTCATTTTATCAACAATAAACTATGACCCATATTATCATTATGTATCAATCTTAATATCATATATACTACAAAATATATTGACATAAATACAAATTGAAACATACGCAGCATAATACGAAACTATGAGCAAATTCATATATATAAACAAAATACGTGGCACATGCCTTTCCGTTCAGAAATAGAATAAAACAACATTTTATACAGTTCATTACATTTCTGATAATTACTAGAGTGATTCTGATAATAATAACTTTCATACATTTGTCTCCCAAGATACAGGTTTACCTAGTTTGGGAGATGACTGTTATACAACTTGCCTACTATAATATGTACCTAATTTTAGACTTAAGTTGTATGTATGTATCTTATGTGGGGGCCAGTCAGTACAGACCGGCGGCGACACTTCGACCCAGTGGGATCTTTTGTGTCGACACTCTCCCAATAACGACTGCCATAGATGTTCATGGCAGCCAGAAACGACGGCTTAACGTGCTCTCCGAGGCACGGAGCAGCCGATAATTGTCAATCAATACGCACATCATTTTGAAAAGTCATATAACTTGCAAAAGTCAGAGGTACGCGACGTGGGTTCGAACCCGAGACCCTCTGCATTGCATTCTGTTGGTCTCCCCACTGACTTAAGTTGTAACATGTAAAAAGAATGCTTTTAAAAAAATTAATTATCATTATTATACCATCGACGAAATACCACACTAGATAGACAGTCTACAAAGATCTTTTAAGTCTAGTTCACACAGAGGACAAACGAAAGCTGACTATAGCAAGATATTTAATATCTTACAAGGAGCATTCCTTAAGCTAGACGCACTCCGTAACTGTTCGCGTCATACTTGTAGCATTGTTGTGCTGAGCTCTGGAATGTCGGATATTTCATTGAATACTGAAGTACATAAGCAGCTATACTATGTGGCACATAATTGTGTAGTGATACTTAGGCGTAACGAAATAACAAAACATAAATATGTTTACTTAAGTTTACGCGTTATACATTCAAATTTAATATAAATAAATATTCAATTTACCATAGTGTTACCAGAAAACACGTGTTAAGTGGCCGTTACCCACTCCGTCGCGTCATCGCGCCATCGCAGTGACGTCAGCGGATCACCTGATTCGCACGCCTATAAATACGAGGCGCCAGCGCTGATCGCGTTTTTCTCTTTCCGTTCGTTAAAGCGATAACATCGAATTGTTGTAATAGTGAGTTATTGTATTCATTTTATAATTAATTAAAATTGTTTAAATTACGTAACAAATAATAATTGGTGTTATATTTTTTTAATATATCCTAGTTGGTTTTTAAGAATAGTTTATTATAAAACACTACTTTATAATGTAGATCATTTTACTTCTAGCTAGTTGCAAATATTTAAAACAGTTTCCCTCCCGTTTAGGTTGCTCTTCAGCAGCCATGGTCATGGAGAGACTAAGGCGGTTCTCAGAAATAACTGCACTTCAAGACCACATGACGAACATCAATTTATCAACTAAAAAACACGCATGTTTGCATTATTATGCAAACATGCGTGTACAGTAAATTACTATCGAAATAATTGTACTATTTCGATAGAATAAAACATGTGAGTTTTATACTTAGAGGAATAATAGTTTAAACTCTAATATAAAACCATTTATTATGATAAAAACGGGCAAGGGTGAGTCGGACTTGTGGAATTATATTGTGATAGTAGTAATAGTCACCACCTTCCATATGAAGGATGGTAACCTTATTATTTTCTTTTGAAAAAAGACCTCGTCGTTCCTCGGGTAAATTAATAGCTAAGTAAAAAAATTATAAAAAAATCAGTAATTGACCGCAGTAAATTTTAGTAACTTACACTTGTGACTTAAATATTGGACCTTAAAAATAGCAAAGCCTGACTTACGAGTAACGAGATCATTGCTTCCCACCGGCAACAGCCGAAAGGCAAGTAATAATTAAAACAAATAGTCGAAGTGACACTAAGTAAAGGCAAACGAAATAGTGGATCTCGTTCCGTCCAATACAATGTTGTTTAATTAAATATACATCTTGTCAATGGCGGACCTTTTTTACCAAGGAACAGTGTAAGATATTCTTTTAGGGTAATTAAATGTTTTTGTTTATAGCAAGGCTGTGATAGAATATAGAAATTAGGAGACTTACAGCTTATAAACATGACCGATAAATACATCTTTTGCAGTATATTCTAATAATTTCTTTATGGATATTAGCATTAGTAATAACTCCTGTGTCGACTTTGTTTACTTTTTATTTTAAAATATTCGACTTACCTGTTACTGACCTTTGGGACCTTGTGTCGCGAGAATTTGCAAACGTACTTATAATTAACGTACACCAAGAGTCAGGGAAAGCTTTTGTGTATCACACAAATATTTGCCCAACGTAGGATTTGAACTCACGGTACTCCGCGAAACAGCAGCGGTGAGCCGAACGCATGCCTACTACGCCCTCCATGTAGTTTTTAAAACTCTGCAGGGATCAAACACATATCGTACTGCATCGCGCCGTGGTGAAGTTGAGATGATAATTTTTGCGCTATCAGTATAAATAAGTACTTTTCTCTAAATTAATTTTGGGTTAACTATAGAATTTATGAAAAATAGCATCTCTTATGCTATTTTTCATAAATTCTATAGTTAAACTTTAAATTATACGTATACATATATGTAGAAAATTTGCCTGTGATTAATTTTGTATAGCAGCTTAAAATTCGAATTTATGCAATTCTGAGCAGAAGCATGTCATGCAGAGTTATGTCTAGTAGACGATAGTAGATACGCTCCATATTAAATGGTACCTACTTGAAAAACAAGCAAATGAATCGTAGGTACTATTATATAATAAATGTGTTTTACAAATATAAATTCATTTACATTCAGCTCGCCACAAGCTGCCCTGCGGTTTTATTATTATTATTACACTCGCATTTAGTCGGCTACGTATTTCAGTTCCCTCTACCTGTCAGGGACATGTAGGCTTAGGTCTATGTATCTTTATTATGTAATAATCTAATCTAATATAAGTCATTATTGCACCAACCATTACATGAACAAAAAAATCTGAATAAAGACACTGTGTCTCCTACCAAACAAAAAGAACAAGATTGTAAAACATCTGCAACATAAATCTTTACTTCCGCCTCACAACTCGACAGCAGCGACGACTCAGTGAATATTGTCCTGTAATTCCCAGATCAACTGATATAAATAATACATTACATTAAGCGAAACTCGAGGATTAAAAGCAAATCCGTCCCGGGCTTCCCGTACCAACAATTATTTATCATAGCGTTCAAAGCCATAATCACGGGACGACAAAATGGAAACCACAAAAATTTACATGAAAAATTCTCTGCGAGCAAAAGGCGGAATCTAAATAATAAATTGTCCATTGTTAGGTGTAGTACCTTATACAAATGTATACTTATTTATGCAGACAACATAATGAATTCCTGCGGGAAGCGCGATTATGCAGATTTTTTTCTACCACTCTTTGAACCGTGGCCGTATTATGAATTATTAAGGTTAATCGCTCGAGTCAACTTAAGAAAGGCAACCGAAATTTAATGTTTAAACTTGTGACGAATTTGTTCATTATACCGCCAAGAGTCACAGTGTTACAACTGCACCCGAAGTATATTTGAATGTATTGACAATCGTCATCAATACCTGCGCTGCGCTCTTGATCATGCATGGTAAGTGAAGCGCAGATATCTTATTCTTTCTTTTCCACAACACACGCAAGAAAAGCACTAGAAATAATTATACGAACGGACACAAGTAGATATCACTCAGACTCGGCACAATCATTTGCGGATCAGACAAATGTTTGTCCCGTGTGGTGAGGCGAACACTTAAAAAAAAAGTGCAGTCAAAATTATATTCGAATGATATTGGAATAACTACTCCTAGTACGAGAAAATTAATGTCACACTACTCCATCTTCTGAGAACACATTATCTTCTCCAGATGCCTGAAAACCATTGGTTTATTTGATTACGATCCGACTGCGACCGATACTCCTATAGCTTACTTGCTTTAGCGGAGTCGATGCAGGGTTCGTATCCACTATTAAATAAAGCTTGTGCGTAGGTTGATTATGATAATATAATGCATATACTTAGATAGGCAGGTATAGACAATATTATGGCATGCGCGGAGCATCAACGATACGAGACTGGCCACAGCGGTCGATTAGCGAGCCCGAGCCGAGCCCGAGCTCGCAACAATAAGACTCACGAAGCTCAGCCGGCTCGGTCGGCGCGCGACGCGTGCGACTACCGCATACTACGGGTATCGCGCGGCGAGGCTTGTGTGAATTAATATTTATTTTATTGTGTAGACTTTTTGTGTTGAATGTTTGAGTGCGTGATGCGTGTGAGTAATATGTGCTTGAATATGAAATAAAGTATTATGGCTTGTATGCAGAGTGTAAATATATAAATACAATAAACTATTGTTAGTTACTTGAATATTGGGTTACCTACACTTGCCATAAGAGTTTGAACGAACGGGCACGCCACAATCGTGGCGGTAAGCCGCGTTTTTGAGGAGTGGCTGGAGAGGCGGCATGGCGCCCTCACCTTCCGACTGACACAAGTAATGACTGGTCATGGTTGTTTTGGCCAGTTCCTGTGTCACATAGGTTGGCAAGAGACTCCGGTTGTCACCACTGTGGCGACTACCGCGACGTTGTTGAGGACACGGCGCTGCACAAACCGGGGCATCGCAGCGCCGTGAGTTGATCGTGGCAGTCGGTATGGTTGCCCTCTCGCTCCCGGCCGTGGTTCAATGTATGGTCCGGAGCGAGAGGTCATGGAACGCCATCGCCTCCTTCTGTGAGGAAGTCATGTCCATCAAGGAGGCGGCGGAGCGGGAGAGGGTGCGCTTAAACCCTCTCCTCAACCGCAGAACCGGGCGCCGGAGGACGCGAGATGACCTCCAGTCACCCTGAGGTTTGACCTGGGGGTGGTGGGCTTCGTGGGCCTAGGTCTGAGAGGCGGCGTGCGTGTTCCCACGCGCGCCTCTGTGATGTGTGTCCGTCCCCCCCACAACGGGGGACAGTAGGGCTTTAATATAGAGATGACTAAAGACTAGTCTTGTTGTGTAGTGGCCTGCCGTTGCCGTTTGAACTAAAGATTTTCGATTGACAATAAAGAAGCAATTTGATGATTTTTGGCAATAGCATTTTACTCGCAACGGTCTACAGCCCGTTCAATATAAAACAACAAAACAGTAAAAATCTAAACGTCTCAACACTTTAGGTACAAATTGGGCAAGCGTAACTAAATCTAATATTGGTAACTTAATAGTGAGACTTAGACTAAATAAAGTCTAGTCCTACAGCAATGGACATTTACGTCCATAAATCGAGCTCGTGCGACGCTCACAGAATACTATTGCCGTAATTCAATAATATCACAGACGAACACAGTTAAATGAAGCCTAAAACAGAAATAAAACACCAAATATAGAAAAAAATATGTCAACTCTTTATAAAGTTTTGTATTTAAAATATTAAATTGTATTTAAAATACATTTTTCCTCTACGTTTTTGTGATAACAAACTGAACTTGTTTCGCATTTCGCTTTATTCACCTTTTTCGAATTGGTTTTGTATTTATTTACGTACCGACGTATGACTCTACGACGTACGACACGTAATAAAATACGATCTAACATAAAACTGTATAACAGGGAAATGTTTCAAAATAAATTTAAAAAGCTCTTAACGGAAAAGTGTTGTCATAGTATTAATGATTTTTTGAATGATGATCTTAAATAAATTTGATTTCAATTTCTTTATTTATTTTAACGTTTACGTTTTGACATTATAATTTATTTTGACTCTTATCTGTTGACATTTTAAATTTATTTTAACTTTTCGCTTTTGACATTCAAAGTTATTTATCTGAATGTATTTTTAATTATCTAGGCATACTAATGACTTTTGAATTTCATTTGTTACATTTATTGACATTATTATTTTGCTCGATTTCTTATCTAAATATGTAATTTGATAATTTAAAGTATTTATATTTATTAAACTTGACATTCATACGCCTCCTCAGACAGATTTTAGTGGTACTAATTTAACCTTTTTGTAATTATGTGATACCCAAGATGACTTGAATGAATAAATGATTTATGATTTATGACCTTGAAAGGGTAGGCAAAGGATTTTTACATTAATTTTTCGTCGATATTATTCTAGGTTACTTGTGATAGGAGGCGAGCTTATTGCAGTTTACAGAGTGCCGGCGCCATTCCGGACTCCGTGCTGAGCCGTGAGGATAACTTGACAGAAAACCCCAATAACACTATTGCTCGACCCGACCCGATTTGGATAATCGTTAATATTATGAAGGAAAAGACGACGTATTGTAAATTCTTTGCTTTTACATGAAGACGCATAATTGTTACATAAACATGTAATAATAATTATAAAATGAAAATCAGAAAATAGATTATTAGCACAACCTATTTTCTTATTTTTATTTTACTCATCATTTCTGGACAAACTCATAAGTGCCTTCAATATTCTCAAGCTTTATAACTTTTGGTTAATAATTTTCAACAGTGCTTTCTGAAAGTCAATAGGTATATGTAATATTGCGAAATATGTAAGTAAAATTTTAGTTAAATCTATACCTACATATAATAAATTTGTAACGGGTTGAGTTCTATACATAGAAAATATTTCAAGAAATTAAAAGCCACAACAATATTTTTTTAATTTTGTCTGCTATTTTTGTGTCATCACACAAAAACTATTGCAGGAAATTGGATGCAGTTTTAACAGTTACATTGGTGAAGGTCAAACTTAAAATCTGATGCATGTTTAATATCGATACGTCGCGCCGTCTAGAAGTCTAATATTACGAAAGAAAAATAAAGATAGGTACCGGCTTCCAAATCCCACACATACGAATTCGCGGGAAAAGCTAGTTACTGAAATTTTTGTTAATCTCTCCAGCTATTAACATAGTGCGACCTGTGGGTTTTGATTGGACCTCTCGATTGCAAGTGCAATGTCTGCTCCATTGACTTACCACCGCTTATTATACGGAATTATTTCCAGTTCGATCTCGGTTTAAAGACATTTATCTTCTCAAAGAAGAACAATACAGTTCACTTACATAATGGAAAACTGTGATTACAATACACTATATAATAATTTTACACGAAAGATAAGACAATTTTAATGGTGTTAGTATCTTATCTAGTGTAAATTATCTAAACTCTTTTTAAATTTAAACAAGCTATCACTTTTGGTAATATCATGAGGTAGTTCATTATCAAGTTTTTGCGTCTATATTCTCACAAATCAGCGAGATATAGATAAATATAATCATGTCTTTAATTAATGTCAGTTCACAAGTATCGTTTAAATACTCCAGTGAACTAATTTCCAGCATCCCTTTGTATAATAATCTCATTGAAGATTAGCTTAATCCTTTCAAGTTAACAAGAGAATCAGTGCCTAAAGATTATAATTATTAGGGTGGTATACCTCAAAGTGCGCAGTCGTAATTCCTTTATGAGGTCGTTTGCAGCCGATCGTGAGGTCTCGATTCCCAGGCCGGGTTTTTTTTCGTTTTTATTTTACTCCTTGGAATAATTCCTGTATCACGAGGGACTTTTAGAAACATTTAAAGAACGGACACAAAGAACCACTCCAGACTCGGAACAACCATTTGTGAATCACACAATTTTTTGTCCTGTGTGGGGATCGAACCTCTAGAGTAGTAGAGCCTCGCTAATTTCAGCATGAATGGTCCGGCTCAACTGGGGAAGGACTACCCTCTCAAAGAACATCGACGTAAAATAGCAGTATTCTGTTGTGTTTCGTTCGGTGAGTGAGAATGCCGGAGGCCCAATCACCCGTTTCCCCCTGCCCGCTCCTGCTCCTACCCACTTCCTTTCCTAAAGGGTCAGCAACGCGCATGTGATGCATCTGGTGTTGCAGGTGTCCATAGGCTACGGTGACCACTTACCATCAGGTGGGCCGTATGCTTGTTTGCCACATTATATACATTAATATTATTATTATTAGTATACATTATACATTAGTAGTATTAAAAAAAACTACACTCGGCGCAGAAGCAGTAGCGAGATGACTACTTAAACCACTACGCCATGCCAGCAGTCTATTTGATTTATAACAAGAAAATATGAGTGGCAACGCGAAATTTGGAAAGTTCAAATATGGCAATAGGCCAGACCCTACGTGGAACTTTAAACCTGCCTGGCAAAATATAGGCATAATATACCTCTACCCTACCCCTTCGGGAATATGAAGATAAGTATCTAAACGAGTATATTACGTTCCTACTGAAGATGACCACACTTTTCGTTATACAGGGTGTCCAGATATTTACCTTTTGATTTTTTTTGTTATTTAATCTCGAATAATGGCCTTCTCTCGACTTTTTTCGATTATTTGAGATTAAATAACAAAAAAAAACCATAAAGTAAATATCTGTAGCAACAGGAGTGAAAAGAACGTCACAGATTGTAGATTTCTTGGTGCTTTTTTAAAAGCCTATATTTTTAAAAATACGATTTTTTTTTTCTGTTAGCTTTTATCCTGTTACCTGAATCCGGCTTGACGTCGACTTCTGGGACATTCTGTATACTGTGAATGGACAATCCATACAGCTTAAGTCGAAAGCCGATACTTTCTAAAACCACTCATCATAGAAAACATGTGTGTTACTTGAGTCGCCATCTGGTTTCATAATGGAAAACTATTGAAGCATAACAAAGAAGAAAAGCTTTTGAAAGCTTTGTGGGAAAGCGTCTACAATAACACGTGCATTGAACTCTCCTAATATAAATATACTTCGTTAGATGGCGCTACTTGTAGCATCATTCCAGAGCTTCGTATAAAATATTTACGTGTTCTGAGAGGTACACATAGGAATTATACATATTTATGTATATATATAATTAATAATATCAGCCATGTATTAAACTGTCCCACTGCTGGACACGGGCCTCTTCTCAGTGTGAGAAGGTTTAAGCCATAGTCCATCACGCTGGCCTAGTGCGGGTTGGCAGACTTCACATATCTTCGAGAACATTATGGAGAACTCTTAGACATGGTTTCCTCACGATGTTTTCCTTCACCGTTAAAGCGAGCGATAATTAACTATTTAATTCACATATAACTTCGAAAAGTCAGAGATGCGCCTTGGGTTCGAACTCTAGACCTCTGCGCGGCAGTCCAACGGTTTACCACAAGGCTATCGCTGCTTATTTATGTACGCTGTGTAGAAATTACACAAAATGGTTGGAAGATATTTCATATTATCACAAAGTTCATAAGTACCGACCAGGCTAAGCAGAATAGATCTGGCAGGCTGATAATTGTCCAAAAGAAACACAATAATACTAGTCTTACGCCTTTATTCTTGCAGGAGTTCGCAGTACGGTATCTGCATTTTACCAGCTATGGTTTAAGCCTTACACTGATAGGGGTCAAACCTAATGTCATCTGCCGGGTAGAGGTCCAGAGTCCGTGCTAGTTCAGAGCTTCAAAGCTTCAAAGCTTCAAAATCTTAGAAGAAAAACGCGAGCAATGTTTTTGGCTACAAGATTCTTTAAGATTAATAAACTTCACCAGTCATACTACTCCAAGTTCGTAAAATAATTTTGCACTTTTACACAACATGGGCTCACGTCTGAAAATCTCCAAAAGGGTAGCCAGAGGTACCTATACTGAAGCCACAACTTGAAGGTTATGTTTTGAGTGTCACTGAGGACATACTCCGTAGTGCACCTATAAATATTACCCTGGAGGACCTTACGCGCACAAACTAATGCAATGGCTCTAACGCAATTGCATGGATGGCATAATTGATCTCTTTGCCATTGCCACTACCCTGAGTGTTGTGAGGACAAGAAATTGTGTGAGCCACAAATAATTGTTCCGGTCTGTTTTTTGTGTCCTTTGTTAAATATTAGTAATATTCCTTTCGATTCAGTAGTTAATGTTAGTGTTCTTTGTAGTCTTTAAAAAAAGAAACTAAATTATAAACAAATTCGATAATTGCTTGAATAAATTGCCTCCAATGATGACCACGACAAATAATGAGGTGACAATAAAGACTCCGAGTCATCAACTCGTTACCAAGCGCATCTGCTGATACATTTATAATATCGTGGGATTCCCTAATACTTATTTTTAGTTTATGTTTATATTTCACTCTGCAAAATTTCTTTCTCATTTGGTTGACTCATGACCCAACAGCTGATTACACTATATTATATGCTTCTTAAGAAATTCCTAGAACATCTAAAAATCTTCAATACATTTCAATTTAAATCTAGATATTTATTATGGCATAACCCATTTTTGAGCTAGGAAAATATTTTTAATGATTCTCAAGTCAGTGAACCAACAAAATTTAGCATTTATTATAAATATAATTGTACTTATACTTACTTGATATGTAAAAGAAAATCGCCTAGTAAATCTGTAAATACTAACTTGTTCATGGAACATAGAGACCGTGCTTTTTATCTAGGTTGTATTGGTCGTGCGAGGGAGTACACACAGGCCTATCACTAAGTAATTTTTCAATAACAGCTCCCTTTTTGTTCTGCCGTGTGCGGTATCACATCTGATCTATACAAGTTTGTTATTAAAAACTGTACTTTTGTTGAGAATCTAATGAAGATCCGCAATAGATAAGAAAAGAGCTTACGTAAAAAAAAATGCTATCATTCGAACAATTTTATCGTGCTTTGGGTATGTCTCACAGGATTTTGTTGTGAGAAAATAGAAATACAAGAGTCAACTCTTTGCTATTCTTGCACTAGTAACATTTATCTGCTTCTTTTATATAATATCATTGTGTACTTGTAAATACTTCAAAATTATGATCATAGAACATTTTCCGGAAAAAAATTTGATCAGATTGGCGATCTAAAGGTGCTGATCATAAACAAATAACTCATACAAAGTCGTCAATACACACGTTAAAATATACTAGATGTAGCGTAACTATTAGCCGGTAATGATGTAAATGTTGTTTTCATTCATCCAACTTTAAAATGTGTGTTTGCACCATTTCGAAAATAACGTCATAGCTTCAGAGATCAATGGGCGAATGGTTAGAGTTACAGTTTCCATTGAATCACGTCACGATATGACGGCACTGCCTCAACAATAGATGACTCGTTTAATCTAAAACTATTTAATTATTCTAATCTAAACGATATATAAAGATCACAAATTAAATTTATTAAGGGTCTAGAATGGAGGTTTCTAGACATTTTTCTCATAGACCACTTTCAAGTTCCGGTGGACCTCCTGCAGCTAAAAATGTTACAAGTAACAGTCGCTGAGCTTCTTAAAATATTATCTACCTACAGTGATAGGTAAAGCCAACATTTTAGTTCTTCATTATCGTAAGCAAATAAATTTTCGTGGACCTCGCTTACGAATTGTGGACCCCCATTTTTTTGTCACGGCAACGTAGACCCCGTCGATTCTCCCACGGACCCCTGGGGGTCCACCTGGATCACTTTGGGAACTAATGGTCTAGATCCTGCAATGAGAATTGAGAGAATTTCAGTGTCTACTTAATGATCAAATTTATAATAATTTGCACTCTAGCACTTCTTTGGTTTTGCTTTGAATTATATTGATTTTATTTTTAATACAATAACTTTATCCATCTTTGCATAATAGTCGATAATAAGCTTACATATATGATAACGCATATTGTCTTACATACGCGGCTAGAGCTGCATAAGGCTAGTATTATTTCAAATTGGTGCTATAGACGTGGATGATACTGTAGACTCAAATAATACTAACAGTAGGCTATCTAAACGTGGCATTGCTTAGAACGGGAACTAGACAAACAGTAAAATACGCTGATAGATAGTCAATAAGACTATCTACAAGTTTACTACAAATACTATAAAGTGGAAATGAAATTTAGAGAAACTCGTTTGAAACATAACTTTATTACTTTATAAGTATTGAGACCATTGGACTGCCATGCAGAGATCTTGAGTTGGATACCAAGGCATGCTCGAAGCTATATTTTCGAAGTTATATTTTCGAAGTTATATGCGTATTAAATAATTAATTATCGCTCGCTATAACGTTGAAGGAAAACATCGTGAGGGAACCTACATGTCTAAGAATTCTCCATAATGTTCTCGAAGATATGTGAAATCTGCCACCCCGCTCTGGGTCAGCGTGGCGGACTATATGTGCGCCTTAACCTTGTCTCACTGAGACAAGCTTTAAAGCCCGTGCCCAGCAGTGGAACAGTTTAATACAGGGTTGACATTATATCTTTATTACCGAAAGTATCAACACATCGAAACCAAACTCGACATCCACAATCTCGTATAAAAATGGACACAAACTCTACGTACACAAAAACAAGCCCACGGGAACACCTGTTTTCGCAGCAAACCTCTGCTACAAAAATAGCGCTCTGTTTAGTTAGTCAGACCGCGTCGGCGCACCGCGCGAATATTTCTGCCAATTTGCGTTCTACACTAAACCACGTGATGCTTTAACGGAGTTACACACTGGGCAAATATACCAATCAACTATTTAATTTACTTGCACTTATATTATAGCTATTGGGTACGCATTGAGGTTTCATTATATCATCAGGTTATGTCCTTCTCTGCAGTCTTATTTCTAATAAAATCTCAGAATTTTCTATTTCATTACTCCATTCTCCATTTGCCACAAATCGCCCTGGAGTCAAATGCATCTCACCATCGTCATCTCAACCTGCCGTGATATCGATTGGCTTCTTCTTCAGTTTTAATTGCATACACGTTGTCGAGGATAAAGGATTTTTAAATATTTTTTTTTACGTTTGGGAATGCACTGTCGCATATCCCTCCGTGGGGGCGGGCGGAGGGGTTATGTCGAAGTCACCGGGGTAAAGAAAGATGTTGAAATTATGATTTTAGACCTCTCGAAATACCAACTAAATCTACCACGGTGTTCCTCGACAAAACCACAATCGGCGGGGCAACAACGCGATAAAATCTGTATATAGTAGTTTAATTTCAGTAAATATAGTTATTAGAATACAGACCTGAAAACTGATATTGCGACCACATCGCTTTGATATATCACGATAATCCAATGTTTAGATTCTAACATTGAATATTGTCTGATTCTTTAATCATTATTTCGATAGATCAACTATTCGCCAAACACTTGTCTCTGGGAAAATAGAAATAGGCCCTAGATAGCTTTTGTTTGATTTGCTTATTTTATGTCTTAGCAACTTTGCCAAGAAGACAATTATGGTCTATGTAATTATAGCTACCGGTTTTTGTAATACTGGTTCTTCACCCATGCTTTGCTGGAAGTGGCATCAGTAAAAGTGAATTGATATAATATTTTAGTTAGTGTCAACGTGACGATCATAAGTATAGCTTTGTGACCTAAATAAATAAAGAAATTTTACTTTTGACTATCTAACTGAAAATCTATTGAAGGCTGAAGAACCTGACGCTAAATATTTTGTTCCGATATAGCTGTCTAGTTAATTGCTAGGAAGCCAAAAGCCAAGCGCCATAGCATGCAATCGAGCTAAACAGCTTTTTGCGAAATAGACCTTTCGGCATTAGCTTTCTCATCCTTGAGTAGATTTACAGATAAATAGTAACAAAAGAGTACATAATATACCATAATTGTCTTTTGAAAACATATTTCCCTTTTCCTATTTAGTTAGGATCCAGCTGAAACATAAAAATAAATCACGCAGAAGCGTCTAAAGCGCTATTCGCATTTATGTACATACAAAGCATAATCCAATCGCCGTCAATACAAAAGCAGAAGCAATAAATACAACTTGTCCTTAACATTGCGCTACTAATGGCACCCTCATAAACAAACAAACCATTATTTTGTTTGAAAACTTAATCACTAATCCACCATATTGTTGATACGCGGCCAATTTATGTGAGCTACGGTGGACGAGTGTGCAAGGCCCCTTATATCGTCGATCTCGTCATGTGACGATGTGGGAGGTCTACAAATTATGTGACGTCACTCGCCTACGTCACATCCCGTCATAGATTACAAACAAGAAGTCAGCTGACCGGTCAAACATACATTATACGTACGTCATCACGGATGCAATAAATGAATAATTATACTATTATTACTCTTGTTATGTATATTTAAATGTATTTTATAGTTAAGCGAACATCCGAATTTGAAATAGTTGTTTTCATGCAGCTTAATTACCTCGATAAATCATTTTTATCAGATTCTTTTGACACAAACCATTTTATACGAATTGTGGCTTGTATTATTAAGATAGTTTTATTTTGGTTGCGTATATTTTCGCGATGAGATGAAATAAAAAAGAATGTGTACAAATTATATGAAATGACTGTGATAAATGTTTAATAGCTCTAAGAAAATAATACTAATCTGATGACTATGTGTCACTCCTAGTTCGTTTTAGATACGCTTTTTCTTTTATATTTCATATGTCTTACCATTTGATCTTTAAATTCCCGTGTATGTCTTTCTGTGTGTGTTCTAGCTTATTTTAGTTTAGTATACTAATTTAAGGTTGTGCTAAAGATCGCCAATTTGAATTTACAGCTTGGAAAATTACAGTTATAAACTCCAGATATATTCGACATTGTGCTTAATTGCAAAATAAAGATGAATTCTGGACTTTAGACGCCATAAATGTCAAAAATAAATAAAGTTTTAAAGGTTCACAGTAGGTAATCTTTAATGTCTTTTACCTTATAGATGGTAAGCGGTTACTTTATTCTGTGGTCACTTGCAATATAAGGATATGCCAATCTTAGGCAGACCGTATTCAATATATGGGTGCAAGGAAAGGCTTGTGAGCCTATCTAACCACATCTTCAATCGATTCAATAGATTCAATCGTTATTAAATAATTGGTACCAGCGAGCTAGATAAGGGAAGGTTACCTCTCCAATTCCTATCCTTTTTATTCCTTTGCTCGAAGGTCGGTAACTTCTAAGTAAGTAATATCCCTGATATTAGCTAGGGTAACTGGTTACCATCAAGCGGGCCTAAAGCATGTTTGCCACCTTTGTTGTAAACAAAAAAGTACTCGTTACACAAATCACAATATTTATACAAATCAGAACAATATTATAATGACGTAATCGCACAATGGGCAGGCTTATAGCTTAAAGCATATCTTAAACAACCTTGAGATGCATTTAAATATAGAGACGAATCTATATCATAATAATATGTAGGTGGAATACCAGTACTGTTGTTTATATAGTCACATTTCTTTATCCATAAACAGGTAGGCAGGAATATATAATACCTACAATCTCATGGCTCCTTAGGTGGAAAAAAAGGGTGAGTCTATTGCCATCTAGGAAATGCAATAGAATTTATTTACAGAAAAGACGTCACCCGAACCCTAGATCTAATTCACAGCAATTACTTTCATTACAGCTACACTACTGAGACAGTCGGTTCTGTTTTTTATATGACACTTTTTTACAAAACGATCTTCTTTAAGTAAAATAATAATATATTAGAATAGTAATAACTGCTGATTAATATAATCTAAAATGTTTTGTTTCTATTGTATACTAACTAAACTCAAGAATATCAAAACTACCGCGTTAAATTAAAGAGATTACCATTAATAAATAATTGGTCTACAATTCCTTATTTTAAACACAGAGCGTAATCCAGAAGCACATTTTTAAAGTGTCGCGGTCATCGCATATACTCCCATAAATCCAAGTGTACAAAAGGCCTCAGTGTCTGGTTCAGATGGGTATTAAACAAACGCTCCGATCGCGCTCACTGCCAGCGCATTAGCGGTCCAGAGGATTAGCGGAGCAATAAAAATAACGAATTTTCACAATTTCCCGGTTGTTTTTGTCCAAAGTTTAAATAAAAACGACGTGAATTGCCACTAAACTTAAGAATGTACTAACAATTAAATTTTTAGCCAAAATAAATCAGCGGTTTTTACGTAAGCCAGATTGCTGTGCGTTATTGAAGCGCTTGCCTCTTTGTGTGGTTTATATTCATTTATAAATAGTACCGTGAATCGAAATAACATTTCAAGGAATTTTCTCCACTCTAAAAATAATAGCATAGGCCGAATTTTGTTCGGTTTGGAAACAGTTGAACTAGAACAATTCTACTGTTGTTTCAGTGCCAGAAAAGTGACAGCAAGGTTCAAAAATGTATTTGACAAGTCGTTACTTTTTTACTGTATTGATAAAGAATAAACCCGCCACAAGTGTAGACTTGGAAAGTGTTTGTAGAAACACTTTTACACATTTAATAGTAAGGATTTTATGGATGCATGTAGGCATGATAAAAGTAATATTTCATTTTTCACTGCTGTCTGCTTGTGCAGCGGTGATGTAACTGCTGATAAGCTCTCGGCTTCGATTCTTATCGGGCAAAGTTTTATTGCATTTTGTCAAGAAATTCTCAGCAGCAGACAGCAATAAGCAAGATATATTAACCAATAGGATTGCATAAAATCTCCGCTCTGCTCCAGTATGCAATCCTATTGGTTAATATTTCTCCGTTTCTTCGCTCCGCAGCCTCGCTCCGCTTCAATGGACAGGTAGCCTTACGTGGGATCTACCTACATCCAAAATTGGTGTTATGAAGACATCTTCCCTTCTGACTCCGTTTATTATTGTCTGAAATGTATATTTGTCAATAAATTTCATTGGATAGTTCAGTCACCGTGCTGACAGTGGTGGTGTAAAATATACCTTGCGTACTGCTAAGCGTCAAGCGACTTTTTGATTTTATACAAAACCAAATGTTGTATGGTTCACAAAACGTTATTTCAGATCAGTGCTGTTATTTAATAATTGTTATAAATAATCGTACAGCCTACCTGATAGTAACCGGCAACATAGTCGCCTGCTTGAGCTTGATCTGATTGTGACCATGGCCAGAAATATACAACGTGAAAGTATTAAAGTGATTATTAAAGACATAATTTGTGTGTTGCCAAAACTAAAAACAATAAAACTTTGCTACGAACGCAATGGACTACAAGAAGATAGATGTTTTCACATCATCCTGATAACAGTAGATTGCCCTTTGGAACCTCTTATTGCTGCAGGGGCATAATGCTTACCTCTTTGGCTCTGATTTTCTGTAGCATTCCCTACCAAGATGTTTCAAATTTGAGCAGAGAATCTGCTTTGAAATATTTTTATTTATTGAAATGTTTCGTTCTTAGTGACCTTTCTTACGACGTTTGTTTATTATTTAATCTTTATGTATTCCGCTCGATAGTGTATAGTCCATTTTTACTTTGTCTCATTTGGTGAATAAACAATTCAAAATAAAATTATTCAGTTACTGCTTGCACAGTATATTTGTTCTCTAGTAAATAGAGATGACGAGAAAAAGAAAGACTTTACTGTCTCTATGTATTGTCTCTATCTACCTTCTTCTCTCTTAGCCTTTATTATTCCCAAGTCACTTGTGGTCGGCTTTTCTGGTCTAACCGGATTTGACTGGATATCAGTTTTTACACGGAGCGGCTGCCACCTGACCTCCACAACCCGAAGGCTAACGATACCCTAAGGCTAGTCCAGTGTCAGGATATTAGAGGGAACTGACTCTCCCAATAACGACTGCCATAGATGTTAATGGCAGCCAGACCGACGGCTTAACGTGCTCTCCGAGGGACGGAGCAGGCGATAATTGTCAATCAATACGCACATAATTTCGAAAAGTCATATAACTTCCGAAAGTCAGAGGTGCGCGACGTGGGTTCGAACCCGAGACCCTCTGCATTGCAGTCTGTTGGTCTCCCCATTGAGCTATCTCTATCTACCAATAATCTATATTCGATACTAATGTAAGAAAAAAATTACTATACATATATATTATTATTAAACTAACTTCATCATATTACAATTGCGAACATCTGTTATAAAAGTCGAAGAAACGTATTTTCTTCCAGTATTTTTAGCTCTTACTCATCGTGATGTCAATGACCCAAACCATATCACTTACCCTTTTATTAGCATGCTTAACTATTTTAAAATGTTTAGAAGCATCAGATAAATGCTTTATTCTCTGTTAACATATTAACATTGTTATTGAGACGTTTGGCAGACTCATCTTGGAAATATTTTCATAATATAAACAAGGCTTAGAGATGAAAAAAGAGTATCTAGGAACTATTATAGCTATAACTTGCTTGTAATAGTAATCTTATTTGACAGAATTACTAATAATAGTAATGACGTCAGCCCTGTATTAAACTGTGCCACTGCTAGGCACAGGCTTCTTCTCACTGTGAGAAGGGTTAGGCCATAGTTAACCTCTCACCTCTCCTCGCCGATTTCAGCATGAATGGCCACCGGCTCGACTGGGTAAGGGCTACCCTCTCACAGAATATTGACGTCGTGAAATAGCAGTATTTCTACTGTTGTATTTCGTTTGGTGAGTGAGAGTTGCGGAGGCCCAATCACCGCCTTTCCCCCATTCCCGCTCCTTCTCCTTCCCACTGCCTTTCCTAAAGGGTCGGCAACGCGCAAGTGATACCTCTGGTGTTGCAGGCGTCCATAGGCTACGGTGACCACTTACCATCAGGTGGGCCATATGCTTGTATGCCATGCCACCTTAGATGAATAATATAAAAATTTAAAAAAAACACGCTCGCCCAATGCAGTTCAGCAGCCTTAACATATCTTCGAAAACATTATGGAGGAAACTTCTTCATGATGTTATCGAGAGAAATGCAGGTTTGCTCACAATGTTTTCCTTCACCGTTAAGCGAGCGATAATTAACTTTTACGCACTTAACTTCGAATAGCCAGAGATACGCGCCTTAGGTCCGCACTTTAGACCTCTACGTGGCAGTCCAGCGGGCTCCCGCTAGGATATTGCTGCTTAAATATTTAAATATTTAGTAAGTGATTTATAATAGTATTTAAAGGTGGTGCAGCGGTAGTAAATGCGGTTGCTGTGCATAAGGTTTCGGGTTCAAATTCCATCAAGAAATTTGTATATGTGCGGCGACTAGACCGGCAATATGCCTGCACTCTATTACGCGGGACTTACGTCCAAACATTCATATCGATTTACCTATTAAGTAAATAAATATTAACCATTTAAAAAATAAACAATGGATGTATTTATTTCCTTCTTATTTAAAAAAAGAATAATATATTGATAATATATGAAACTGACTTAGATAAGTGTTTATACATTTTTATAGCAAGTAAGATTTTTGATTTTAACTTTAAATAATATTTTTCCCGAGACGGCTTTCACAATCGATAATTGTGTATTTACGCTGAGCAAGTAATGAAGACTTTTTTCTGTCTAGGAAGTAAACAGGTATATTTCTAGCTACACAGTAACTCCCAACTGTATTACTCACCTCATCAATAAACATCACTACCCAACAAAAACCTTGACAGCTAAAAAACAAGTGAAATAATTTTCACCTTTACAATTACAAAATAGTCACATGTTGATATTACATAATGATATTCATGTCCTTGCTATATTGCCAAGTTCCAGTTGAGTGCGTTGTCGCTCTCAAATATAACGTTTTATTATTTAGTACCTACGCATCTTGTCTGTGTATATTTAAAGTGCAAATTGCCTGTGAAATTATAGCGTGCGGAACGAGGAATGTTGGTTATCGATCCGAGAAGTTCTTTTTGTCTCAATAATAATAATAATAATAATTTTTATTGTTCAAAATTATATGACACATAATACAATCAATAAATAAGGCTTAAGAATATGTACTTGAACAGAAACTCTGGCCCCTGAACTAGGTATATGTACCTGTATTTCAAAGGTCAGAAAGGTCAGTGTCCTCCGTATTTATGTATCCATTGTAAGCCTTTATCATTTTATGAATCAAAAGAAAAGACAATACAAAAAAGGAATAAGAAAAGAAGACAATTTCAGTAAGGGTTAGTATCAAGTGTGTGTGTGTGTGTGTGTGTGTGTGTGTGTGTGTGTGTGTGTGTGTGTGTGTGTGTGTGTGTGTGTGTGTGTGTGTGTGTGTGTGTGTGTGTGTGTGTGTGTGTGTGTGTGTGTGTGTGTGTGTGTGTGTGTGTGTGTGTGTGTGTGTGTGTGTGTGTGTGTGTGTGTGTGTGTGTGTGTGTGTGTGTGTGTGTGTGTGTGTGTGTGTGTGTGTGTGTGTGTGTGTGTGTGTGTGTGTGTGTGTGTGTGTGTGTGTGTGTGTGTGTGTGTGTGTGTGTGTGTGTGTGTGTGTGTGTGTGTGTGTGTGTGTGTGTGTGTGTGTGTGTGTGTGTGTGTGTGTGTGTGTGTGTGTGTGTGTGTGTGTGTGTGTGTGTGTGTGTGTGTGTGTGTGTGTGTGTGTGTGTGTGTGTGTGTGTGTGTGTGTGTGTGTGTGTGTGTGTGTGTGTGTGTGTGTGTGTGTGTGTGTGTGTGTGTGTGTGTGTGTGTGTGTGTGTGTGTGTGTGTGTGTGTGTGTGTGTGTGTGTGTGTGTGTGTGTGTGTGTGTGTGTGTGTGTGTGTGTGTGTGTGTGTGTGTGTGTGTGTGTGTGTGTGTGTGTGTGTGTGTGTGTGTGTGTGTGTGTGTGTGTGTGTGTGTGTGTGTGTGTGTGTGTGTGTGTGTGTGTGTGTGTGTGTGTGTGTGTGTGTGTGTGTGTGTGTGTGTGTGTGTGTGTGTGTGTGTGTGTGTGTGTGTGTGTGTGTGTGTGTGTGTGTGTGTGTGTGTGTGTGTGTGTGTGTGTGTGTGTGTGTGTGTGTGTGTGTGTGTGTGTGTGTGTGTGTGTGCGTGCGTGCGTGCGTGCGTGCGTGCGTGCGTGCGTGCGTGCGTGCGTGCGTGCGTGCGTGCGTGCGTGCGTGCGTGCGTGCGTGCGTGCGTGCGTGCGTGCGTGCGTGCGTGCGTGCGTGCGTGCGTGCGTGCGTGCGTGCGTGCGTGCGTGCGTGCGTGCGTGCGTGCGTGCGTGCGTGCGTGCGTGCGTGCGTGCGTGCGTGCGTGCGTGCGTGCGTGCGTGCGTGCGTGCGTGCGTGCGTGCGTGCGTGCGTGCGTGCGTGCGTGCGTGCGTGCGTGCGTGCGTGCGTGCGTGCGTGCG